>QRFJ01001553.1:728820-785075 GCA_006176705.1 Cocos nucifera | reverse complement strand
GGAGTCTCGTCTCCAGCAATATTGACGCTGAAGTTGAAGCTGAGGCTTGGGGAGGTCTCACCCCCAGTCGATGTTTTGGAGTTGAAGTGGACTCGTTTCCAGCCAAAATTAGTGGAAGCCGACGTTGAGGCCGGAGTCAATGTCGCCCCCGTGTTCAGGTCGGAGTTGGCATTGCCTTCATCAACCGAAGTCGATTCGGGGGAGGCCTCCTCTTTTTACAGTTCAAGGTTATGATCGCTTGGGGGAGACCCCGCCTCCCGCTGACGCTGATACCGAAGTTGAAGCGAGGTCTGAAGGAGACCTCGTCTTTCTGCAGTGAAGCTTACGTAGACTCTGGGCTCGGCCTTGGACCTTGCTCGCGTCAGGACGAGGTTCTCCTCTTGTTCCCGATGGACTGTGGGGGCACATGGGACCGTCGTCCTCGTCTCTCCCCCCATCCCGTCCTTGGTGGACGGCCTTGACTTTGCTCACGCTAGGACGAGGTTCTCTCCTGTTCCTAGCCGGCTGTGGGGGCACATGAGGACCGTCGTCCTCGCTTCTCCCCCCATCCCGTCCTTTGCGAACGGGGCCTTTGACTTTGCTCACGCTAGGACGAGGTTCTCCTCCTGTTCCTAGCCGGCTGTGGGGGCACATGAGGACCTCGTCCTCGCTTCTCCCCCATCCCGTCCTTTGCGAACGGGGCCTTTGACTTTGCTCACGCTAGGACGAGGTTCTCCTCCTGTGTTCCTAGCCGCTGTGGGGCACACGAGGACCGTCGTCCTCGCTTTCCCCCCATCCCGTCCTTTTGCGAACGGGGCCTTTGACTTTGCTTGTGCCAGGACGAGGTTTTCCTCCTGTTCCTAGCCGGCTGTGGGGGCATTTCCGCTCGCTTTTTTCCCAGTGACCCTGAAACGATAGTGTCGAGCAAACAAGGTTTTATTGAGGAAATACTGGTAGTACATTCTCAGGTTTCTGAGTTCCAAGGTCGGGGAAGCGCTAGTCCTCCGAGCTCCTTTAGGCGATAGGTACCAGTCGGATGACCTCTACCACTTCATACGGGCCTTCCCAATTTGGACGAGCTTCCTGATTCTGGGGCTGGGAGACGGCTGCTCGTCGGAGCACTAAGTCCCCAACTCTGAACGTCTTGCCTTTGACTCTGGAATTGTAGTACCGAGCCACCTTCCGTTGGTAGGCGGCCATTCGGATGCGGGCTGCCTCCCTCCTTTCTTCCAGCAGGTCGAGGTTGGTTCTGAGGTCCTGGGAGTTGAGTTGCTCGTTGAAGCCCACGATTCGAGCAGACGGGAGTTTGAGCTCGATCGGGATGACTGCCTCGGTGCCGAAGGCCAAGGCGAAGGGTGTCTCGCCGGTCGGTACCCTCTGCGTTGTTCGGTATGCCCAGAGAACGTGGTAGAGTTCGTACCCAGGCCCCTTTCGCCCTGTCGAGCCTCGTCTTGAGGCCTTGCAGCAGGGTCCGATTGGTCACTTCGGCTTCCCCATTGGCTTGCGGATGAGCCACCGACGTGAAGTGGTGGGAGACGTTTTAGTCCTTCGCAGAACTCGGCAAACCGGGCTCCAGCGAACTGTCGCCCATTATCGGTTATGAGAGCTCGGGGCAGACCGAACCGGCAGATCAGCGTCTTCCAGACGAAGTCCTGCACCTTGGCCTCAGTGATCTTCGCTAGTGGTTCCGCCTCGACCCCACTTTGATAAAGTAGTCGATCGCGATCAGGAGGAACTTCCGTTGTCCGACGCTGTGGAAAGGGCCGAGGATGTCCATCCCCCACTGCGCGAAGGGCCAGGGTGCAGTGAGCGGAGTGAGTTCGGACGCCGGCTGCCTTTGCACGCTGGCGTTCTTCTGGCAGCGGTCACACCTCTTCACGTATTCCGTGGAATCACGAAGTAGGGTCGGCCAGTAGTACCCTTGCCGAAGCAGTCTTTTGCGATAGGGATCTGGCTCCGCCGTGACTTCCGCAGAGTCCTTCGTGGACATCCTGTAGCGCGATGCAGGCCTCGGAGGGTCGGAGGCACCTCAGCAACGGGAGGAGTACGACCTTTTGTATAACCTACCCTCGTACAAGACGTAGCGGGAGGCTTGACTCCTGAGCTTCCGAGCTCTCCGGTCGTGGGGGAGGACCCCTTCTTCGAGGTAGGCGATCAGCGGATCGATCCAGCTGGGCTCGAAGTCCGTCCGCAGGACGGCCTGAGGTTCCTCGGTGGTCGGGCACTTCAGAGTTTCCAGAAACACCTCTTTGGTAGTTCGGCCGGGGCAGAGGTGGCCACTTGGAGAGGAGGTCGGCCCTTGTATTCCCGGTCCTCGGGAGTGTGCCGAATGTCGAAGCTGTCGAAGGCTGGTATTAAGTTCTTCACCTTCCCGAGGTACATCACCATGCTTTCCTCCGCGCCTCGTAGCTGCCGCCACCTGACCGACCACCAACTGGGAATCGCTATAGACTTGAAGCCGACCCACCTTCAATTCCCTGGCTATCAGCAGCCCGGCTATTAGTGCTTCATACTCGGCCCCATTGTTGGTTGTGGGAAACTCGAAGCGCAATGCGTACTCGGTGACGATCCCCTCGGGGCTAACCAGGACCAGCCCCGCGCCGGCCCCGCAGAGTTGGATGAGCCATCCACATGCAGAACCCAGGCGCCTTCAAGAAGGTCGGCCCTTTCTTCAGGGAAGCTCGACCGCCACAGCTCGGCTTCGTCGGGGCCTGGTCTCCCGCTGATGATAGTCTCGCTTGATTCAAGCTCGGCTTCGACTGGTGCGGTGCATTCCAGCACGAAGTCCGCCAGTATCTGAGCCTTGATTGATGGCCTGGCCGGTAGTTGATGTCGAACTCCGTGAGCTCGACCGCCCATTTGGCGATTCTTCCCGAACGTCTGCGCGGTGGAGGACGGCTCTTAATGTTGGTCCGTGAGGACCGTGATGGTATGCTCCTGAAAGTAAGGTCGGAGCTTCCTGGCTGCGATCAGAAGACAGTAAATTAGTTTTCTAACTTGGAGTACCTGGTTTCCGCGTCCCTCAAGGCTCGGCTCACGTAGTAGACGGGCTTGCGCCTTCGCATCTTCCCTGACCAGGACAGCCGCTAGGGCCATTGGAGAGACAGCTAGGTATAGGAGCAGCCCTTCTCCAGGTTCGGGCTTTGCCAGCAATGGAGGCGCGCCGAGGTAGTTTTTAAGCTCTTTCGAATGCCTGTTTGCACTCCGCTGTCCAGCAAAAATCTTTCGGTCGCCTGAGACCTGGAAGAAAGGCAGGCACCGCTCGGCCGACCTTGAAACCAAAGCGGTTTCAAGGACGCCACCTTCCCAGCCAGGCGCTGAACTTCCTTAATTATTTTCGGGGCAAGTCATCTCCCGGATGGCTCGGATTTTCTCGGGATTTGCCTCGATTCCGCGCCTCGACACCATGAATCCTAAAAATTTTCCGAGGTTACGCCGAAGGCGCAATTGGTCGGGTTCAACTTCATCTTGTGCCTCCTAAGCGCACCGAAAGTTTCTTCAAGGTCGGCGAGGTGGTCTGTCGAAGCTCGGCTTTTTGACCAGCATGTCGTCCACGTACACCTCCATGTTGCGGCCGATCTGCCCTTGAAGACCTTGTTGACCAAGCGCTGGTAGTGGCTCCTGCATTCTTGAGTCCGAAAGGCATGACCCTGAACAATAGAGACCTCGGTCAGTAATAAAGGTGGTCTTCTCTTCATCCTCGGGCGCCATGCGTATCTGGTTATAACCAGAAATGCGTCCATAAAAGTGAGGAGCTCTGGCCCGAGGTTGCGTCCACCAGCTGATCGATCCTCGCACGGGGTAGCTGTCCTTTGGGCAGGCTTTGTTCAGCTTCTTGAAGTCGACGCACATCCTCCATTTGTTGTTTGCTTTTTTGACGAGGACCAGTTCGAGACCCAGGTCGGATAGTGGACCTCCCGGATGAGTCCAGCTTCAAGGAGTTTATCCACTTCCTCGGCTTACCGCCTTCTGTCTTTCTGGGGCTTGGCGGCGTAATTTTTCTCTGACGGGTCGGTGCCTTGGGTCGATGGCCAGCCGATGTTCTATGACATCGGCGTCGATTCCTGGTACATCCGCTGGGGCCCAAGCGAAAATGTCTGCATTCCTTCTGAGGAAAGCGAGAGCTGTCCTTGACCTCGGCCGCTAGGTTGGAGCCGATCCGCACCTCATGCCCCGGGGTCTCATCGCGTAAGGACACAGCGGAGAGGTCTTCCGCAGGTTCGCCCCGTTCTTCAGTGAGGTCGTCGCGGACGTCCAGTCCGTCAACAAGGCAAGGGTCGGGCCGGTCTCCCTTGCGCAGGGCGATTGAGTAGCAGTACCTTGCCAGGGCTTGGTCTCCTCTGACTTCGCCGACTCCATGGCTCGTCGGGAATTTCATCTTTAAGTAGTAGGTTGACACTACCGCCCGTAGCGCGTTAAGGCCTGGTCGCCCAAGGATTGCATTATAGGCGGACGGGTCCTCACGACAAAGAAGTCGATCCGCGCCTTGGCCGATTTTGGGGATTGCCCGCCGTCACGCCAAAGTCACCATGCCTTCGACCGGAACGGCGTGTCCGGCAAATCCCACCAGGGGGGGAATTTACAGGTCCTAAGCGGGGTGTCAGGTAGGACATCTTTTAAGAAGGCATCGTAAACAATATGTCCGCCAAACTTCCATTATCCACCAAAACGCGGCGTACATCATAATCAGCAAGTTTAAGAGATTACAACGCGCGTTATGCGGAAATCTGATCCCTTGGGCGTCGCTTCGGTGAAGGTCACGGGCTCCGAGTCCTATGCCTCTTTGCCGATCCCTCGGATTCGTCGGTCTTCCCTGCTGCGGTCCTCCCGAGATGTGTGTAATGACGCCAAGAGACGGTCGGTCCTCCTGCCGATCTTCCCCAATCGGCGGCAACATTCTCGGCCGATCTTCCTGCTCTTTAGATCGTCTTCGCAGGAATCGGCCAAGCCTGCCCGCCGGACCAGCTCCTCGATTTCGTCCTGGAGCTGGATGCACTCCTCGTATCGTGACCGTGGTCGCGTGGTAAAGGTAGAACTTGTTGGGGTTGCGTTTTCTGGGATGGGAACGCATCCTCTCCGGCTCCGGAAGTCGTCCCTTGATCTCCAGCAGCACCTGAGCCTTCGGGGCGTTGAGGGGGGCGTAGTGTGAAAACGCCGTCGGAGGGGAGAACCTCGGCGCGGGAGGGACCTCGTCGCGAGGGAGAACCTCGGCGCCGGGGGGAACTTCGGCGTCGGGTGGGACTTCGGTGCCGAGGAGAACTTCGGCGTGCCCTTCCGTCAGTGGCTTCCCGCCCCCGAGCCTGAGGTGGAGTCCGGGCACGCCCGCGACCAGGGGGAGTTCGGGAACGCGGCCAGGCTTCGGTGCGCTTTCTTTCCTCGGTAGGCCTTCCCGCTCTGCCTACTCGTCGCTTGTCGCGAGCTTCACCATCCTTGGCCTCGAAAGCCTCTTCTCCCCGGCATAGCTTTCGGCCCGAGCTAGCATGTCAGCGAAGTCCCTGGGATATTTCTTCTCCAGGGAAAACAGCAGGTCGTTCTTCTGAAGGTCGCCCTTGAGGCGGCCATAGCAACTGATTGGTCCAGGTTCCGGACTTCCAGCGCGGCAGTGTTGAACCGGGTGACGTAAGCCCGGATGGGTTCCCCTCTTTTTGCCTGATGGCCAACAGGGAATCCGAGCCTCTGCGCGGCGTTTGCTGCTGACGAAGTGGCCACGAATTGTTGACTCATTTGGTCAAACGACAGATGGTGCCCGGCTTAAGCGCCGAGTACCAATTCCTAGCCGCTCCCTTGAGGGTAGAGGGAAAGCCCGACACAAAATGGCATCAGGCGCGCCATGGAGTAACATCGTCGTCCTGAAGGCCTCCAAATGGTCGATCGGGTCGGTGGTCCCATCGTAGCTTTCGAAATGCGGGAGCTTGAAGTTCGGTGGTACCTGTTCCTGCATAATTTTCTGTGAGAAGGGAGGATCAGTGCAAATATCGTTACCGCGGGAGGAAGGAGGATGACGAAGTTCTTCTATGCGCCGTCCCATCTCCATGAGCCTTTGGTCCAGGAAATCTTCGCGATCCTTAATCCCCAAGGTCTTCTCGCCGAAAGGGTGCGAAGCTTCTCCCTGGGTTGAGCTTGCGGGTCCGAGCAGGGGCTCTTTGCCGGTGCCCCTCTCTCCGAGGGCCGGAGGTTGGGTAGCCCACATCGGTCGCTCCTGGACTGGATTCCCGGGCTCCGGGGAACCCCACGCCCGTCGAGTGGGCGCTGGACCTCGCGAATGCGTGGCTTGCACTGCCCGCACCGCCTCCGTAAGATCGCGGACCGGCTGGGCAAGCAGGTCGAACCGCTCCGCATCTACCGCGAGTACGGAGCGGGCCCGCGTCGCCGGGGCCGGAGTGGGAGCGGACGGACCTGAACGGGATCGGGCCGCGGAGGCTGCCGACCTCCGGGTCGAGGTTCTTCTGGGAGGCATTTTTCTTTTCAGAAAAGGAATACTGAAGAGGGAGGAGAGAGATCCGGAGCAGGGGAGGGGAATCGTCGCCGAGCACTCCTTTAAGAACAAGGGAACCTCGAAGGCTCAATCCCTTGTTCCCACAGACGGCGCCAATCTGTTGGTGCCGAAATCCGTCGCCGCCGGGGGTCGCCGTAATCGAGGCCGTTGGGCGCCGCCGGGGATCTGCAAAACGAAGTCCCGTCCGGAGCCGGTGGGGTGGTGGCTCCGGCAGGACCCTCCGACGGTCAAGTTAGTTTCCGACCAACAGTAATGGAGTGCCCGGAATGAGTTCCGGAGCTTAGAGACGTGGAGGAGAGCTTAGAGAGTCGAGGGTTTTTAGAGCTTAGCCTTAGCGTGTCGGGAGGATCCTTTATATAGTGGAGCTTGATGGTGACAACTGCAGCCGCGTGCTGGTGGGCCGCTCGAGGTTCGGTGGAGTCAGTCTCACTGGCGCCGCATACGGCGGATGGAGGGTGGCAGCCATCGCCGCCTGACAGTGGGTCGCTATCGCCCGCGGCGGACTGACTGATGGTGCGGCGGACCGACTGATGGTGATGGTTGCAGAGCTTGCCGAATGAAGGGATGAAGGTCTTCGTCGTGTGCCCATTTCGGAGGAGTTCGGGCTCCTGAAGAGGAAGATAGGAGGGAGTTCGGCTCCCATAGGCGTCTGGCGAGAGGTATGCAGCTAAGACCCGTCCGCAGAAGAGTTCGGTCGCTGAGAAGCGCGCGGCCGGCCGTCTGGGTTCGGCCGGCCGTTGGACTTGGGCTGAGGCTTGGACACTTGAGAGTTCGGCGGGAGCTCGGTCGGCCGAAGTTTGATGAGGCGACCGCTGAGGAGTTCGCCCAGTGACGACTGCTGAGGAGTTCGGGCTCCTGAGTGACGATTGCTGAGGAGTTCGGGCTCCTGAGTGACGACCGCTTGGGGATTCTACTAAAGCCCGTCCGCTGAGGGGTCGGCCGCTGAGGGGACTTCGTTGAAGCTCGGCCGCTTGGAGTCGGTCCGAAGGAGTTCGGCCGCGGGAAGTCCGAAGGAGCTCGGCTGCATGAGCTCGCCTGGGGTCGTCCGAAGGAGTTCGGCCGCTGAAAGGACTTCATTGAAGCTCGGCCGCTTGGAGTCGGTCCGAAGGAGTTCGGCCGTGGGAAGTCCGAAGGAGTTCGGCCGCGTGGAAGTCCGAAGGAGTTCGGCCGCTGAAAGGACTTCATTGAAGCTCGGCCGCTTGGAGTCGGTCCGAAGGAGTTCGGCCGCGGGAAGTCCGAAGGAGTTCGGCCGCGTGGAAGTCCGAAGGAGCTCGGCTGCATGGGCTCGCCTGGGGTCGGGCTTCGGCAGGAGCGGGATTTATCCCCAACAGGCATTATCCATGTATTTTCGAAAAAAGAAAATGTAAACTAATCTATAAGGGTGTTCTCCTACCTCTCACATGAAATAATCGGCACTCTCCGACACTCGCAAGGTAGGTCGCAAGGATCACGGATAAACATACGGTGTTGAGAAGCAGCATATCCATATTTACTAGTTCAACAGTCTAGAAAATCCTCCGAGAAAGTTCTCCAATACGTCGACGTAGCCAAGGAGCTGCGTAGTTTCCGCAAAAGAAACATCCATTATAAGGAGGTTTCACGTACATCTCGTGGGATTCATGCAGTTACACGGCGCACCAATGATCAATAATTAGGTCAACGTATTCGTGTATCAAAAGGCAATCCCAGTACCTCCACCTTATTTTCTTCCTCACTCCTCGGAGAACGTTAATTTTGACTATTTATGAAAAGATACATCAAGTCAATGTTAAACGGAGAGATTACATTTTAATGAATTGTCGCTTTGATATTGCCGGCATTAAATCCTGTCGCTTCCCTCTTCCACCGTATGGCTGGCCCTGATTTGGGTTGTACATTTGGTAGAAAAGAATAATTGTTCTTTACTCTCAATGTCAACCGTTGGTCAATTCCCAAATCGCTCGAACCTTATTTTTCCATCTACCGTGCATACGCAGATTTCAAATCACTCCATCCTCGTTCCTCCATCAGCTGCACAGATCTTAAAGTGGTTATTATGCAATCTAACGGTTGATGCCAGCAAATCATTCTCCCGTGCGAAAGATACAATCCAACACGACAGGAGACTAAGACCTAAAGTTATTTTTTGGGAATAAAAAAACATGGGTGCTGAACATGGGCCGGTCGAAGCTCGGCGAAGCCGGCTTACTTGGCTCAAGACGCGTCGTTTACGTCTCTCCATCTCTTTGGCTTTCCTTGCGGTCACCTCCGGATGGAAGGGCCGGCTTCCTCCACCATTCCCCCATCCGCGCCAAAACCCTCCATCATACTTGATATCAAGAAGGCAATATTGTTTGCATCCTGATATCAAAAAGGCATTATCTTATGCTGATATCAAAGAGGCATTATTGGAACCTAAAGACCCATTTGGTATTACTCTTGTATTCTTCTTTTGTTTTCAAAAATTCAAGAAAAAACGAAAGTTATACTAGACTAAATATTTAATCATTTATGAGATTTTTAAAGATTTTGGTAGCAAAGATTTATCGCCGAAGTAGACGCAAAAGCAAAAAATGCCAGAATTTTATACTATTGCCATCTTTAATGTCAATATTCATGTGAGACTTTACTAATTCGAAGGAAAATAAGAAAAACAATGATAATACTTAACAGAACCTAAATTATGAGATTATTGGCAACATAAGATCACATGACTTCACAAATATCTAATTATCTAAGAATGCAGCAGATTCTACTTAACAAAGATTATTTATCTTAATAATGATCATTTATGTGTTGGTAGAGTCATGTCTGTTTTGTCAATATTTTAAGAGATAATAATTTACTAAGATTTTTCTTTTGAGACTAAGAGAGGCTAATTTCCACCTTTCTACCCTACCCTACGTCTATCCACCCATCGAAGGTTAACTCCAATCAAAATCAAATCCCCACCCTCTAAGTAGCATGGTTGATGCCAACAGGGCAACTGCTCAAAGGTTGATTTACCAACATTTTGTTGTTAACTTTTTGTTGAAAGTTGTAAATTGTGAAATATTAAGTCTATTCATAACAATTTAAAAGTTTGGAATATCATGATTTTTAATAAGGTAGCAACTGTAATTTTGTTTCATTTATTTTTTTGAAATCTAATATGTTGGTAACTCAATCTCTATCAGGAGTTGATTATTTGAAGATAAACATGATGTTTTGGTTATAATCTAATTCATAATTTAATTCAAGTAGAAAACTTAAGCCGTTAAAGTTCCGGACCCCACCATTGATACCAATCTATCTCCTACTAATTATTTCATGTGGAATCAGACCTCACACTTAATTCTCAACATTCTCCTTCTTCATGTGTGAACCAACTTCAAATCTCCCTCAAGTCCAATCTACTACTCCCAATCAAACTCTATGCCAAATCATTCTTCTTAGTGCACCACATATTTGAGCTCCAACAGGGAGTCCACTATTTAAGAGCCACATTTCATTCTACCATATTATTGTTCAAACCCAAGTGTCACTCGCTCTCTGAGAGCCATATTTTACTGCAGATATATAAGAGTTCACACTTTCAAGAATGACACTTAAGCTTGCACTCGAATCCAACACCTTGCCCAATCAAGTCCATATATCATATCAACTCAGCATGCTATAGCTACCATGACTCAGCTCTCTTGGCGTGCAAATTATCATTCTTCATAATAGCCACCGATTTCAACACTTTTATAACTCCAAAAGTTGCTTAGGATCATCAACCATCGATTTTAATATCAATATCGCTTGTTGGGAGAAATGAGGAGTTTAAGTCTAACCAAGAGAAGGCTTTGATTTACAAGTGTGAAACCAATTTAATTTAAAGCTTAAGCCATTAAGTTTTGGACCCAAATATCTATATTCATTCATCTATCTTCCATTAATTATCGTATGGAGAACTAAATTTGACACATGATCCTCAAGAAATTGACTTATGCTACAATAATCAAACCCTTTCTTAAAAAAGATATTAGCAGAGCTAAGTAAACATCATATTTGGATCTAGTAATTTGCTTGTGTTGAATTCTCTCCCTCATCTCTTTAAATGGAAAACAAATCCTCACATGCATGCAATTTTAACAAAATTCAATTAGTATAATAGAAGATGCTAAAAAAGAAGTTTAAAACCAAGTTTTTTTTTTCTTTGTGGTAAGTTTTCTTGGGGAGAGGGGGTGGATCCGGGCCACATGCATGGGTTATGGGTCCATCGAAAGTAGTTTTAGGGCACTAATCCATATGTTTGTGATCAATTTGTTTATATTGTCTTTTTAAAGAAGTTGAATTAGAACATATTTCAAAATGATCATTTTATTTATTTGAAATAAAAAAAATCAATCTTTAAATGGGGTCCAAGTTGTTTCTATCTTTTGCTTGAATGAAATGATTTATTTTTTTTCACGAAGTAAATTATTTGATTATGCAATGGCCGCTTCGTGATCTATATATAGATAGATAAAAAAATTATTAAAATATTTTAAAATTTATATAAAATGTGATTCAATCATTGATGCAACGAAGAAAAAGATGAATCGTTTTTTTACATGAAAACCCTCTCAAATGTTATTCTATTTATGCATCTTAATTTTTAATAAATTATAATATATTTTTTTAAAAAATAAATCGACTTGTGGAAAAAAGAGGAAGAAAGTTATCTCTGATACGTGGGTCCTACAGATCACACTGGCAAACTTTTTGGAGGAAAGTTCACTAAATCTATTAACAAATTTCTGTAAAAATTGCTCCAAAAAGTAGGCGCTCGTCGGTCCTGACTCCGGGCCCTATTCTTCTAGAAGGGGCTCGGGTGAAATGAGGCACGGGTAGCACGTGACCTTGCTTCCGATCTTCTGGATCCTTTGGAAGATCAGAAGACCGGGGAGTCTGCGTATTTTATCCCTACGATGAATGACCGGTGGGTCTTCCACTTGTCATTCCCTCTGTTTAATTATAAGTGGGTGTTAAACTTTTTCGGGTGGACACGTCACTCGGCCTTTTGGAAGCCTTCAAATTGTGGCGCTTGTAGATTCCATGGCTCCTTTAGCGGCTTGTCTTCTAGAAGGCTTCTTCTCTGCGTGGCGTCATGCGCAACTGGGTTAAGATATTTGGCTGAGGTTGTGGGCCATGAACCGAACATCACCTCTTACGTCATGGTTTGTGGACGGAGCTGTTGCAGCTTTCAGAAGTTGCTGTTAGCACTCCGTTTAGACCGAAGGATGGAAGAGGATTTTTCGATTACTTTGAAGAAATGCAAGCAGATCTTGTCCTCCACTGCGTACCTTGCTTCTAGAGAGTCGTTATGGTCATGAGGAAGAGGAACAAGTAATATAGAAAAAATTAGGTATCCATCATAGTGTTTTTAAAAAAAAACTAAAAACAGACTCGGATTTGAAAGTTAGCTGAATCAAGTTGGTTCGAGAACTATATCTAGCAAATATTAAATATATAATTACACACCCATACATACATACATAAATACATAAAATTTAATAATAAAAATAAAAATTGAGATATTACTGTTTATTTGACATATTATCAACTATTATTTTCATATTGGCATCAGGTAGTTGCCAAAAAGAATCCTCTCAAGACATCACACATGATGAAAACTAGATATATTGAAATTGCGGGGATGGATGAGAATACTGGTAATAATGAAATTTTGGGATAAGCGAGGAATAGAAGTCGTAACAGCTTCGCATGCCATTCGTATTCTTATTTTTTTTTTGCGCGCTCTAATAACTTGCTTTGAGCAAAAATCTTCAAAAAAAAAAAAAAAAAAAAAGAAGAAATGGATTATACCTTTTATGCTAAAGATACTAAAAACTTTCAGCCTTTACCTTCCAAAGTTACTAAAAAAAATAAAGCTTGGGAATGCAGAATGTTGTCATTTGTTGTTCGTTCTATATTGATTCAATCAGTTTTAACTTCTATTCCTCTCTATGCCTGCTTCTATGGATGTTCCAATATTTATCTTGTATCAATTGGAAAAGAGTTTAGGGCCAGCCAACCGATAAACGAGGGTTTCATCATATTGCTTGGGAATAAGTCTATTTGACTCATTTATTTTCTACTGATATGATGAACCGGATTATTACCATCCCAATAGCTGATGGGCTTTAGTTTGATCAGTTGTTGTGGACCCATTCTAAACTAGCACATGTCAATCTTAGAGATGTGCATCAATTGTTCACCAAACCACACACTCAATCATTGCATGATCTGTTCAGCTGAACATGGAAATTAACGGTTCGACCTCGGGTTAAAACCTTTTGGTGGCAGCTTCAATGGAACAGATTGCCTCGTAAAGATGTTTTGGCACATTATGGCATCATTCTTTCCCAATTTTCTGTTCATGACTTAATCTCAGCGGCTATTGAAGATGGTAATCATGTGTTTGTGACGTGTTCCATTGCTATGGACTATTGGCACACGTATACCCGGTGTATCGCATCCCTGTTTCTTTGCCGATCGACATTAATAGACTATTTGTCTAATGCCCAGACAGAGATGGGATGAAATCACTTGTGGCATATGTGACTTGATTAGTGTCATGATCATTTGTTTAATCAAGTTCCTGCCACTGCTATGCAGGTGATTAGGAAGGCTTGTGTTCTGCCATTTGTTTGTTTCTCAACATCTACAACACAAATCAGCTTCATCTAGGCACTGATATATATAGTAATTTACTTCATCATACCCCTTTTTATTCCTTATCATTGGCTGGGTGACTACATTCTCCCACTGGAGCGATCGAGATTAACTTTAATGCTTCGGTGCGTCTTTCTAAAGCAGCTGCTGCATTTGTTATTCGGGATCATTATGCTAGGCCTTTGCTAGCGGGGGTAAATTGTTTTGTTTTTTTTTTTTATCAATTCGATCGTCAATTTTGCCGAACTAATTGCATCCTGGTTGGGGGTTAGAGCAGCTGTGCACATATAATTTAGCAACATCTGTTATCTATCTTAAAGGAGATTCTACTACAGTTGTTTCGTGGCTTCAAAATCCCTACTTGCATCATCATGTGAATATTCCTTTCCTTTCGAGGACTCGAGATGTTGGGTACAAACTATTTCCGCCGTCCATGTGGCACAAATTTATCACACTAAAACGAATCAGGTGGCCGATCATCTAGCTAGCTAGCAAGGTCTTGATTGGTGATTTTCATTATTATTATTCTATGTATGACTTTGATTCTTGTTGGGGATAAATTCTGCTCCTGTCGAAGTCTAATTCGATGCTCTACCTAATGCAACCAGTTGCCGCGGAAGAGCTTCAACGGACGGATCGTAGCCGAATCCTTTCAGACGGCCGAACTTCTCAGCGGCCGAGCTCCTTCGGACTCCCAGCGTCCGGGTCGAACTCTTTCAGCCGACCGAACTCCTCAACGATCAAGCTCCTTCGGACTCCCAGCGTCCGGACCGAATTCCTTCAGCCGGCCGAATTGCTTAGCGACCGAGCTCCTTGGACTCCCAGCGGTCAAGCTTTAGCCGAACTCCTCAACCATCGAGCTTCAGTCAGACTCCCGTAAGGGCCGAACTCTCTCCACATCGTTCCAGCCAGGCGCCTGCGGAAGCCGAACTTCCTCCAAACTTTTTCTTCGATCGAATTTCTTCAGGAGCCGGACTTCTCCCAGACATCCCCTTCAGCCGGCCGAACTCCTCTGTGGTCGAGCTCCTCCCGAGCTTTCTCTTCGGCCGAACTCTCCTACAAGTCCAAACTCCTCTGGACGAACTGTCATCATCAGTCTGCAACAAACGATAAGACCGGACGACATGGCCGCCACTACTGACGACACCACTCTCTCCGTAACCAGCCCCATGCGGCCCATGACCTGCCAGTATGGCTGTCACTATCCACCTGACGATGCCTTCCTCTTCGTACTGAACTCCATGCGATCCCAACGGCTCGCTACCAGACGGTATGGCCGCCACCATCAATTAAGCTCCGCTTATAAAGGACCCTCCAGATATGCTAACTCTAATATCTAAGCTCTCCTCTTCTTCTCTAAGCTCAGCGGAACTCATTCTCAAGCACTCCATTCCTGTTGACCAGAGCTGACTTGATCGTCGGAGGATTCTGTCGAAGCCACCCCTCACCGGCTCCGGATGAAACTTTATTTTGCAGATCCCCGGCGGTGACCTCGTCGGCCTCCACTCCAGTTGATTCCGGCGACGACCAATTTCTGCACCAATAGATTGGTGCTAGAGGAAGGGCCGAACCATCGAAGTTTTCTTGTTCTTAAAGAAGTACTCGACGACGATTTCTCTTCTCTCTCCGGAGATCTCTCTTTTCTCTTTCGAAGAGAAAATGCCTCTCAGGAGAGCTTCGACTCGACGCTCGATGGCCTCCGCAGCTCGATCCCATCCAGATCCGTCTGTTCCTGCTTTAGCTCCGGCAGCTCAGGTTCCACCTATACCCATGGTGGATGTGAAGCAGTTCGACCTGCTTGTCCGATAGATCCGTGGCCTCACGGAGGCATTACAGGCCATACAACAGCTTCCGATGGTGACTCCACCAGGAAACCCATCATCGAAATATCGAAAATCGGCCCCAAGAAAGAGTACCAGGGCCAACGTACCCATCGCCCCTGAGAAGGAAAAACAGAGAGTCGAGGATCTGTATTCGGATCATAGTTCTCTTCTGGGGGAGACCTTCTCCATTTGTAGCTGAAAGCCCCCCAAGATCTGCAACCAAGACGATGCCCTCGATTACAGACTGTGAGAGATGGACCGACGGATTGAAGAGCTCGGCCACGTCGCCCCGGCTCATCATACTGACGTCCATACCGAACCTCCTTTCTCCCTCCGAATAATGCAAAAACCAGTTCCACCGAACTTTGAGCTCCCTCAACTTGAAAGCTACGATGGAACTTCTGATCTGATTGATCATCTAGAGGCCTTCCATGTCATGATGCTACTCCACGGTGCTTTAGATGCCATACAATGCCAAGCTTTTCCATCTACCTTAAAGGAAGTAGCTAGAAATTGGTACTCGATATTGAAGCCAAGTATGATCTTCTTTTTTGATCAGATGAGCAGTCAGTTCGTGGCTCACTTCATCAGCAGCCGACGTCCGCACCGAGGTTTGGATTCCCTGATAATGTCAAGCAGAAGCAGGAGAAATCCATCCGAGCTTACATCATCCAGTTTAACGCCGCGACATTGGAGGTCCGGAACTTGGACCAGTCTGTTGCGATGGCCGCACTCAAGGATGGCCTTCAGAAAAATGACTTACGTTCTTCCTGAAAAAAAAGTATCCCAGGAACTTTATCGATCTGCTGGCTCGGACCGAGAGATATACTCGTGCGGAAGAAGCCTTCAAGTTGAAGGACGAAGAAGCCTTAAGAGAGCGACTGACAGACGATGGAGAGCTGAGCGAAGTTCGACCGCGCTCACAAACTCCCTCCAAAAGCAGGCGGGCCCGAACTCCTCGAGATCGCCACCGAGGAAGCCCCGACAGAGGGGCGCAAAGAAGGCCTCCTTTCGGAAGGTTCTGCGACTACGCCCCCCTCAACGCTCCTAAAACTCAGATTCTCACCGAAGTTAGGAACCAGCTGCCAAGACTAGAAGGGTTACGATCTTCCCCAAATAAGCACAATCGAAGCAAGTACTGCCTCTACCATCGTGACCACGGTCATGATACTGAGGAATGCATCCAGCTGCGAGACAAAATTGAGGAGCTCGTTAGAAAGGAGCGGCTGGATAAATTTCTTTGATAGGAGAAGATCGGCTAAGGGCGCTGCCGTAACCAGAAATGACAAGGTCGGCTGCCTCACGGCGTCATCAATGTTACCCCAGAGAGGGGCTAGGTACATCGACGATTCGTCACCTCCCAGCGTCAAGAGAAGCATGCTTCAAATTGAGGAGACCAGCATGAGATAGAAAAGGTCATCCGCATAAAGAAACGCAGAGGAATAATGCTACCACGACCCTGAAACACAAGGAATTCGGAAATACATTGCCAGTAACTTTCTTTCAATAAAATTCTTTTCTTTCAATAATATTATTTCTGGATGCAAGAACTATGCGATGATAGGGAAGAAACAGTCAATAGTTGCCGTGTTAGGAACAGGAGGAGAACCTCGTCCTAACACGAGCAGATCAAAGACCTCCAACTGCGACTAGAGATAAGATCTCTCCCGAGCGACCGTGGCCAACCTCGGCTAGAGATAAGATATCTCTCGAGCGATCGAGTCAATCTCGATTAGAGATAATATCTCTTCCGAGCGAAGACCTCGTTCACAAAGGACGAGATGGAGGGAGAGACCCTGACAGCGGTCCTTATGTGCCTCCACAGTCCATTAGGAATAGGAGGAGAACCTCATCCTAACGCGAGCAACAACCTCGGCTAGAGATAAGATCTCTCTCGAGCGATCGAGTCAACCTCGGCTAGAGATAAGATCTTTCCTGAGCGAAGGCCTCGTTCATAAAGGACGAGATGGGGGGAGAGGCCCTGACAGCGGTCCTTATGTACCCCCACAGTCTGTTAGAAATAGGAAGAGAACCTCGTCCTAATGCGAGCAACAACCTCGGCTAGAGATAAGATCTCTTCCGAGTGACTGTTGACAATCTTGGCTAGAGATAAGATCTCTTCCGAGTGATCGAGTCAACCTCGGCTAGAGATAAGATCTCTTTCGAGTGAAGCCTCGTTCACAAAGGACGAGATGGAGGGAGAGGCCCTGACAGCGGCCCTTATGTGCTCCCACAGCCCGTTAGGAACAGCAGGAGAATCTCGTCCTAACGCGAGCAACAACCTCGATTAGAGATAAGATCTCTCCCGAGCGATCGTTGACAACCTCGGCTAGAGATAAGATCTCTCCCGAGCGACCGAGTAAATCTCGGCTAGAGATAAGATCTCTTTCGAGCGACCGTTGACAACCTCGGCTAGAGATAAGATCTTTTCCGAGCGACAGAGTCAACCTCGGCTAGAGATAAGATCTCTTCCGAGCGATTGTGGACAATCTCAGCTAGAGATAAGATCTCTTTCGAGCGACCGAGTCAACCTCGGCTAGAGAGATAAGATCTCTTCCGAGCGAAGGCCTCGTTCACAAAGGACGAGATGGAGGGAGAGGCCCTGACAGCGGCCCTTATATGCCCCCATAGCCCGTTAGAAATATGAGGAGAATCTCGTCCTAATGCGAGCAACAACCTCGGCTAGAGATAAGATCTCTCCTGAGCGTCTGGGCCAAGCTCGGCTGTAGAAGATAAGATCTCTCTCGAGTGTCCGCATCAACCTCGGCCAAAGGAGATAAAATCTCCTCCGAGCGACCGTGTCAACCTCGGCTGGAGAGCTTCAACTTCGACCTCGACTAGAGATAGGGTCTCTCCCGAGCGACCGTGTCAACCTCGATCGGAGAACTTCAACTTCAACCTCGGCCAGAGATAAGATTTCTTCCGAGCGACCGAGACAACCTCGGCTAGAGGTAAGGTCCGCGACAACATCGATCGAAGCGCCCGCGACAACCTCGGCCAGAGCGCTCGAGAAACCTCGGCTAGAGGCAAGGTCCGCGACAACCTCGGCCAGGGCGCCCGAGACAACTTCGGCCAGAGATAAAATCTCTTCCGAGTGTCCGTGCCAACCTCGGCTAGAAATAAGATCAGAGACAACCCCGACTGCAGATCAGATCTCTCCCGAGTACCCGTATCAATCTCGGCAGGAGATGAGATCTCCCCCGGACTTTAATTTCAGCACCGACTTCGTCTGGAGATGAGGTCTCCCCTCAAGCTTTGACCTGAACCAGCACGGAGCCCAAAAGAGAACTTCGGCAGTCGTCTTTTCTGCACTTCCTTCTTTCGAATTTCGAACTCGAAAGTGGAAAAACTATTGTTGGGGATAAACTCCGCTCCTGCCGAAGTCCAATTCGATGCTCTGCCTAATGCAACCAGTTGCCGCGGAAGAGCTTCAATGGATGGGTCGTAGCCGAATCCTTTCAGACGATCGAACTCCTCAACGGCTGAGCTCCTTCGGACTTCCAGCGTTCGGACCGAACCCTTTCAGCCGGCCGAACTCCTCAGCGGTCGAGCTCCTTCGGACTTCCAGCATCCGGATCGAACCCCTTCAGCCGGCCGAACTGCTTAGCGGCCGAGCTCCTTGGACTCCCAGCGATCAGGTTTTAGCCAAACTCCTCAATCGCCGAGCTTCAGTCAGACTCCCACAAGGGCCGAACTCTCTCCGCATTGTTCTAGCCAGGCACCTGCGGGAGCCAAACTCCCTCCAAGCTTCCTTTTCAATCGGATTTCTTCAGGAGCCGGACTTCTCCCAGACATCCCCTTCGGCTGGTCGAACTCCTCTACGGTCGAGATCCTCTCGAGCTTTCTCTTCGACCGAACTCTCCTACAAGTTCAAACTCCTCTGGACGAACTGTCGCCATCAGTCTACAATAGGCGATAAGATCGGACGACATGGCCGCCACTACTGGCGACACCACTTTCTCCATAACCAGTCCCATGCGGCCTATGACCTACCAGTATGGCTATCACTATCCATCTGACGACGCCTTCCTCTCCGTACCGAACTCCATGCGGCTCCAATGGCTCGCTACCAGACGATATGGCCGCCACCATCAATTAAGCTCCATCTATAAAGGACCCTCCAGATATGCTAATTCTAATCTCTAAGCTCTCCTCTTCTTCTCTAAGCTCAGCGGAACTCATTCCTGAGCATTCGATTCCTGTTGGCCAGAGCTGACTTGATCGTTGGAGGGTCCTGCCAAAGTCATTCCCATCGATTTCGGATGGAACTTTATTTTGCAAGTCCCCGATGGTGACCCATCGACCTCCACTCTAGCTGATTCCGACGACGATCAGTTTCTGCACCAACAATTCTCATTGTAAACAACTTCTTCAGATGGATGCACATGGGATCTCACAAATATTGAGACATTCTTAAGCATCAAGCTATTTTTCCCTTTGGCTTTCACTGCTTTTGCTGTTGCTTCTTAGGCGATTGCTCTTGTTCCACAGTTACGGCTGCTCATGCTGGTGGGATTTGGATATTCACATTTGCATCGCTTCTGCATGTGGGTTATGTTAATCTTCCATATTATTATTATTGTGCAGAAGACCAGTGAGTCTGCGTATCTACGATGAATGACCGATGGATCTTCCACTTGTTGTTCTCTTTTTTCAAATTAATTATGAGTGGATCTTAAACTTTCGCAGTTCTCTTTTCAGCTGGACACGTCATTCGGCCTTCTAGAAGCTTTCAAATTGTGGTGTTCGTAGGTTCTTTACCTCCTTGATTGGCAACTTTAGTCTTCTAGAAGGCTTCCTCCTCTCTCTGTGTAGCTGGCCTAAGATATATGGCGAAGGATGTGGACCATGAGCCAAACACATCACCTCTTATCTCATGGTTTGTGGACGTGGTCGTCGTAGCTCTCAAAGGAAGTTGTTTTCACTCCATTTTGTCCAATGGATGGAAGACAGTTGTGCGGTTACTTTGGTGAAATCCAAGCGGATCTTGTCCTCCGCTCAAAATCCAAAAAAATAAAATCCAAGCGGATCCTTGCTTCTAGAAATTGTTGTGGCCCCGAGGAAGAGGAACAAGCAAGATGGGAAAAATTGTTCTAACCAATCATAGCTAGTTTTGGGAGGAAAAAAAAAAAAAAAAAAAACTGAAAATGGACTCGAACTTGAAAGTTAGCTGAATCAAGTTGATTCAAGAACTATTTAAAAAATATTGGAAATCATGACTTCATTATACATATAATTAAGTTGGCAAGTTGAGTGACTCGGCCGAGTTTCCAGCCAACTCGACAGCTTTTTCTTTTTGGTAAACGGACTCGACAGCTTTTGACGTGATGCCAACAATCATTTGCAATGCTCGTTATTTGATGAAAGTGAAGCATAGGTGTGTACGATGTATCGATTTATTATGCTATTCTAGTTGTTAATTCTGATTTGGGTTTTGCTGCGGTGCTTTTAAGTTTCCCTAAAGATGCATCATCTTGTAGAAGCAACTTGTCTTCTAGAAGGCTTCTTCTCTCCGTGGTGTCATGTGGATATATGGCTGAGGATGCGGCCACCATAAGCCGTGCATCATCTCTTACCTCATGGTCTGTGGGCGTAGTCTTTGTAGCTTTCAAAGGAATTTGGCTGGATTCGACCGTTTAGTCCAAAGGATGGTGGATCTTGTCCTGCACTCCGCATGTTGCTTCTAGAGACTTGTTGTGGTCCTCATGAAAAGAAATTAGTAGGGTAGAAAAAACTAAATATCAATCGTAGTTTTAAATCTAAAAACTTGAACTCGGACTTGAAATTAGGTGAATCAAGTTGGTTGAAGAACTATCTAGCAGAACATCTATACGGATTAATAATTTAATAATAAAAATAAAAGTTGAGATATCAATATCTATTTCATATATTATCAACTGTTATTTGCATGTTGGTACCAAGTGCTGTAAAGAATCCTTCCAATACCAATACATGACACATGATGAAAATTAGAATTGTGGGGATGGATAAGAATATTGGTAATAATGGAATTTTGGGATAAGTGAGGAATAGAAATCCTAAAATCTTCAAATGCCATTTGTATTCCTATATTTTTGTGCTAAATAGACTAAAAATATGCTCCAATAAATTGCATTGAATGAAAATCTTTAAAAAAATGCGTCGAAATGGATTTTAGTTTTTACACTAAATATACTAAAAAGATACCCGAATAACATGCTTTTGATGAAAATCTTAAGAACAAAAAATGGTACCGAGATGGATTATAATTAGTGTTTTATGACTCAAATAAAACAACTCAGAGAGTAACTCGGTGAGTCAACTTCATTATACTTAGTCTTAGTTCCTGACCTAGCTAAGTTACATGCATCTTGGCATATGCTCTCCATGCTAGGCAACAGAGCGCATGGGTTGGTTCCGGATCAAAATCCCAAGTCCAAATCCAATGTAGATCAGGCACGAATTTTGATGGAATTTGCAATTGCACCTTGTGAGAAAAGCTCACTAACATGAATTGGCAGTGAGAGCAAAGAAATCCACCCAGGCCTTGTAATGGCACCATTAATTTAATAGCACGGGCTCATGCTGTTTAGTCACAAAAACATGTGATGGGCTCTTGGCAGCACCAGAAATTAAGTACAGCATACAAGCATCTTTGCTTGCACGCATCGTTAGGCCTTGCTCTTCTAGCATTAAAATGTGCCTTCTGATGTGTGATCCCAGAGATAAAAAAAGGTTAATTTGATAGACCCAATAAGCCTGTTTTATGGAGCATAGGGATATAAACTAATTGGGGCCCTTCTGTAAGAGTTTGACATACATCAGTAACCGTAGAAATTGTCAGTTGGCTGACTGTAATGTTACTCGTGAAGTCATTCCCTATTATGAATTTTGGAGCTTGGCAACGGCAAAGAAATGCTCTAACACTTGTAGTTTGCTTAACACTAACTTTCCATGCAATATTTTTTGGGGGAATTCCATGTGCAGTATTTAGTGTTACTTAATTTGCTAAGGAAACTAAAAAAAGTAAAATATATATGCTTCCGTAATTCCTCCTAAGATTCAGCTATTTTTGCTCGTCTAATTTTAAGTCAGATGGAAACATGCTTTAGTTTAGCAAGAACCGTTAAAACCTTGTAGAATTGCTGAAAATTCAACCATTCGAACGCAACATATTTTAAAGATGCATGGTGCGTTCATAAAAACGTGGCAAGCTGGGAGTTTTGGGTGCTACCTTTCTTGGCTGAAAAGGATCTCTTATTGACCAAATCACATGGATTTTTTGGTGAATTATAACAGTTAATCTGTCAATAAATTTTGTTAACAGGTACTTCGATCCATCATGCGATTATTTCATTATTAGATTAAAAGGCTCAAAATGCCTAAATCTTGCAACTTCTTTGTTGTTTATTTTTGTTTAGTCAAAGATCCGTTTGACTAAATTTGACATTGAGTTTAATTCGATCAACCATGTTTTGCTTGGCGAGGAGTATATGTTGCACGAGCATGATATAAATTCCGTGGGGTTTGCTTTGTTGGCAGTGGTAAAGAGGATGATGTAATCATCGAAAGCTTGCACGAATATTTTTACACAAAATCTCAACGTTGTGAAGTTTACATAAGCATTGGTCTTGCAAATCCATTTAGGTCAAGCCAGGGCTCCATCTCAATGTTTAGAGATAGAAAGGAATCAGTATACACACTTCGTGTCAAAGCCCAAAGTTAAAAGCCACCTTGAACAAGCCCAAGTCTAACTGCATCTAGGTGCAAGCCAAGAAGGCAATCTTCTTAGCTTCACAATTACTTTAAAACCAGGCATGATCAGATCTACTCAGAGGTTCTTGCAACATTATAATTTATGTGAGATGTCGAAGAAATTGTATACGGGTATGCGGCAAAAAAAGGGATGTAAATTTAAGACCTACCATATTAAATTCAAGCGTTACATTTGTGCTTGTTACTTAATATTTTTCATCGATATTTTTCACGGTTTTCATTGTTCATATAGATTGTGCTGTGCTTGTGCCCTTTTACCAGCTTATTGGATTGTTAGAGCACCATCCATCTATCTCCAATGAAACCAATCTTGATCAACCTGGCGTTCTACTGCATTGACACAAACCATATTTTTCACAAACTACTTCAAGAACTTCACAAACTACTTTAGAAACCAAGTTTAACAAATAATCTGGTTTCTACCGACTACCACTCCATATATTTAATAAAAACCAATTATCTGAAGATTTGACAAGCTTTCCCAAGCCTTGAGAATTTGAACTTCTCCACCCTACAATCTAAACATGTTGATTATGTACTCATAAAAATGAAATTTGTAAAGGAATTACTATGCTGGGGAGTGTTTGGATATTCTGAAGCACCATCGGATTATCCTACCTTAAGTCTTTTTTGGAAAAACCAGTACGTTTGGGCTGGATTTTCAATAAAAATTGGGCTTGTTGGCCTGCCCATCCCGTATTCTTCTAAAGGCCAATCCTAATCTTAGCTTAAATCTTTTTCATTTTTCCTTTTTTTGATGAATTCGGGAAAAAAAAAAAGAAAACTTCAATGCTTCTTTCACATGGTCCTACTCAAATAGACTGCTTGATCCATGAATCCAATAGAAAATCTAGCCCAATTATGCTGGATTCCCAAACAGGTCCTAAGCGATTTATCTTGTAAGGTCCGTTGGATTTGATTTAGTTGGAGTGATATCATCCAACGTTAAGGTTATTATGATAGTTTACAATATTATTTAACATCTTGTTTTTTGATTGTTACTAATCCAAGGACTATAATCTCTGATTTCTCCATCCTTTCTTTTTCTTAGCTGCATCACCCTGACAACTAAAAAACTAATATGCTTTAGCATTTTCTCTTCCATGGTTTCCACAAGGCAATGTCCACATGTTCTGATGGCCATTAACTGCGCAAGTTAGTTCCATCAGATGTAAGCTGTCTTAAGGCATGCTCAAACCAGCATGGATTGGAAATCTAATTATTGACCAAGTACCCAGTTTCGAGTTCAATATAGATCATATTAGGTCTAATCACATGATCCATAAATAGATAAAATGACCACCCGCTACAATGATCCAAGCTAGGTTCTATACAGTAGATGTCTCTTTCAATCCATTTATGAACAAGAATTTTTCTTATATAATATAATCAAATGGCATTTAAGAAGAAAGCTACAGCTCCAACAAAATGATAAAATACATGATTATGATTAAGGCTGGGAGGTGGGCAGCAGCTTGAACAAATGATAAAGTGGATCACTGTGATTAATGCCATTGAAGTTGCTAATTTTCTATAAGCCAATATTTAAGTGCACCAGAATATTTGGGTATCGTATAGAATACAATCAAACGACAAGACATTAGTTTAATGTAGCCGACTTTTGGGCTCACCTTGACGAATTGGCCTCTAATATGCCGTCCCAAACTATAGTTTAATGTAGCTGTTCACAGCCAAATAGGACCTTAGTGATAAGAGCTTTGTGAGCAAGTAGTCCACGCGAGCATTTATTCTTTGCCTTGTTATTTGGCTTCTTTTCCTCTTGTGAGGCTGTTCTCCTCGGTTTATTTATTCTGACAATGGAGGGATGGAGGTTCTGATGCTTCAATAAATTTAGGTGGAAGAGTTTGGATTGTCCCTCATGGATTTGGACAAGAAGAATCTTTACCCACGTGTTTCAGAGCTTTTTGGTTTGGGTGAGAATGATTATGTATTGACAGCCTTACCATGGTTCAGAGTATCTAGGAGTAGATTTGTCTCTGGAAAACTCACGAGGAGACATGAAACAAAACAGAATTTTACTTGGCTCAGCAAATCACTCATGGTCAGCAACTTTTCAGAATTGCTGGGTAATTTAATTTTACTTCTCAGGACAAAACCATTGAGATTTTTTTTTTTTTAAAATAATAGTTTTTACAAATTTCAGATTTAGTTAACCCCGGTAAGATATCACTCCTAGTCATGTCACAACAATATATATGGCAAAAAAATGATAATAATAACGCTGTCCAGTATCTCTCCATTATTCAGATTAGTGAAAAATACAAGAGGTTAGTAATTGCTATTGTCCAATGCACTGATCAAACTATAAAATAGTACACCAAGTAAAAAAATTCATAGCAGCTTCTAATAACTGCTGTACTTATTGAATTGGGTTTTCTTTTCTTTCTTTTTCTTTTTTTTTTTTTTTTGATGAGAAGGGAGGAGAAAGCCACCTGAATTTATTAAAAAAGGAGGTGTGTATGATGCAGATGTGAAAGATTAAAAGGAAGAGGTATGCTGCAGAGAATTCAGCAAAAAACTTCCAGAACGAAAACATTCAGCAACCAAAAAGGAAGTACATTGGGAGGATCTCACTAACTAAGAAGAGGAATTGGTCAAGAGATTCACAGTCTTTCAACAATAAGATCTAATCCTTCTATGTGAGGTGCAAAACACTAGACAGCTTCCGATCAATAGGGCACCCATTGAAGTCTGAAAAATTATGATGTTGAAGCATTAAAAATCTGATCATCATCAGTATTTTATTTATTCTTCAGGAAGCAACTCATATCTAGTTGCTGTAAGTTGAAGAACACAAATGCTTCGAATATGTACCCCATTAGACATCCGATAGCTTTGTTCTAATATTCTTGATTCCGATCCAAACTTTTTCTGCCAGAAAATTAAAATCGCACAAATTGGACCGTTCATTGAATAGAGTGATATTTTCCGAAGCAACCGAGACAATAGAAGCATGGTTATGGAGAAAGATCTTAGAATTTCTTTTTCGCCAATATTCCAAAGCTATGGCAGTGAGCAACATATTGCAAGCTTTAAAAATTGCAGCCATAGGCATCAACATGTGCCTTGGTGGGAACATTATCCATACAGTAATCAGAAAATCAAATTAATCAAAGGCTGGTGTGACATCTCACGTAAACAAATATTATTTGCTACGCAATCTACCATTTCGATTCTCCCCTCAATAAAGATGAGAGGCCGGTAGACCACACATGGTGGATGTTAGACAGGCATGGGTGGTAAGTGGGTCCCTCTCTCTTGAGGCATTCGGCAGTAGTCTTCAAGTCCCCTTCCACTCGAGGACACCAGCTTGATGGTGTTTGATTGCATCAACCTACACACTAATAAGCTCTATTATTGGTACAAATGTGCGATTGCAAGGAACGGTGTGGACAATCTATACCCTTGGTAAGATTGCCGTTGACTTGCTCCAATCCATCCTTAATCATCACATGCGTCACAATGACCACGCAACATGGCCGTTGTTATACTCAGCATGAGCATGAGCTTGAAGATCCTTGAACGATACGGGCCAGTGTTTTATTTGGCGTCTTAGTGGCTCGAGAAATTGAATTAAATTAGTAGCAAATGGAGCTATTGATTTGCTTAGGCTAAAAAACTTTCTTGAAAAGGTTATGAGATGTTGAATTGTCAAATGATGCTTCTGTAAAGATAAGCTTGTTATTAATTACATACCAAGGTCACCCTTCAAAGAGAATTAACATTATTTTTTTTTGAATCGTAATTTATTCTATTTAATTTCACTTTTTTCCTACAAATGATTGTACTCAACCCAAAATTTCCTGTATCCTAACTTACCTTTCATTCTCTCCCTTTCATTTGGTCTCTCCATCGGAGCACCACCATGGCACACCAGTGTGGCACTTCCATCGAACAACTTATCCAACCTGTATTCCAAATAGCATTTCCCGTTTTATAATGCAGAGAACGCTTGCTTCACTGATTAGCGTAGGGCTCCAAGTCAAAGAGAAAGGATGCTTTGTCCTCTTATGATCAGGAATTAGAAAACCTAAAATCTAAAACAAGCTATGCTTGGACAGGTGTTGATCTTGGCTTGTGTTATCGAGGGCTAAAATTTTGTGCAATAATGCAGCAGCAGCAGAAGTCACTATTTCAACATTCCCCATCTTAGCAGCTCTCGTTGCCAAGCCGATCAAGAGAATAATTATTAGAATCTCTTATATACCTCTATTAAACAACACCCATCCCCTTGGAGTATTACCTAGCTCAACTCCTAGTTTATGGCGAACCCAATCCCTATTCAAATATGCTCTTCATGCCATCTACACTCCTTTGAATATTTTTGATGAGAAAGGAAGCTATAAAACAGCCATCTAAATTTTATTTAGTCAAAAATTTATAGAGATGAAGAGGAGAAGCAAAGAATATACAAAGGAATAGATGGAAGGAAAATAGAAAAACAAAAAGAGTCCACCTAAGTGAAACTACAAGATAACTAGTCCGATTAGAATAACCATAAGACCCAAAGAAATTCAAGAGGAAAGAATCTCTTTACCAAGCACATAAATGCCTCATGACTGGTAGACCATTAAGAAGAAAACGGCAACAAGAAACCTATATATTCAAATCCAACTGCCTCACCATTGAAGCCACAATAACATGAGAACTACTAACCAGATTTCAAATTAGACAAGGGATTGAAAATTGAAGGCTAAGATAGGAACTATGATGAGAGCTTCAATATTACCATCCTCAACCAACGGTAAAACAGAGGAAGAAATCTCAGTAAGAAGCAAGTCAATTTAGTAAAGCAGAAGGTAATAAGGATTTCAAGGCATTCCATAGTCTCTCATGATCATCAATATGCTTCGAATAGCAGATGTACTTCTAGTTGTGATAACATCGTAAGATGTTGTGCAAGACTGTTAAGACAGATCCATTCTTCTTCAAAAAAATTTAGTTGTTCCTTTCCTTCCAAACCTTCCAAAGGAAAGCAACCACTAATTTGTCCCCTGCTCTTTCCAATAGCTTTGATTTGTTCCTCGACCTCCAATCTATCCACAACTTGAAAAAGTTGCTTGGTATACCTTTCAACTTTAAATGAATTTTAAAAGTAGTTCATAGGCTTCGAACAAAAGATCATTTGAAAAAAAAGATGATTTACATACTCCAGATTAGCCCCATAAAGAGCATTCCCAGAACTGATATTACAACCTTTCTTTGCAAGAAACATCTGCTATGTGCAATTTATTCTTTAAAAATAGCCAAAGGAAGACCTTCACACATGACGGTGAAGAAGCTTTCCAAATAGAATTAGCAAAAGGATATTTTAGACCTACATAATTGAGAAACTTATAGTAAGAATTTACTGAGAATATACTATCTTGTGAAAGCTTCCAGACTGGAACATTGACGATTCGAGATGGTCTAATCGGGATAAGGATAGAGAGCAGCAAAGTCAGTTGGGACTTGCAAAGCTGACAAGGGCCTTTTGACTGTAATATGCCATCTTAAACTTTTCCAACTCCAAAAAGAAAAAATAGGCCTATTCAGTTTCAAAATACAAGTGTGCAAGTCCTCAAAAGTGGAACATAAAGGCACGGGATTAATTTAAACATCCTCCCATAAATGGATGGAGTTACCACACCCCATCTTGAAAGCAACACAACTCCAGAATGCAGAATTATTTAAACAAACATTCTTCTAAATTGGTGACAAGTCCAATAAACTTTTTCTTGATCTCATGCCCAACTTCTTCCTAGAATAATAGGCTCGTCTCACCTGGCTCCACCAAAGGTTTGGGGATCCATACAATAACTTCCATGACCATTTGGCAAGGAGTAATTGATTTAAATATACAAGATTCTTCACTCTCAACCCTTCTTGATCCTTGGATCTACACATAATATCCTAATTAGCCAAGCAGTGGAATCCGCTAACATTATCAGACCCTTTCCATAAGAAAATTTTTCTTAACTTATCTAGCCTCTTAACCACCCACATAGGTAATTTAAAAATAGATATGAAATAAGAAGGGTAGTTAAAACATAGTCCACCGAGGTTAATCTACCTCCTATCAATCTCTATACTCCTTTGAATATATTTGAGGAAACTATCATCATGACAACAATGGTTCTTGATGGCTGCATATGTATAAATGCATTATCATGATGAGCAATCTCCACCTAGCTGTACAACGATCGAAAATCTATCTATAACCATGCATCTCAGAACTAGTATATGTTGTTGCTTTTCTTTCACTTTGTAAGCACCACAATGCAACGTATTACCTTCAAAACTACATCGCATGCTGAAAACCCACAATCTTTGGAGTCCGGTGTACCAAGTAAAATTATATTTTTACACATCTTTAGTACATACTGCATCAGTGTTTATTGCTCCATCAAATATTTGAATTTTTGCTATGACTATATCATTGATCTCAATAATATCTTTCTTTACCTCAAAGGAATCAAACCAATTCCTCTTGGAGCAAATATGGTAAGAACT
The DNA here is from genome assembly GCA_006176705.1 of Cocos nucifera. Taxonomy (NCBI): domain Eukaryota; kingdom Viridiplantae; phylum Streptophyta; class Magnoliopsida; order Arecales; family Arecaceae; genus Cocos; species Cocos nucifera. The sequence continues at coordinate 755,849 of QRFJ01001553.1, read as the reverse complement.
AGTAGAATCTATAGTCCATGCATATCAAAGTGCTTTACCTTTGGAGACTATGAGAACTTCTTTGATATCATTGTCATTGATATGCTCCAATGCAATTGCTGCTTCCAAAGAACCACGACTACTATTCTATTGCCTCTATGCATATTGTGCACATATTCGTATAATATAGTTACATCCAACATTGATAACACCACAACTTATGCTTATATCTAAACTTGGATCTAGACTTTGCATTGTTAGTGATCCAATCGGAGAGAAGGAAAATTTTATTTAACCTACTCAACTGGAATCTCACAAAACAAGCTAGAAGAAGAGAGAATTTTCGAAAGTAGGGCTTAAATCTTCTTTCGTTCCCTTTGTTTGTTGATTAAAAATAAAATATACATCTTTTATTTATAATAGTGAGATCCATATATGTACAATTCGGATCAGATTTTTCTTTCTAGTTTCTATATAAATTTTTTTCCTTGAACAGTTCTAGTTAGATTGAACTTTTTAGTTATAGTAAGACTCTTTTACCTAAAATATATATATCTAGTAGAAATAATCTAGAAAAGTTACAACTTTCCAAAAGGTAGATCTTAATTTTGAAATTAACTTTATCCTCTATTGCTCCACTAAATACTTCTTAGATTGGAAGCTATGTCCGATCAAAATGTTATTCAAAAGAAAAATTTTTGATTTAATCAGACAATTTTGGAGTTCAGACAAAGAAATTTGAACTCAATCATTGGGGGCATTGTCCTCTTAATGTGGTGACATCATGTAATAGATCTTAAAAAATTATTTAATTAAAAAAATAAAAAGATTATTGAAATTGGATGACGTATGACTAAGTTATGACTCTCGAAGTTTGACTTGTAATTTAGCTTCCTGATGTTATGGATTTTGCTTATGGATTCTATCCAATCCTATCAATAGTAGCCAAAATAGTCCATATCAAGTTCAATGGTCCTTCTAAATCAATTAAATTTCTTTTTTAATGGTGTTTCTCTTGCCATCAATACATATGCTTGTTGAAGAACCAACTCAATTAGTTTTCTTTAAGCATCCTCTATGAACAATATTGTACCACTAAATCCATAATTAAAGCTATCACTCCATTGAAGTTCATGATTATATCATCCCATGAGTCAAGCACAAAGATAAGCAATATTGCTGATCACAACCTTAACCACCATTAACCAGCTAATTACGATATCAAACCAATTCATGTGCTCTTGCAAAAGACTCCCTCCTTTACCCTCACAGTGTATAGTTGTCTAAAAGGATCTTATTTGGTATATATTTTCCTTCACACATATTCCTCAAATTGTTCGACAATTCTTTAGTAGTGGTCTCCAAGAACGCATTAAACAAGACTAACTTGTCAAGTATTCCACAAATATTAGCTATTGCTACTTTATCTTGCTGCACAAACTCTTTATCTTTTATAGTATTTGATTTCATTATATCAAAAGGATGGAGTACAAAAAGAATAATTCATGATTTTATCATCCCATGAGTCAAGCATGCCAAGATAAGCAATATTACTGATCATAACCTTAACTACCATTAACAAGCTAATTACAATATCAAACCAATTCATGTGTTCTTGCAAGAAGCTCTCTCCTTTACCCTCATAGTGTATAGTTGTCTAAAAGGATATTACTTGGTGTTGTGGGGTCAGTCCACCTAGGCCATAATTCTTGAGGCCCACTCTCCAAGACACATCCGGTGGTGATGGCGGTGGTACCAGATGAAGCAGACTCATTGGCTCCTGTTCGACCTTGCATTCGATACCAACCTCTGGGTCGAAACTCTACTGGCTCTTGGGCCGAGACTTTGCTGATGATATGGACAAATCCCTAGTAATGGGACTTGGAATCAACATGGCTAACAACTCTTCGATCGTTGTTCGACCTAGGCTGAATCACCTAACCATGTGGAAAATCATCGAATCTTCTAACATCCTCTAGGGCGTGGAATCGGTAGACATCCATGACTAATAAACTAGCAGGTGTCCACCTAGTAGATGCCCATAACCAACAAATTGGTAGGTGCCTATCTAACAGATGCCTATGATCAAGAGACTATACTGCCTATTCTGACAACCTATGGGCTAGGACACAATAAACTCCAACCATCTCCTATATAAAGAGATAAAAATGGGACTCTTAAGATAAGTATGAAATATATGCGATGCTATGTCAAGCTACTCGAATCCCATTCCTCCTTTTCTCCACCGTGCTCAAGCTCTAACTAACTTAAGCATCAAAGGATGTTCCATCGGAGAACCGTTGATGCATGGACTTTCTTTTGTAGGTTCCTGGTGCCCCACCCTCAACTAGCTTCTAGCACCCACTTAGCAGCTACATCAACCTTCCGGAGCCTTGACACAATAGTCTGATGCTAGAGAAAGGGTAGCATTAGCAACCTCTTAAGGAAAGAAGAGAAGAATATCTCACCAAAATTGCTCAATTGCCTCTTTTCGGCAATCAACCTAGAGGAGTCGAGGTGGAGCAACTCAGCCATCTGCCTCCCATAGGCTCACGAAGTGGAAGCAGTTGCTTGTGGTGGCGGATCCCCAACAATTTGATGATTTAGTCTATCAATTCAAGTGAGGACCAGGTCCTCACCAACACCACTCAGCACTTGCAATAGGTCCTCTGCGTGAGATGCATCGGTCAGCCCCGGTCGGTTGATGATTGTTGTTCCATCAAGGATCTACCCGTGATGAATGGCACCGAAGATCTTCTACCTCCTCCGGCAAAGATTCGATAAAAGGTCACTCCCTTCAGCCTGAGAGATCCCACCATGAAGAGATCCTCAAACTGAAAGTCCATGAGATCGAGCACAAGCTAGGCCAGATTCAAGTTGATGGTGGAGGGAATGAAGAAGCCTTCGGCTTTAGTTCTCGACCATCCTTCACCCACTTGATTCTCTAGAAGCCAATTCTCAGTCAATTCAAGATGCCTGCAGTGGAGCCGTATGATGGCTCCTCTAATCTCATGGACTACCTGAAGGGCTACAAGGATCTCATGATGCTCTAAGACACTTTCAACACCCTCCTTTACCTTGCCTTCCCAGCCATGCACTTTGAAGAAGGCAGTGTGGATGTTGTACTTCGACCTCCAATCGGGGTCCATCTCTTCCTTCGAGCAACTAGGACATCAATTTGTTGCTCACTTTGGCAATAGCCAAATCCAGTCGAGGACTTTGGATAGTTAATTCATCCTCCACCAAGAAGAGAGAGATTTCTTGTGCAACTACATGGCCCGCTTCAATATGGCCACGTTAGAGGTTCGCAACCTAAACGAAGCCGTCGCAATGTTTGCTTTGAAACGAGGCCTCTACAATGAACGCCTTATCTTTTTTCTTAACAAAAGGTACCCGATAGACTATGATGACCTCCTGATCCAAACCTACAAGTACATATAGGCTAAAGACGATCGAATGGCACATCGATAAGAAAAGGGCAAGGCCCTTAGTAAGAAGAAGTGCGTGCGGAAAGATGCACGTGAGATCATCAAGGCGACAGAATCCTTTCGGTCGTTGAAAGCTCCAAGGCAGAAGAGTCCCCCTCGATACTACAACAACTACATTCCGTTAACTATCCCTCGAGCTTAGATCCTCATGGAGATCAAGAGCAAAGAGTACCTCCATCGATAAAGATTCCATCGATATGGTGGAATAAGTAGAAGTACTGCTGCTTCCATCATGATCACGATTACGATATCAAGAAATATCTCCAACTGAAGGATGAGATCGAGGCTCTCATCCATAGAGGCTAACTTGGAAAGTACATCCAAGAGCGGTGAGATCGAAAGCCCGAAGAGGAGCTATAGCATCACCCTAAAGAAGGTAACACCAACAACCAGCCAACTGCTAGGGTCATCAATGTGATCTCTGGCCTCAGAGATAGCCGGGGGGTAGAGGATCAAGTCGGGAGTCCAAAGCTATAGAGGATAAGCAACTTGATTTCTTCTTCTAATGATGATGTCCAGAGAGTTCGAACTCCTCATGATGACGTCGCTATCATTTCTATGATAGTAGTCAATTTTGATGTAAAAAAAAATTGTTAATAATGGAAGCTCCATAGATATCTTATTTTATGATATTTTTTAAAAAAAAATGAAACTTTCATCAGACCAACTAAAACAAGTAAACACCTTTTTAGTTAGATTCTCAGGAGACTCCATGGTGGTAGAAGAAAAAAATTACCCTACTTATGATCATCGGAATGGAACCGAGATAGTGGATCGAGTAGCTGACATTCCTTGTTATTCGAGTGCCTTCATCCTATAATTTAACTGCTAGCTGACATTCCTTGTTATTTCGAGCGATCATCTCTATGTATCACCTAGTGATAAAATTTTTGACTTACTATAGAGTCAGCGAAGTTCATGGAGACCAGACGCTCCTCTGATAGTGCTTTCTCGCCACCATAAAGGGCAAAAGACCGATGGAGGCCTTGCCGATTGAAGACCATAGGGAGAAAGCAAGAGAGTCCTAGGGAGAGCTGGTGGAAGAACTCATCACCATCCCCTTTGGGGACAATCCAATGAAGACTGTTCTGATTGGCTCCTAGCTGGCACCTGAGTACTAGGATCGGCTAGTGGCATTCCTCCGGGCCAACGAGGACATCTTCGCTTATCAGCACCAAACATGCCAAGCATTTTTTCAAACATTATTGTTCATAAATTGAATGTGAGTCCAGAATACCTACTAATCTATCAAAAGAAAAAGGAGCTTCATTACGGAGCGATAACTAACGATCGATAAGAAAGTCGACAAGCTGATGATGGTGGGATTCATCCAAAAAGTATAGTATGTAGAACAGATCTCCAATGTCGTCATGGTTAAAAAGGTCAATGACAAGTAAAAGATTTGCATCGACTTCACCGATCTCAACAAGGCTTGCCTGAAGGATAGCTTTTCACCTACGAGGTTTGACCAGCTTGTCGACACCACCTTGGGTCACCAACTGCTGAGCTTTATAGATGTCTTCTTGGGCTACAATCAGATTCAGATAGCACCCGAGGATGAGAAAAAAACTGTATTCATAATTGACAAAAATTTGCATTATTATAAAATGATGCTTTTTAATTTAAAAAATATAGGTGCAACATACCGGTGCCTCATCAATAAAATATTCAAGTACTAGATAGGCCGCAACATAGAGGTCTACGTTGATGATATACTTGTCAAGAGCTCGGAGGCCAATCGGCATATTGTCGATTTGGAGGAAGCTTTCAGTAAGTTACGACACTTTCGGATGAAGTTGAACCTCAATAAATATATTTTTGGGGTTGCATCTAAAAAATTTCTCAACTTCGTGGTCACTCAGCGAGAGATAGAGGTCAACCCAAAAAAGATCCAGGCACTCCTTGACTTAAAGCACCCGACCACCAAGCATGAGGTCTAAAGCTTGTCGAGTCAAGTAGTCATTCTCAGCTGGCTCAATTCCCGGTCAGCCTAGAAATGCCTTCCCTTCTTTAAGGCAATAAGACAGACAAAGGCCTTCAAGAGGATGGATGAGTGCCAAGCAACCTTTGATTAGTTCAAATTGTATCTCAGATCCCCACCACTCCTGTCCAAGTTTGAGGAAGATGAGCAGTTATTATTGTACTTGGCTGTTTCATCAAACATGATTAGCTCAGTCCTAGTCTAAGGCTCACCTAACAAGGACTCAGAAGTTGATTTAGTACATAAGCAAGCTCCTTTGAGATGCAGAGATGAGGTACTTTAAGGTTGAAAAGCTGTTCTATGCGCTTGTTACTTTTGTGTGGCATCTTTGGCCCTACTTCCAAGCCCACATGGTGGTTATTCTTATTGATTAGCCTCTAAAGGCGATCCTCCGAAGGACTGATACCTCAGGATGAATGGCAAAGTAAGCTATAGAGCTCGGAGAGTTTGACATCAGCTTCTAGTCTCGTCCCATAATAAAGGCTCAGGTATTGGCCGACTTTCTTATGGAATGTACCATCCTTGATAAGGAATGCACCATCCCTAGGAACCCAAGCTCCAGAAAAGTAGTCCTCGACAAGATCCAAGGACATCCAGGAGCCATCTTTGATAGGGTCCGAAGATGCATGGGAACCACCCTCAACAAGATCTGAGGACATCGAGAAGCCTCCATAGTGGATCCTACACATTGATGGAGCCTTGAACATGCAAGAATGCAGAGCCAGGCTCACCTTGCTAGTTCAGAAGGAGTTATGATCAAGTACGTCCTCCAGTTCAACTTTAAGGTCTCCAATAATAAAGTCAAGTACAAAGCACTGATCGTCAAGCTCCACCTCGCCAAAGAGCTTGGAGTGCAAGGCATCAAAGTCTTCACCAATTTGCAGCTCGTTGTTGGATGAATCCTAGGCAAGTATGAGGCCTGAAGACCAATGATGGCAAGATACCTGTAGAGGGTGAAGGAGATGTCAGCGGCTTTCTAAATGCTAGAAGTAGAGCAAATATTCAGATCAAAAAATGCTCGAGCCGATGCCCTCTCTTATCTCGCCACCTTAGGCACCACTGACCACAATAGATGGGTCTTCATTGAGCACCTGTAGATGTGAAGTATTAAGAAACCTATAGTATTGTAGATTGAGCATGAGCCATGTTGGACGGATCCGATCATCGACCATCTGATCAAAGAGGAACTGCCTTCCAACCACATCCAAGCTATGCGATCAAACGTAAAGTGCTATGGTATGTCATCCTTGATAGAAAGATTTATAAAAAATCCTTCTCTTTGTCATTACTTCGATATCTGCGATCCTCTAAGATCGATTATGCTCTTCGAAAAGAGCATGAAGGCATTTATGGCAATCACTTGGAAGGTAGATCACTCGTATATAAGCTTCTTAGACAAAGATACTATTGGCCCATGATGCAGACGGATGCCATCGAGCTCATCCGGTGATGCGAGCAGCGTCAGAAGTATGCCAACATCCAGAGGAGGCTGGTGGTCAAGCTCACGCTCCTAGTGGCCCTTTATCCATTTGCTATATGGAAAATTGATATTCTCGGACCGTTCCTACAAGCGACTAGATAAAGAAAGTTCCAGATCATGGCAATCGACTATTTTACCATGTGGGTCGAAGCCAAACCTCTGGCCTAGATAATCGAGGCTATGGTTCGGAACTTCATTTGAAAGTCGATTATTTATCGATTTGGACTTTTTTGGATCATCATCACTTACATCGAACGTCAATTTGATAACCAGTGGTTCAAGAACTTTTGTTTGGAGCTCTACATCGACCACCAGCTCATTTTAGTAGCACACCTACAGTCCAATGGCAAGGCTGAAGTAACTAATCACACGATCCTCTAAGGACTAAAGACCAAGCTCGACTAGATGAAGAATCTCTGGGTCAAAGAGCTTTATAACATCTTGAGGGCATATAGGACAACTCCTTGGATAGCAACTAGAGAGACCTCCTTCAATCTCACTTTTGGAGCTGAAATAGTCATTCCCATGGAGATCGGTGCACCCTCAACCAGAATTGAGCTCTACAGTGAGTAAGAGAACCATAATCAGCTTCAAGCAAACTTAGATTTGCTTAAGGAAACAAGGAAAAGGGCTCATATTTGGATGTCATTATATCAGCAACAGATCGTCTGTTATTATAATAAATGGGTTAAATCCAAGATCTTCCAATCCGAAGATATTGTTCTGAGGTGAGCCGAGATGTCCAAGCCCACAGAGCAGGGCAAGCTGGCCCCAAACTAGGAAGGTCCATATCGGGTCATGAAAGCCCTGTGACCTGGAGCATATAGATTGGAAACCCTCAACGGTGCCCCGATCCCATGAACGTGTGGAATTCCGATAACCTCCAGATGTATTGCCAATGAGATGTAGCTATTCCCACTATGATAATAAAAGTCTCCTTTTCATGATTTATCCTTTATTGAATTGCCAAGAAAAGATCTCTATTAGGATCGGTTTGCGGAAGGCCATAAAGGCCCATATCAGAAGCTAAAGCTAAAGATGATGGAGAGAAGGGCTACCCCTTTGGGAACCCTATGCAGGCACTCAACGCACCTTATCTATGGATAAGTCAAGCGAAGGCCTGGAGCGTCTTTGGATTTGCTCTGGACAAGACCCTTGGATGGAGGTAAGATGAAGACAATGACACAACACTATCATCTAATAGAATAAAAGAGCATTTTATGGATAAAGTTTGCGCAAACATGTTACAAACTGAGCACTTATCAGTTAGAAGCTCGACTACAAAAAGGAAAGGAAGGAAAAATACAAGCTCAGGTCCAACATCAAAATAAAGTAGCCCTTGATGCACGTGCAAAGCTCTATTAGATTGCTCAAGGAAGTTCCAATGATCGATTATAGGAATCCAAATGCGAGGATGGTGATAGCATAGCTATACTATAGTCGAAGGTGTGCTTTGCTTATATCATGCACCATCCAGAAGGATCATAAAGCTACACCTTTCGGAGGGCAGAATGACCCTTTGGAGAGGACAGAGACCCTCACTACGGCCAGAAGCATGCTCACCTTCACGATGCACCTTTGAAGAAGGCGGTGAAGCCGCGAGTACCCCAGGAGCAAAATTTTTCCAAGAGTAGTCCGTGACTTTTCCACGAAAGCCTGGAGCATGAGCTACCTCTTTCACTCACTACTTCTACTCCATCTTCGGCCTAGTAATACTTTCCAATACCTTCCATGCCAAAGAGGGCCTCTTGGCACCATGTCCTCTAGAAGCACAGATGCCTCCCGACCATTTGGAGACAAGTAGGAATCTGCTTGACTGGAGGAAAGCACCGATGATCTCGTGATGACGAGCCAAGCAATGCCACTGTGACATAGCTAAGAAAGCAGGGGATGGTAGTTTTCGGTGCTCAAGACTCCATTTTATAGAGATTTTGGGCCTGAGCATTGCCCGTTATGCTCTCTCATAATGCAATAGATTTCACTGCATGAGAGGCATAACAGACTATGCCCCTGAAAGTTAGAGGGATAGACCTCCTTCCCAATTGGCCATCACTATCGAAAAATGTCAAGCATCAAATGCTCCTAGGAGTGCGATCAGTCGATGATTGATAGCCCAAGGATATCTCAGCTTCGATCGAGACCCCTAATGGTGCAAATTAGCCAGAAGCCAATGACAATGTTAGGATATTCGGATAAAAGTTTAAACCCTGATGACTAGGTCTGTAGACTGATCCCTCAAAAGTATCTTAGCTGAGGCAGAGACATTCAAATAATGGTTGATGAGATATCGACCAAGAGTTATCCACACCTAAGTTCGGGGCTTCCATTCTTTTAGAGATATCTCAACTACGATTAAGACCTCCAAAAATCACTAATTAGTATAGCGCCGAGTTTCCTAGAGATATCTTAATGATAAGTATCATAAATATATCAATAAAAGTATTAATTTATAGATTAATTTATTTTTATTTTTAAGAATTAATACTTCTATTAATGTTTTGCAGAAAAGATGATTATCAATATAAAGAGCTTGATTCATAGATTAAAAAGATGAAAATTGAAAGAAAATTAGACTTAAAATAGAGCTCAATCTTGACACGAAATAAAAAAGGATGCATGCGGCATTACAATAAAAGAAGATACTATTTAGAAAATTATAAAGGATGTATGCAACATTTTAAATAAATAAAAATTTCTTTTTGAAAAGGAAAATATAAAGACGCGCGTTGGCTTGACTTCACAGGCGAGCGGGATGGTTTTTGCTCCATCGAACGGCCGAAATTATTCTGAACACCCAATCGGACAGCTAAGGAGTCTCTTTACCATGTCAAGCGATGGTGGCCTATAGACTTTGCACAATCCAATGGTCCAAATTTCTCCTTTGCATGATCGGCTGGATGGGATGGATGCCAGTCTTAGAAAAATAGCCTAGGCCCTTCTTTGCACAATCCAGCGGCTTAAAATTCTTCTTAGCACAATCCAATGGCCAGTATTAATTCAAGATGCTGAATAGTAGTTTTTTGGGTTGATTTTGGAGCATTCGATTGTGATTCGATGGTCAGCAGGATCCAGGGCTTTGTATTAATGAGAATGGTGCCCTATTTGATTCGTTTCATGAGTTTTATTCTTACTTTCACTCAAATTCCTCATGTACGCCCTCTCCACTCTATTTAAATGACCCAAGCCGAACAAAGCAAGGCATCTTTGATCTGAGAGAGGGAAAGGTATAAGGTGAGAGGCAAAGCTTGGGTTGAGAGCTGCTTCAAGATAAAGGATGCTGAGAAGAATAGCTTATCTCCCAAGCCATCTCTACACCAATACCAATCTAAGATCAAGATTAGATCCAAAGAGGAAGAAGAAAAGGAAGCCCAGCATACTCTAAGAAGTTTAAAGGAAGAAGAAGAGGTCATCAACCATCTTTCCGATGAGGCCATGCCAATCAACTTCAATCCTTTATTCCAATTTTTTTTTCCTTTACTTTCTCTTTTATATTTCTTGTATTTAATTTTTAAATTTTAACTTTAATTAATGTAAAAGTTATTTTCATGCTCTTTAAATTCATGCTCTTTACTTTTATTGCAAGTTTATTTTTATTGTATATAGATGCTAAGATCTAGATAGTAGATCTTAGTACCAAAATTTATTTTTATACTCTTTAAATTCTTGTTCTTTATTTTTATTGCAAGTAGAAGCTAAGATCTAGATAGTAGATCTTCGTACCAAGTTCTTCTTATTCGCAATTTTAATTTTTATTCTCCGACTTTAATTTCTTTCTCAAATCTTTTTTTTTTATAAAATCAAAAATTTTAAATCTAAAATACTGTCGTCTCCATAGATTCGATCCAACTCTCTATTTTTTATATATTTTTAATTATTTAAAAGAAGTCAAAAATTTAAACTGATAAATATGATGTCCTATGATAACATTATGATCTATCATTTTTAAAATAAAATAATTTTTAAGTACTTCTCATTGAATAATCAGACCTTTTTATCTAAGCAAGCATTGAGTTTCGCGTTAAAAGTTAAAAAAGACAAAGAAGCTTGTTATAAAGCTAGTATTAACTCATAGCCTATTTGATTCAAGCTAATAAGTTAGAGAGATATATTATACCTAGTGTCCTAAAGCTAACTGATTTAAAAATCATTGGCCTAAAACTTGCTACATGGATCAAACAAAAAGTTTAAAAGATTAAGACACTCAATAATGGTATAATATTAAAAAAATAAAATAAAATATATTAATTTTTTATCGAGTAATCAGATCTTATTGCCTAAGTGAGTAATGATATTTATATCAAAAAGTGGACAATGTGAATAAAAAATTTTTAATAAATGAAGGACGAAAGTAATAATAAACTTATCCATATGAAAGTTAGATGATTTAGAGATAAAGATAGGAACAATTTAGAAAAGTTCAAAGAAGGTTCAATATTTTTTACTTAATTTCATATTGATTAAATACTAATACCCCAATAACATATCTCACTTACGCTTTATTGAACATTAATAGTCTTTTTGAAAATTATTAGGTAAAATTCAAACTCTAAGCTAAAAGATATCTAAAACTAAATTTTTTCTTTACTCAAGGACGAGCAAAGTTCAAGTTGAGGGATGTGATAAGTATCGTAAATATACCAATAAAAGCATCAATTTATAGATTAATTTATTTTTATTTTAAAAAATTAATTTTTTTATCTTTTGTAAAAAATGATCATCAATGTAAAGAGCTCGATTCGCAGATTAAAAGAATGAAAATTGAAAGAAAATCAAACTTAAAATGGAGCTTAATCTTGGCATGAAATAAAAAAGATACATGTGGTATTGCAACAAATGAAGAAACTATTTGAGGAATCTTTGTGGGACGTATGCAGCATTTTAAAAAAATAATTTTTTTTTTGGAAAGAAAAATATAAAGAGCGCATTGGCTTGTTTTCACGCTGGAGTGATTTTTGTGTGATCGAATTATTGACGTCATATGGGATACCCGGTCAGACGGTCCAGATGGCGCTATCCCATATCTATCGGTGGTGGCCCATTGATTTGTGCATGATTCGATAGTCAAGAAGGCTTCCAACTAAATTCAAAGCTTCTCTAGCACCCTTTTGCACGATCCAGTGGTCCAAAATTCTTACAAGATCAGACGGCTAGCATGAATTTGACTAGATTTGAGTGCTGAACAGCAATTTTTGAGGGCAATTTTGGATTGTTCGATCGAGATCTGATGGCCAGTAGCAATCCAAGGTTGTATATCAATAGAACGGTGCCCTTTGTATTCTTTTCATGAGTCCTAATTCTCCTTTTGCTCAAACTCTCACCTACGAACACCTCTCCACTCTATAAATAAAGATCCAGCCAAACAAAGCATAGTGTCTTTGATCAAAGAAAGAGGTATGGTACAGGATGGGAGGCAAAGCTTGAGTTGATGACTACTTCAAGGCAAAGGTTATTGAGAAGAAGAGCCTATCTCTTATGCCATCTCTTCGCCAACACTAATCTAAGATCAAAATCAGATTTAAGGAGGAAGAAGAAGAGGAAGCCCAGCATGCTCCAAGGAGTTTGAAGGAAGAAGGAGAGGTTATCAACCATCTTTTCGAAATACCAATCAACTTCAGATCTTTTGTTCCAATTTTTATTATTTACTTTCTTGCTCTTTTTAATTTTTTATATTTAAATTTTAAATTTTAATTTTAATTAATGTAATATTTATTTTCATACTTTTTTTATTGCATGTAGATGTTTAGATCTAAATAGTAGATCTTAGTACCAAAATTTATTTTCATGCTCTTTAAATTCTTTTTCTTTAATTTTATTGCAAGTAGAAGCTAAGATTTAAATAGTAGATCTTAGTACCAAGCTATTTTTTAGCATTTTTAATTTTTATTTTTTAACTTCAATTTCTTTCTCGAATCTTTCTTTTTTTTTATAAAATTAAAGATTTCAAATCTAAAATTCTGCTTTCTCCATGAATTCGATCCGACTTGCTATTTTTTATATATTATTAATTATTTTTAAAAAATTAGATATTTAAACTAATAAATATGATGTCCTAACGACAACATCATAATCTATCAAAATCAGAGAAGATAGCACCTCCTAATAAAGATGATGCCCATCGAAGTCAAAAGAGAAGCATGAAGTATCCTAATGACAACATCGCGATCTATCAGAACTAGAGAAGGCAGCACCTCCTAATAAAGACAATGCCCGTTGAAACCAGAAGAGAAGCATGAAGCAGTCATAGGATCCCTCCGAGAGTTAGGCAAGCGAGCGCAAGAGAGGAACTAATGGGGTAGGAAGATAGATGTGACAGTAGGAGAATCCCCCTTATACCTTGTGCCTACGACTTGAGTGGACCCTCGGAGGCTGCATCTTGGCCATGTGGTGAGAATCAGAGCAGTCAAATCTATTGCCTACTAGCATACTGTCGCTTAAATTCATACGCCTGGACCAATCCATGTGAGGTCCACTAGGCTAATCATCGCTTTATAGATGGTGCCCCGCAGTTGGCCAAACCACAACCGCTAAAAGCACCTTTTGAAGTAGAATGATGATCTATCTCGAGCCACCTATCCCTTATAAATGCTTTACAATTCATGATACGCTGAATCCTCTGCAATAATTAATGCACGATTCATGAGGCCACTCATCCTATCAGAGTCAAAGGCAACATGATAAGGCATTTAATGATTGATGGACTCATAATCACTAGCTCAGACGAGCCCCGAGAATTATCCTCTGAGAAGCACTACTTCCTCTGCCCAGCCGAGCACCTTAGACTTGGAAGTGGGGGGGCCAAGTAAGTGTTGTGGGGTCAGTCCACTTGAGCCATAATCCTTAGGGCCCACTCTCTAAGACACACCCGATGGCGATGATGGTAGTGTCGGACAAAGTAGACTCATCGGTTCCCATCCGACTCTACATTCGGATACCTACCGGCCTTTAGGTCAAGACTCTACCGACCCCTGGATCGGGACTTCGCCAACGATATGGACAAGTCTCCGACAATGGAACTTGGAATCAACATGGTCAATGACTCTTTGGCCATTATTCGACCCAGGCCAAATCACCCAACCATATGGAAAATTACCAAATCTTCTGACATCTTCTAGGACGTGGGCCTAGTAGACACCCATGGTTAACAAACTGGCAGGTGTTTGACTAGCAGACGCCCACAATCGAGAGGCCGTATCGCCTATTCTGACGTCCTATGGGCTAGGGCACAACAAATGCCGACTATCTCCTATATAAAGAGGTAAAAAGGAGACCCCTAAGAGAAGTATGCAACATATGCGATACTAAGTCAAGCTACTCAAATCTCATTCCTTCTTCTTTCCTCTATTATACTCAAGCTCTGGCTAACTCAAGCATTAGAGCCCTCGCTGGAGAACCCCTAGCATGTGTACTTTCTTTTGCAGGTTCCCAGCGCCCCACCCTCAATCGCCCTCAATCGACTTCTGATGCCCACTCAGCAACCACGTCTGCTTCCCAGAGCCTTGACACAACACTTGGTCCTTCATACATATTCCTTAAATTATCCAAGGACTCTTTAGTAGTGGCCTCCAAGAATGCATTAAACATGACTAACTTGTCAAGTGTCCCACAAATATTAGCTATTGCTACTTTATCTTTTATGATATTGGATTTCATTATGTCAAAAAGATGGAGTACAAAAAGAATAAGTTATATAGTATGTGACGGTTCAAATAACAAAAGACATAATCACAACATATAGCCACTAAATTTCAAAATAACGAGAAAAGACCAAAATGCCAAAATGAACCAACTAAAGTCCAAAATAGAGTGAGGCCCACACTGTCGGTGCCCTTGTAGCTCCATAAGGGGTTTGTGATGATAGCACAAGGCTTGGGCTGCCAACGCCTTGTGCTACCAACCATGCACCTCCATGATCACAACCCTAACTGTCGTTAATCAGCTAATTACGATATCAAACCAATTCATGTGCTTTTGCAAGAGGCTCCCTCCTTTACCCTCACAATGTATAGTCGTTTGAAAGAATCTTACTTGGTATTTATTTTCCTTCATATATTTTCCTCAAATTGTCTGATGATTCTTTAGCAGTGTTCTTCAAGAATGCATTAAATAAGACTAATTTGTCAAGTGTCCCACAAATATTAGCTATTGCTACTTTATCTTGCTTTGCAAACTCTTTATCTTTTATAGTATTTGATTTTATTATATTAGAAAGATAAGAGTATAAAAAGAATAATCTCGATGGTATGTGAGGGCTTAAATAATAAAAGATGTGATTATAATATATAGCCACTAAATTCTAAAATAATAAAAAAAAAAGATTAAAATGTCAAAATGGGCCAACTAAAATCCAAAAATGATCGGATCAATACTGCAGGAGCTGCACCCTCGCATCTTGGTAAGTGGTTTGTGATGGTAGCAGAAGGTTTGGGCCACCAACCATGCACCTCCATGAGAGATCAGTGGTGGGCTTCCGACTTAGGCCTAGTGGCTGAAGCCCTCTATTACCATCACTAACCTCAGGTCATCTCCTCAAAATAGTTGATCGGATGATAATCGGATCATACCAAAATTCAACCCATACCAGTTTTCTTTATCCTCTTCCAACATGATGTGCATCTTTAAATTTCAAAATGCAAAGTTAGCATCGTTAAATTTAGAAATTTTAAAATTTGTCGAACCATATGCCATTGCGAACAATTCACTACTTTTCTTTACCCCAACTTGCAGCTTTGATACGATTCTTACAATTTTAGGAATATTTAAATAGAATAATAGAAAAATAATACAAAATAGACCGGTATCACGTATGGCATATCAAAATTAATGCGGTTCATCCAAAATTTGGACTATATCCATCAATAAAGCGGGAGAACCACGACAATATTCGCAGAACATAGGGCTTGACGAGTGCCCAATAGAATACAAGCCACAATGGTTCTTTAACTAAAGCAGGATCTCGATCAGAGAGAAACGATGCGTCGTCATTTTATGGGTAGGAATTTAAAAAAAAAAAAAAAAAAAAAAAAAAAATTGACCGAACCAGCTGGAGTGGAACATGGTGGGTTGGTGCTCAAGTTGAGTGCTAATATTTGGTGTAGAGACACGGCAAGAGAAGCCACTTTCTTATGCTAACCAAAAGAAGAAAAAAAAAAAAAAAAAGGCCACTTTCTTACCAATAAATGCCAAATTAACAATCCCAGCAATCACAAATAATATAATTCCTTGTTGATGCATCGAGAATTCTTTTAGTATTTTCTTACTGGACTCTAGTTTACTGGTGGCCGTTGGTTCCTGATGTCTTACTAAAGTTTTTAAGAAACTTTTGAAGTACCGGTCTGCGAACCGCTCATTAAGATAATAATTCTCTTCGGCTGGAATACTTTTTATCGGTTCTGTTTGGAACCATCTTCCTATTTTTTATTTTAATTTTTATTTAAAAAAATAAAAATATAAAAACTTATTAATTATTTATTTTAATTTTAAATTTTTAATTATTTATTAAAAAAATAAATTTTTTTAAAAATAATTTATAATTTCTTATAAAAATAAAAATTATTCATAGTCATCACCACCACCAAATTCTTTGGCTCTTGTCACAATTGATTGTCACCATTGCCCATCATCATCATCAATCATTTTCATAAATTATTGGCATTATCATCATCATTGCCACGTATATAAGGCAAAAATCACATTTTTGCGGCAGTGTGTGGTACCTACTTTTAAACCGTAGTTTCAAATTTATATGGCCATAACGAATTAAACTATATCATTTACCTCACGTTAAGTGATGCATGCAGGCATTAACATTTATATGGTCCTTTTTTGTTAACCGTCGTATCTAGTACTTTGATGCATATTATACAAGCTAAGGATGTGAGATACCTCACACAGCCACGAGATAACATAGAAATTTTCGGCGTTTAAATTGCTATTTTGAATGGCCCTTCTTAAAGCTGTGTCTAAAATGATTACCTCTTCAATTTTATTAATTATGGCAACAACTGGTTGTAACTTAGATGATTAGATCTAAGGAGTATATATTTTAACATATAATTGAGATGGGGCTTCCAGCCTTATAGACAATACTAAAATGTGGCCAAATTTATTATTTTGGCTATCGTTATCATCACAAAGCGTGCTCGTATGCTTGTCTATCATGCTGTATGCACGACAGCTACTTTTGTGGTTTTATAGCGTCAAACCACGACGCCACGATGGAATTCCACCTCTTCCTGTTTGCAAGCGGCTTCCAACCATGCACATGCATGCTCGTGCAAGCGTATGCATGCAGAGAATATATAAATATTCTTTTATTCTCAAACTATGCAGAGAATCTCTAAACAGTCTTCTCTTTTCTCTATTTATTTTATTTATTTTATATTTTCTACTCAAAAATTTATAAGTAGAATCATGTTCATATATCCCCATCTTATTTAGTACAAAGAATCGATAAGGAAGGATGGACGGATCCATCCTCCAATATATTTCATCAAATATGAAGGATGAAAGATTTTTTTATGATAATTTTATTAAATTTTTTTTTAACAAAAAAAAAAATTATGGATCACTTATTTTTTATCAAAAAAATTAATAAAAAATAATTTTATTAATTTAAAAATTCATATGATCCATCTATTTTTCATCGGAAGGGCCAAGATAGATAAACAATGCCCGCTTTGCGTCCATCATTTCCAAAATTTTTTGAATAAATTAAATATTCTAAATTAACTAAAAAAAATATACATGAAGATTAGAAAATAATACTTTAAAAAATTTGATAAGAAAATTAGCTGATGATACTTAAACAGTAGATCTCATATGATTTATCATATATGATGCCATCTAATTTATTTATAAATATATGATACCTCAAAAGATAATAGTGATGGTAATAGATTTTACCAATTATTTATAAGATTTTTTTAACTAAATAATGGATGGATGGATTCATCTTTTCTACTGTAACTCTAATTAAATATAGAGTTATGGTCCTCAATTTCAGATATTCTTGCCATCAAGCGAGGCAATAAGTCGCAACTTCAGCAGCCTCTCTCATTACTACCAAATTGACAAGCATTGAAGTCACGACCACAGATTTTGCCGGTAGAAGGCTTGGGCTTCCAGGCAATCGCATGATGAGTACGGATTTCAGGGGCTGGGAGAGGCTTCTACGGCACAAGTAACGTCAAGGTGGCCATCTGCGCTCAGAAAGACGTGTCATGGTCGTCATTTTAGCCCATCACGAAGTATGCTGAGGACTAAAGGATTAACAAGGCCAGCTCATCCTATCTAATCAATTGTTTCTTTAATTAATCAAATTGCCCTCGGCCTTGCTAGAGGGACAATTTTCCCCTTCTTACGTATTTATTTATTTATTTTTAACCTTGCTGCATTTTCCTGATAATCATTGAAGGGTAGATGTGTTAATAGATTGGGTCAACTTCCCTCGCTGCAAATATACTGAACCATCAATAGAACGAACATCAGTGACATACAGGAAATTAGCTACATACTTTTCCAATTGAATAGAGAAAAAAATGTAAAATTAATAAATGCTTTATATATTCAAGGATTTTTTATTATGACTAAGAATTTATTTGCTGAAATGCTTTATTTGGACATAAATTGCATATTAAATCAACAAATAACTTCTGTAGGACCTAACCTCCAAACCCATCGAACAAATGGAGCGGGGAAAAAGAATTATAAGGATGGAGAGAGTTCTATCATTTGTGTTGCTGTTCATCTACGATGTGGACTGCAGCTGGATCTTTTAGATGAGTTGGAGCAAAACGGTGGGGCCGAACCCTCCAAGAATATGCAAAGAAAGTTCTCAACATTAGAGAAGAAGGTGGAGGTTCTTCGATGGAAGGCTCTTCGATGCTTAAATTAATGATAGTTGAAAAGAGAGAATAGAGCACGAAGATAACAAGGATTGAAGGTTTAAAAAATCAAAAGAGTTCGAGAGAGGAATCCGAGATTTAGGAATTTTATTCTATCTTTTTATGAAGGAAGGCTTGCTAAACTTGTTAGACCGTTAGCCATCGAAGTTGTAGAGTGTCAATAGATAGTTATAGAATTAATTTTTCACAAGTGAAGAGAATATTCACTACTGTAATAGATCCTCAATTCATCAACATTCGCATGTCAGAAACTTCTTGCAGCTTCTGTGTTATAGAATAGCTGCCGGCGAAAAAATGGAACGAATTTGAATGTGATTGGTTGGATGCCGATACTCAGACTTTGTATGGAAGCCAATTCTTGGGTGATTAGTAACATCCTAATTTCTTGAGTACTATGCCAATAAAGTTGACACTGCCCAAAGATTGATCAAAAGTGATCAATATTCGACTAAAAATATTAGCCATATCATCAGAAATCGGACACATCATCATACTCGATATTCACCATGTCATCGAGAGTTAAATATATTAGTACATCGATTGGCTATTGTTTAACACTTATCTTCCACTTTCCAGTTCGAAGAATTTGTAATCTAAATAGAAATAATATTTGCACAAATATAATAAATAATATATTATTAAACATAAACATAATAAATAATAGCTATTTGTTTGCACGTCAATATACCCCTAAATCAACTTTATACATGGAGAGGGTTAATAGTTATTATATTGCATAAATATACAAATAATCTATGACAACATAAGTGATAATAGAGTGCTACAACAGACATATATAAAAAATTTCATATATTTCTTGGGAATAAATAACAATAGTTGATATCCTATGTGGTTCAGTGATAAGTGAGAATGACACACGAAGAGACTTACATATGTTACATCATCATTAGACAATCCCAAGAGAGTCCAAATTAAACTGAAACATGCTTTTTAGCCTTTCTAAATTGTTTTAGATTGCTCAAATGTGCTCAATCGATATCGATATATTTATCATCAAATTCAAAATAGCTTATTACTGGATTTATTCTTAATGATTGATTCTTTAGTTACTTGACTAAATCACAAGTGAAATTAATTGGTGTTGGTATTTCTTTCGTATCGTTGTCATTTATTTTTTCTTTTTGCTTTGAAACTTAAAAATCGATCTGCTTCTAAGCAATCGTTAGCTTTCAAAATAAAGAGACAATACATTTTAATAAACAAAATTAGATTATATCTATCAAATCTCATGTAAGGCACGCCATGTGCATCATATTTTTGGATGTATAGAACGTTGACTAAATACAATTCCAAATGTGTGGCCATTGAATTGTTCTGCCTCTTGACAACCCTAAACACCAAACAGAAGGTTTCAAAATACCACTTACCCAGTGTAGTACGTTTAGGCTGCATCTTTCGTGTAAAAGCATGATTCATTTTTTTTTGCGATGTCGATTATTGGATTGCTGCTTCAAGTTTTGTGGAGCCAAATAGAAAAAAATGATTAATCATTTTTTTTATGTGATAGATATACCCAAATTTCAACACAGTATCCTTTACCTTTATTTCTTTTTTTTTGATACAAATGAACGATCACATAATTATTATATGAGTACAGATCTAAAGATCAGCATACAAAATATCATACAGAGCTCTAGGACACTCCTAACTAAGATACCAGGACCACTCATCAGTATGATCGATAATGAAGGATGTCATCCAATCAACAGCGCTATTCACCTCTCAATAGATGTGTCTAATAGCCATCGCAAAGAAGTGACAAAGAGACTTCCGAATGTCATGAATCAATGTATGGACCATGGATTGCTCCGTCGCATCTTAGATTCAGACAATGATAGTAGTTGAGTCATCCTCTACAACAATCCTCTCCGCACGTATCCTCAATCATGCATAGGTGATGCCCATCCAGATGGCCCGAAGCTCCGCACTAGAAATAGATGGCTCAAAAAGGGGAGACCCTCTAGCAGCCAGCATCCTGCCCTCAGAGGGTCCTGGATCACGTAACCAGCACCATCGCTATCCTCCGAACATTGCTATCAAAGTTGATTTTGATGAAGCCCGATAGTGAAGGCACCTAGGAGATGAAAAGCACCCTACGGATCGCTGCTGCAGGAGCAGCAGAGGAGCCCCAGGAACTTGGATTGTCAAAAGACTATCCGACAGTATCAAAGCGGTAGAACTCCTCCACCAGATAATAGGCATGCTCCAGCATCCTATAAATGGGGACTACCTCAGCATTAAAGATCAAGCTGTTCCTCGAAAGCTAAATCTGATAGGCTATATAGGCCAACTACATCAAGGAATAATAAGAGTCAGGAACTAGAGGATACGTCCTAGTGAGGACCACTAGTCATCCGCCAGATCAAGCACGCTCTTTTGTCGTCTCATCCTCTATCCCGCAACTTGGGCATGTGGCCGGCATAACCACACGCTTGTCTTTGAGAAGGGATCGAGTCAGATGGCGACTCCATCTGAGGTGGACCATCGCTCTCTAGATCTAGGCCGTCTTAATCCTCATCTCCGACTCCATCCTATACATCATAATAAGCTCTTTGGTACAACATAATAGATCCACATCCTCAAATCTTTACTCTTATGGATAGGGATGGAGATGGCAAGAATCCTATCTACAAGATAGCCACCAACAACCAAATGATGTCCAGAATCTTTCATTCTTTGTCATCTTCGGTGATCAAATCTCGAACATGAGCCATCAAAAGAAAGAAATCTTAAAAATTTAAATATCCTAACTCACATCAATTAAGATTCCATTGCCTTCGTTCCTTTCATCCACGTCAAGAGAGGCATTTTCGCCGATTCAAGGAAACCACACCCACAAAGCACAGGGGTAATCCAGTCATAAACCATCGCTTCATTCGCACGCCCCTCGCACCTGGTTTCCGAACCGACGCCTGAGACGCCACGTATGGTCCGACGCGGACGACAGCGACTCGTTGACGGAATCCGACGTAAAGCGTCTGTGGCGTTGACCGCCACGTCATTGCCGGTTGCACGGTATTTTCTTCCGTCAGTAGTTAGGCCAATTAAAGCCAGCCAAATTACGTGCTTCCACATCAGCAGTACGGTTCACTTAGACCCGCTCGTGACGACGGTGGAACGAGACTGACCGTTTGCCTTGCCTTCCTTCCCGCCCATGCCTCTCGCCTCCGGGCAATCGGCGACCTCTTCCCAAAAGCCCGCTCACTCTTTATCAAATAAAAAGGAAAAGCCAAGGCATTGATGGGCAGGGGGGTGGAGGAGTCCTATTTAAGCGGAGGGGACTCCTTGGTCAGATCGCATTGAGTGGTTTCCTGGGTTTGTTGGATCCACGGAGGCCCTCATCCTTTCATCTGGGATTTGTTGCCCATTTCTTTTGTGGGTTTTAGGGGGCTATCACCGGGTCTTATTTGAGGGGATCTTTTTGGTTCGATTTTTTTTTTTGAAAAAAAAAAATTGGGCCGAGAAGATGACGGTAGGGGCGGGGATATCGATTGCGGATGGGAATTTGATGGTGCTGGGCACCAAGATCTTGTCGGATGTTCATGGGAACGTCTTCTTGACGCCGGCATGCGGGAATGGGATGATGAACGGGGCTTTCATCGGCATCAGATCCGATCGCGCTGGGAGTCGCATTGTCTTCCCCGTCGGAAAGCTTCAGTAAGTCTTTTCGTTCTTTCTTCTTCTCTCCCTGTTTTTTCCTCTCTTTTTTTTTTTTTTTTTTGCGTATTATGCTTCATAATTTTTTATTTATTTATGCACTTTTTCTGGTTGTAATGTTAAGTTGGGAAAAGTGCCATTTTCCCGTTGATTTTTTTGGAAAAAGCTTTGGCTTGTCCATTTTAAGTCTTCTCTTTCTTCTAATAATTATCAACGATAGCTTTCCAAACTTTCCTTCCCATAAATGCTCTAGTTGTATGCTTTCCAAGATTTTTAGGAGTTATATTGCGGCTTCGCTTTCAAAATTTCGTTACTAAGTTCAGTTTATTAAAGGAATTAATGATCCGATTGCACTATTTTTTGAGAAATTTTGGATGTGTTTTTACCATTCTAATGGATTGCAGGGATTTACGGTTCATGTGCACATTCCGGTTCAAGCTGTGGTGGATGACTCAGAGGATGGGTTCTTTCGGCCGTGACATCCCCTTCGAGACCCAGTTCCTGATCGTCGAGGGAAGCGATGGATCTCACTTTGGGGAGGGAAGTGAAGATGGGGTGGAGCAATCTGCTGTCTATACTGTCTTCCTGCCAATCGTTGAGGAAGCCTTCCGAGCAGTTCTTCAGGGAAACGCAAATGATGAGCTAGAAATTTGTTTGGAGAGTGGTAATAAATGAACACATTTCTTTATTACTTTGAAAGAAAAAGAGAACTTTGATTTCTTTCTTGAAGAAAAAGAGAGAAGAAAAGCGAGACTTTATTTTATTTTTTAAAGATGGTTTTTCAGGTTCTTTTTGTTATGTGTCACATGATAGATATGCATATACTTATCAGAGATTTTTGTTGCTCACCTTTCAGGTGATCCAGCAGTTGAAGCATTTGAGGGAACCCATTTAGTTTTTGTGGGAGCAGGATCGGACCCGTTTGAGGTCATTAAAGATGCAGCAAAGTAAGTAGTTTAATTTAATTTTCCTGTCTTTTCATCATTCATCACTGTACTTTGGTTTACTCTTGCCTGAATTTTTTCTTTTACCATTGTGCAAAATTGAATTGCTTTTTTAACATTATTTCTCTTATTCATGCACTAAACTATGTAAGAATTCTTTTTTAAAATTATTTGTTGGAGCTTCTGATCTCTATCCATACCTTATGGGTTTGTTACTACAAGCCCAAAGTATCTACTGTCAACAATTTTGTTGCTAGGTTTTATGGTAGTTCTGTGAATAATTGTTCCATATCTGACATATTGTTTGTCTCCAGGAAAAAAAAGAAAAAAATCTGACTTGTTGTATAAGAAGGCAAATTAGATAATATGCCACAGGAATGAACTAAGGGTCTTTGTAATATGCCATGGTTCCCACAATTGAGATGTGTAGGTCTCACTTAATGAAGAAGTTGGAACCCTTGGTTCTTCCTTTTCTCAAAAAAAAAAAAAAAAAAAAAAAAGACTAAAAGAAAAATAAAATGGAAAAAAGAAATGCGAAGGTGTTAGTTTGCAGTTTGATATTCTTGTCAAAGCTTATAATGACTTCAACACCATGATTTGGAATTTTGTTGTGAAACTGGCAACTACCATTCTACATACCTGCTTTAGAAAAATGAAAGTAGTACATTATAGGAAGATTTTGATATTTGGCCCTTTTTTGATATATTTGTTTGTAGCATCTGGCATTTCTAGAATTGAGATATAGAGTAAAATATTTATTGAAGTTAAAGTTCTCCATATGGTTTAAATGTATTTGCTTCTTTATAAAAGATGGTGTACTGATGGATCGATTGTGCTGCTTTCAATTTGAATCATTTGCAAAATTTTCATAAAGCAATGCTTGCTGGTACTTGTTATTACGGTAATATATGGATTTCTTATGTCCATCACTGGATGTATACAAATCGTCAGAGCATATGTGAAAAATTTACATTTTAAGCTTAATGGTTATTTTCTTGCAATTCAAGATGTAAAGATTATAGGTCTCTTTTGAATACTTCACTCTTTAAATGTAACATGTTTATTATAAGTCACACTATTTTAATGAATTTTTGTACTTCGAATTTTCACAGGACTGTTGAGAGGCACTTACAGACTTTCTCTCACCGGGAAAGGAAGAAAGTATGTTCATTATTCTAGTTTCTTTTGATATATCTTTTATATTTTTGAATTGGTTTTAATTAAATCTGTAATCATGTTCCTTTGTCCAGATGCCAGATATGTTAAACTGGTTTGGCTGGTGCACATGGGATGCCTTTTATACTAATGTGACTGCTGAGGGGGTTAAACAGGGACTGGAAAGGTGCTTATATATTCCTTCAATGCATTTCGTTGGTTTGTGTCAAGTGTTATATAATATTTGTGTAATACTCTAATGTGCATTCCCCTTCACCAGCTTAGAGAAAGGTGGAATTCCACCAAAATTTGTCATAATTGATGATGGTTGGCAATCTGTGGCTATGGATCCTACTGGTATTGCTTCCGTAGCAGATAATGCAGCGAAGTAAGTGCTTGTTCAACACTCTTTTCTTTTGGGCCCTTAAGTTTTAAATATTCTCATCATTTTTTTTTAACTTTTTAAATAATGTGTAATGATTAAGTTTTGGTCTGTCATTTTCTTCCAGCTTTGCAAACAGGCTAACCAACATCAAGGAAAACCACAAATTCCAGAAAAATGGCAAAGATGGTCACCAAGATGAAGATCCTGCCAATGGATTTGCTCACCTTGTCACTGAAATCAAGGAAAAACATGACCTGAAGTAAGTCATCTTTACAGTTTTCAGATGTGTTGCAATGGTTGTGGTTGTTTTGGTTTCAAGCAGTCAAGATTTGTTATTGTCTATTTTCTGTCAAACTAAACTCAAAACTTGTTATACCTGTCTATTCTTCAGTCAAACTAAATTCATGTTTTTGTTTCCAGATACGTATATGTCTGGCATGCAATCACTGGGTACTGGGGTGGTGTAAAGCCAGGTGTTGCTGGAATGGAACATTACGAGTCCAAGATGCAATACCCCATTTCATCACCTGGGGTTCAGTCAAATGAACATTGTGATTGTTTGAACTGCATAACAACCAATGGCCTTGGCCTCGTGAACCCAGAGAAAGTGTACACTTTCTACAACGAACTCCACTCATATCTTGCATCTGCTGGGATTGATGGGGTCAAAGTAGATGTGCAGAACATTCTGGAAACCCTTGGTGCTGGCCATGGTGGTAGAGTACAACTTGCCAGAAAGTACCACCAAGCTTTGGAGGCTTCAATTGCCAGGAACTTCCCAGACAATGGAATTATATCTTGCATGAGCCACAATACTGACAACTTGTACAGGTATTAGATTTTTATCTCTCATCTCCCGTTCTTCTTAAGGTCGAAAGTCTATGTATTTTGAAATTTTGATCTAATGAACCATTTTTTTCTCTCCGGGTATAGCTCAAAGAAGACTGCTGTTCTGAGGGCCTCTGATGATTTCTGGCCAAGAGATCCAGCATCCCACACAATTCATATAGCATCTGTTGCATATAATTCTGTTTTTCTTGGAGAATTTATGCAACCTGATTGGGATATGTTCCATGTAAGCAAAGCAAAACTCCCTTTATTGCATGTTCTAAACTGCTATACCATAAATTGGTGCACCTGACAGAGGATTTGTATTGTTAATGTTCTCCCCTTAGAGCCTCCACCCAATGGCTGAATATCATGGGGCGGCACGTGCAATTGGTGGTTGTGCCATATATGTCAGGTAGCTCAAGTAGCTAATTGTTATTCGTCTTTTCGAGAGCTATCAGGATAGTTCTCTCACGCAATTGAATTGTTTTATGCAGTGATAAACCAGGTAACCATGACTTCAATTTGTTGAAGAAGCTCGTGCTTCCTAATGGATCTATCTTGAGAGCCAAACTCCCTGGCAGACCCACAAAAGACTGCTTGTTCTCAGATCCTGCGAGGGATGGTAAGAGGTGAGCTACAGATTTTTTCCTCTTTTCCCTGTTCTACTTTAGATATTTACTGATGACATGTCTTCTGACAAACTGGTGCTTGCTGGCATTGCAGTCTTCTGAAGATATGGAATTTAAATGACTACTCTGGAGTAGTTGGGGTCTTCAATTGTCAAGGAGCTGGCTGGTGCAAAATTGGAAAGACAAACTTGATTCATGATGAACAACCTGGCACAATCACTGGGGTTATCCGATCCAAGGATGTAGATTATCTTCCAAGGGTTGCTGATGACGGTTGGAATGGTGATGCCATTATATATTCTCATTCAGGAGGTCTGTCTTTGATGATTTCAGTACATTATAGTATTTCTCTCCTATATTCGAAAATATGATGTTGGTAGCTATAAGCTCCTTATTAAAAATCTACCTTAGGTGTTTCAAGTGTTTTAGTTTTTGCTTTCCAAAATCTAAATTGCTTCGACGTCTGCTGCAGGAGAGGTAACTTACCTACCGAAGAACTCATCTATACCTGTGACACTGAAAGCCCGTGAGTATGAAGTCTTCACGGTTGTTCCAGTCAAGGAATTGTCCAGTGGA
>QRFJ01001553.1:471772-727820 GCA_006176705.1 Cocos nucifera | reverse complement strand
TTACCGAAGAATGCTCCGATGGGGACTTTATTGCAGGTGAATGGACGAAGCTGCAGCGAAAATTCATCCTCGACCTCATATTCCTCGATGGCGGAGCTCCTCCATCTTCATCGACTGACCTCAAGCCAAGAGATCCAGGAGCAATAGTTGGCGTTAAAGGAAGGGCCTCGGTTGTTTTCGAGATTTAATTTTGAGAGAAGAAAGCACGACACTGGATATCATGAGAATCCGAAGGAGAACATCAAACGCGTCCCAGCATTCTAGTGGTCGGAGGACCTACAATGCTTAACAGGTTAACTCATCTCCACCACCAATTCAGAAAAACCTACCAACGGCGTCGATGGTCTCACAGGAACAGTATGACACCCTACTTCATTAGGTGCAGGCACTATCAGTCGCCATAAGAGGAATACAGCAAATCGATGAGCACCGTCCGATCGAAAAAATTAAGATCTAGTTCGGATAAGGTCTGAGGAACGACGCCCCCGAAGCCTTAGGGCGGAGGCCAGTCGTCACAGCCGACCTACTGATCCTTTCCATCGAAAATATGAACACTCACCAATACCAATTTCTAGAAGAGACTCCACTCCGAGCCATGAGACTCTTCAGTACCGAGCTACTCGTGAATATGATATGGAGAAAAAGCTTAAAGAGATGCAACAGCAGCTGGATGCATTGCGGAAGCTGAGGCAACAAGGAAAGGATTTGGGATTTAATGTCGATCCCCCATTCACTCAGAAGATTATGGACGAACCCTTGCCACGTTGGCTCAAGATCTCTCAGATGGAGCTTTACGATGGAATAGTCGATCCCATAGATCATCTTGATAGTTTTCGAACTCTTATGCATCTGCAAGGAGCTACTAATGTGATACTATATCGAGCTTTTTTTTCAACTTTGAGAAAGATGGCTCGACATTGGTATTCGAACCTGAAATCGAACTCCATAGATTTTTTCTACCAATTGAGTCGTCTATTCATTGCCCACTTCATAAGCAGTCGTCGGTAACATCGTAACTCTAACTTCCTCATGAGCATCAGGCAATGGAAGAATGAGCCCCTTCGAGAGTATATCAATCGCTTCAATGCAGCCACCTTGGAGGTCCGAAATTTAGACCCGTCTGTGGCCATGACGGCATTCAAGACTAGCCTCCTCCAAAATGACCTTTTGTTCTCCCTTAACTTAGACTATCCGAAGGATTTCGCTGAGATGCTTGAATGAGTGGAAAAGTATGCCCAGGCCGAAGAGGCTTGCGACCAATAGAGGAGTAGTCGAGATGGTAGGTCGGGTCCATTCCAAAAATAGGAGAAAAAAAAAAGATCATAGACGGATGCAGCACCATCGGAAGGACCCATGATTTCATCAATCACGCACCCCACCTCGAAGTAGCTGACCAACATCTCTAAAGTTGCGAGGCCGATCTAGAACTCCACCTCGGAGGTTCAATTACCACACCCCTCTCAACACACCCTGAGCTCAGATTCTGATGGAGATCGAGCGACGAGAAGATATACCTCGACCCAGAAAAATGATAACCCCTACTCGAGTAAAAAACCCAAGAAAGTATTGTTGATATCATCATGACCATGGGCATGATACCGAGGAGTGCTGGTAGCTCAAAAAAGAAATAGAAGCACTAATCAGATAGGGACGACTTCGGCACTATATGGATGAACAGCGAATCTCGATGAATCTGGATCATGACCAACCTCGACAGGATGAACCGTGCGGAGAGCAGTCAGCTGTGGAAGAAATCAAAGTAATTACGGAAGGAAATCTCGGTGGAAATACTTTGGATCAGGATCGACCAGGAGAAGAACCGAGGAAGAGGAAAGCAGATGGTGAAATTACTTTCACCTATGAAGATCTGAAAGAAATAAGTCAGCCCCATGACGATCCTGTAGTTATTTCTTTGAATATTGCTAATTATGATGTACATCGGGTCCTTATTGACAATGAAAGCTCGATAGATGTTCTATTTTATGATGCCTTTGTTCGGATGAACTTAAGCCCTGAACTACTAACGAAGAGGAATGTATCTTTAGTCGGATTTTCTAGTGCTACGGTTCTAGTGGAAGGGACTATCTTACTAACGACAAAAGATGGACGAGCTTCGAAGCAAGCGATTGTCGACATAACTTATTTCATTGTGAATAGCCCCTCCGCCTATAATGTCATCTTAGATCGATCAGGTCTAAATACCCTCCAGGCTATAGTATCGATCTATCACTTGAAGGTCAAATTCATGACTCCACATGAAATCGACGAGCTCAGGAGAATGTCGTAAGGGAGTGTTACATGACTACTTTGCATGGAGTGGTGGCTGAAGAGCAACCCATGAATGAGTTAAACGTTCGGGATGAACAAACTGAACAAAGAGGCTCTCCGACAGAAGAATTGATCTCTGTACCGATCAATGATGATCCAAACAAGGTTGTGAAGGTCGGCTCAAGCTTATGTAAAGAGGACTGACAACACCTCATCATATTTCTATGAGATAATGTCGATGTATTTGGTCAGCTTCGGATATGTCCGACATCGATCTGTAAGTCATGGTACATCGACTTAATGTAGACCTGAATCGTCGTCCGATCAGGTAGAAAAAAATGGAGCTTCGCCCTGAACGCCAGAGGGCAATACGAGAAGAAGTTGATAAGCTCTTGAAGGCTGGCTTCATCCGAGAATTTTATTATTCGGAGTGGTTGGCCAACGTCATCCTCGTTAAAAAGGTCAGTGGAAAATGATGCACGTGCATTGATTATGTGGATCTCAATAGAGCATGCCCAAAAGATTGCTATCCTCTGCTGCGCATAGACCAACTGATGGATGCGACCTCGGGACATCGGCTCCTATCATTCATGGATGCTTTCTCGAGATACAACCAGATCCGAATGACACCTAAGGATGAAGAAAAAACTTCTTTCATAACTGATCAAGGCCTTTTTTGCTATAAGGTCATGCTGTTTGGCTTGAAGAATACTGGAGCGACCTATCAAAGACTTGTGAACAAGCTTTTCAAAGAGCAAATCGAGAGAAATATTCAAGTGTACGTGGACGACATGCTCGTTAAAAGTAGGGCTGCCAAATATCATATTACCGATCTAGAAGAAGTCTTTTCTATACTTCGGCATTTTTGGATGAAGCTCAACCTAGACAAATGCGCCTTCAGTGTCACTTTCAAAAAATTTCTTGGGTTCATGGTGTCACAACATGAGATTGAGGCTAATCCGGAGAAGATTCAAGCTCTTCAAGAAATGAAGCTCCTAAAGATGATCAAAGAAGTGTAGCAACTCACAGGAAGGATTGCAGCCTTAAATAGATTTCTATCAAGATCGGTGAAAAAGAGCCTTCCATTTTTTAAAGCTCTTAAGCAACCGAAGGACTTTTAATGGACAGATAAATGCCAGACAGCCTTCGATGAGTTAAAAAAATACCTCGGCTCCCCTCCTTTATTAAGCAAGCTAGAGCCCGAGGAGGTATTGTACTTGTATCTAGCTATTTCTTCTTCAGCAATTAGTTCTATTCTAGTTCGATAGGAAGCCAAGGTGTAGAAGCTGATCTATTACGTGAGCTGGATACTTCACGATACTGAGACCAGATATACGAGACTAAAAAAAATCATTTTGCTCTTAATTTGAAGGAGAAATTCGGAAGGAGTTTGGCTTCCGAAGGAAGAATTCTCAATCGAAGCTCTTCCGTGATCGTCAGTTGTGTTAGACTAAGCATCAGATTGGACTTCGATGGTAGCAGAGTTTATCCCTACCAGAACTTTTCTTGCATTGCACATAGAATGCTGGATGAAGCATGATGCAAGATATCATCCTCAAGTTTTTGGTATTTTCTTTCACGCAATATGAAGAAGAGAAGAAATAAAAGCCACTACCTTTGCAAGGCAACAACTGGCTTGAATGAGGAAGAAAAAGTGAAAATTGTGCAGTCGAAATCTAGGAGGGTTGCCAAGGGTACTAAAAGAAATTCAAGGAGGGTTATAATTTGGAATTTGCGGTTGCTCACTACCTTAGCATCCCTGTTGAATCTGGGTTCTTTGTATGTGGCATGACAATATCTGCTTCTTTTCAACCATCTTAAGCTGTGCCACACTGGAGTCATTGTGGTTTATCCATCATGATGTGTCATCTCAAATCACTGAAAATGAAATTTTCAAACTTCTGGAGTCTACAAACATGTAGTTGCATCTCACTTGCCGTGATTGAATAAATGGTCGTGGTCTCCCTGAAGGAAGTTACTTCTTAAATCATTTCTGTGGTCATTACCTCTTTAAATCAGTGTATGTTCATTCATTCATCTTTCACTTATGAGAGGATCTAGAGATGGTCATCACGTACCATCTTGCCTTGGTTTTCCATGTAGCGGAGAAGCTTGCCCTTCCGTAATTGGGAAGGATGCACTCACCATGTTTGCGTATGTATTTTGCCAAGGTACAATCATAAGCCCTCCAGTATGGCTCTGATATATGTAAACAGATGGGTATCTTGCTGTAGTGGCTTGGGCTGTGCTTGCTAATTTATGCTACAGGTGAAAGTTACAGCGTCATTTTCTCATCCCAGGTATTAAATTTTATTAGGACGGAGTGTCGTTGCGTCATTCTGTCATGCCAGCCATTGTAATTTTGCAATCAAGCTCACCAAACTTCAGGATAGGTCTACGATATCCAATCAGTGGCACACGCACATGTAAACCATTGAACCTCAATGTGGAATGCAATTATCTTAAAACCATCCGTAACGCCGGTGTCAACCATGGTCTTCAAATAATTGAAGGTGCTATGATTCCAATGTGCCAAACAAAGATGAGAATGAGAACCGTAAAGCCTCTTGTCATTGCAAAAGCTTGATGATGGTCTTCACTGACACGTACACTAATACACCTGCGAAAGTCTTGGTACACCACGTGCGGTATAGCAAAATTGATATGGAGCATACCATCCAATCACCGGGATCATATAACGGAAGCAATAACGGTAGAGCATTTAATGCCACTTAGATTCTTTTTTTTTCCATTAAATTTTTCATGATGAAAATATCTCTTTTCTCTACGATACCTTATATGTCTATATGACATCTTGAACTATATTTATGACTTCTTGTGATGTGCAGAATAATATTTATGACTTTCTGTTTCTTTATATGATACTCTATGATTATTATGACTTTCTATTTCTTTATATTATTATGATCTCTTGTGACTATATCATGAGTGATATATTATGAAGTTCTTCGGTTTTCATCGACATTGAACCCTGAAATTACCTCAGAATTCATCCAATGGCGGGGATGTAAGAAATCGCTGGGTGAAGTGGCTCTGTTGGTCGTCCTATCAATCAAACTCGGGAACATGTGCGTCAAATAGACCTGTGCAGTCAACAAATTCACTGACATACCACGAACCTTAAAGTTTCAATGGTATCACCACCGTAGTTTTGCTTGACTCGTGGGACAACAGTGAGGATGGACATGCCCCCCAACGAATTTCCCCATCTGAACCTGACTCAAATACGCAAACTCTATGTTTTATAGTGTGAGGTATCTTTATCCTTTTCCAACATGACGGGCATCTTTAAAGCTCAAAATGCGAAGTTTGCATCACTAAATCTAGGAATGTCAAACTTTGTCGAACCGTATGCCATTGTGAACAATTCACTACTTTTCTTAATCTCAACTTAAAGCTTTGATGTCAATTCTTCTAATTTTTAGAATATCTAAATGAAATAATAAAAAATAGACCGGTATGGCGTATCACAACTTAATGTGGTTCATCCAAAAGTTGGATAATATCCGTCAATAAAGCGAGAGATCCACCACAATATTTAGGCTTTACAAGTGCCCAATAGCGTATCGGCGAAAATGAGGCCATAGAGTACACTTCGATCCAACGGATAGCCATGCTCCTTTTATGATATAAAGAACACTTGCTTCTTTAATTAAAGCGTTGAACGCTGAAGTTCTTCAGTTTTCATCGACGTTGAACCCTGAAATTACCTCAGAATTCATCCAATGGCAGGGATGTAAGAACACTTGCTTCTTTAATTAAAGCGGGATTTTAATCAAATAGACAGGATGCACCTGATTAGGAATTAAAAATTATCTGAAACAGCTAGAGTGGAATATGGTGGCTTGGTGCTCCACTTGGGTACTAAAATTCGGTGCAGAGACACGACAAGGGAAGCCACTTTCTCGCCAATATATGCCGAACTAACAATCCTAAAAGTCACAAATTATACAGCTGGTATGCAATTCCTTGTTGATCATCGAGACTTCTTTCTTTATTTTCTTATTGGACTCCAGTCTACCGGTGGCCGTTGGTTCCTGGTGTCTTACTGAAGTCTTTAGTAAGTTTTTAAGTACCGGTCTGCGAACCACTCGTTAAGTTGCGAGTGGCAGACAAACTTTCCCCGCTTTATTGATAATAACTCTCTTTGGCTGGAATACTTTTATAGATGCTTGTTGGCGTCGCCTTTCCATTTTTTATTTAACAAAACAAAAAAATGACAACTTGCTGATTATTCAATTTATTTTTTATTTTTTAGTTTTTTATTTCTAAAAATAAAAATCTTTAAGATCAGTTTTTAATTTTTCATTAAAATAAAAATTATCCATGGTCATGTTGCAGTTTCATTCTTTAGCCACCGTTCACCGCCGACATCGGCTTCCTCCATCAATCATTGGCATTATAAACATTGCCACTATCACTATCACATCAATGCGGAAGAAAAAAAATCTCATGAGTGCAATCGATCCAAATTGAATCGAGTAATTAAAAGCTTGAGTGTGATTGGACTTAAACTACTTGGATTCGAAACTTGGCTCGAGGATGACCGAATCTTAATATCCCAAGTTCGAGTTCGACTTGATGAAAAATAGACAAAGTTTAAGATCGACTCGACTCGACTCGAATATGAACCGAACCATATTCAAGCTCGAGTCGAGTTTGAAAAAATAATATTAAGTAGACTTGCGAGCTTTCAGTCAAGTATCATACTACTTAAGCTCGATTCGAATTTGATAATAATCGAATCGAGTCGAGTTTGAACTCAAGCCAAACTCGACTTGTTTGCACCTCTAATCTCATCAACACTATATATGGTACTAGCTTTTAAATTGTAGCATCAAATTTTTGCAGCCATCGGGAGTTAAACTATGTCATTTATGTCACATTGAGTGATGTATGAAGGCATCATCATATACGTGGTCTTTGGATGAATTGTTGTATCTAATACTCTGATGCATATCAGATATGCTAAGGATGTAAATAAGACAGCAAATGGATCACATCGGTTCATCATTTGATTCGATCTAATCTATTTATATTTGATCTGATCTATTTTAAAAGACTCGTGTGATCGGATCGGGTTTTAAAATTGGATTCGTTCCATTTTTCATATTGGATCTAGGTTTATTGAATTTGAATCTGATCCGACCAAACCTAACTAGTTTGATTTTTGAATCAATTTCTACTCTATGACCTGACCTAATCTGAACCTAATGTACTATTAGGGCCCGAATCCATTTGAGCCTCTAAATTATGATTTAAAATTTGTTTGAATAATATCTTTAATATAAAAATAGATTTAAAATTATTTTTATATTCTAATTTATTTTGAAAGTAATATTATTTATTCTCTATCATGTGTAGTTAATAATAGTTGATTATGTGATAATTAAAATATAGTTAGCTATGTTTGATCCAAACTTGACTTAGATCTGATCTAGATCTAAATTGTTTAGTTTAGGGTTGGGTTATACATGAACCCAACCCCATTCGAATGATCGATTGGATCAAAAATTTTAGTCATAGATTCATTCTAACTTCTATTGAATTAGATCTAGGTCCAATATTATAAACCAATCAAGCAACTGACCGAGTCAGGATCACTTATGATGTGGTCAAATCCAACCCATTTGCACCCCTATGAACTACCACGCACAGCAATAAGATAACATAGAAAGTTTTCTACATTTGAATTATTCTTGAAGTGGCTCTTCTTAGATTGCGTTTGATAGCCAGCAATCTATTCGAATTGCTGATAATTTAAAAGAGCCCCACCATATTACCATATTTGGTATGCCTTTTAAGTTGGTAATCTAGATTATCTTTTATGAGATAATCTGGATTGTCAATGAAAGGGATGGCTATCCAGATTATCAAATATTTAATAATCTAACAATGATATATTTGAATAAAAATATTCTCATAAAAAATATAATATAATATAATATAATATTATAATAATATTATAATATAATATTATATTATAAATATTATTATAAGATATTATAATAATATAATATTATATTCTATTATAATAATATTTTATATTATATATTATAGATATAAATATATATTAAAATATAATATATTATATATAATATATATTATAATATATAATATATAATATATATTTATATTATAAATATAATTTATATAATATAATAATAATATAATAATAATATATAATATATTATTATATTATATTATTATAATATTATATGATAATATCATAAGAATATATTATAATAATGTTATATTATATCATATTGTATTATATTTATATCAATATATTATAATATATAATATATACTTATATTAAAAATATAATATAATATAATATTATATTATAATAAAAATATTATTATTATATATTATAATAATATGATAATATAATAAAAATATATTATAATAATATTATATTATATTATTATAATATTTTATTATAATAATATATAATAAATATAAATATATATTAGAATATAATATATTATAATATATATATATATATATATATATATATATATATATATATATATAATATTTATATTTTGTATATGGGGTATGATTTTTAATAAATTTGACTTGAGGGTATTTTAAAAATTTGATGTTGCATTACCAGTAATTTAATTGTCATACCAAATATGTCAATTTAAATTTTCAGTAATTTTACTGCAATATTATCTGCATATACCAAATACAGTAATCAACATTATTGATAATCTATTCAGATTGTAGGTAATCCAGATTATCACTGTCTGGTAATACACTAAATGTAACCTTAGAGTTGTGCCTGCAAGGGTCTCTTCAATTTCATTAATTATGGCAAAAATTGGTTATAGGTTAGATGATTATATCTAAGCAATATATATTTTGGCATATAAATGAGGTGTGACAATACCAAGATATGGGCAAATTTATTATTTTGGCTATCATTATCATCACAAAGCATGCAAATATACATGACTATCATGCTGCATGCGCATTAGTTAATTTTTTTAGTTGAATCAAAATTGTAGAACCCCTCCAAGATTATGAGTAAATTACACATACAAATAGTTTGAAAAAAAAAAACTACTGTCACCCTTATGAAATTTATTTTTATTTAACACTTTACCGCATGATTTAATAGGACGTTAGTTAAACCATTAATCTTAAACGAGATCCAAATGCCACATCAAAAAAAAAAAGGACCAAAATAACTTTAAGTGACATGACAGACATCCAATTTCATTAATTATGGCAAAAATTGGTAATAGATCACATGAGTCATGTTGCAGTCAATCCACCTGCGCTTGCAAATCAACGTCAAAAAACATACAAAGATAAGTCCACACTGATCGAAGTTGGCTCCGACGGAAATCCTTCGATGCTTAAGTTAGTAGAATAGACTGATCGAATAAGAATCTGAGAGCAAAGTAATAGAGATTACTTTAAAAGTATTAGATGTCCTTTCAAATTGACTAGGTTATCTTTCTTTTATAGGTGTCAGAGTGATAACCGTTGAATACGTGGGTCCCTCTTTTTTCGGTGTAGTATGATCATGGATGAGTAATTAAAACTATCCATTAATCATCATTGTCCACTTTTCTCAGGGACGGTTTTATAGGACCAATCGGAAGCTGGATATGTTGTTTGGAGAGCTCCCATCGATTAGTCGGCTGATTTGGAGCCGACCAATCGAATCAGTCGATCGATCATCGATCGATCGATTGATTCTATGCTGATAGATCGTCGATCAACTATCTTTGTGTCGATCAGTCATCGATCGATTGACTTTATGCCAACCAATCATCGAACGAAAAATTTTAAGCCGATTATTGCCTTAATGATTTTTGATTGACGGTTAGTCGATCGAAAGAAGCATTCATTGATTGTTGGTTGTCAGTCCGATTATCCATCAGATGATCATATGTCGGCACTCCTATCAATGTGTCGCAGTATAGTTGATGGATTGACGAGTGTTAACCTTTCGGATAGCCTTCTTAGTGATGATGATTGATTGAATGTTAATTACCGTTCTTCAACTAATTGATCAACAATCAACTGGATTAGTAGAATGTTGATCGTCGAATCGATCGGTCAATGGTTCATCGAGTAACTCATCGACCATTCATCATCCATTATCGATTGTCAGCCGACAAACATCCATCGATGTTCGATGGTCTATTGGCTAGGTTGGTGAGTTGGGCGACAGATTGATAGCCCCCAACAGTTGCCCCCCACTTTCAAGTTTCGTGTAATAATTTTGTACTTCACACTGAACGTAGGGAGTCGACATATGGTATTGCTTCGAGCTTCATTTTGTCACCTGCCATTAATAATTGTCCATCGTTTAGTAGTTAAATCCGAACTAACATTATTCGTCAGCTTTTAATTCATCTTTGTCGAACGAGTTGAGTTTTTCTGATTTAGTCTTGATGAACGAAATTTATCTATAAAAATTTTAGTTGATCGGTTGTCAGCTGATCATTAGTCGGTTTCATGTAACTAATTATCGACTAATTTTTAATTGACTTAAAGTCAGTTTTCTAACTAGCCAATACTTAGTCGTTTGTTGAGATATTTATAGGTCGGAGGTAAGCCAACCTCGTATTGGTTTCTAATCGATTTTTAGTTGATTTTTTACCAACCAATACTTGATCATTTATTGAGATATTCATAGGTCGAGGATAAGCCAACCTCATGTTGGTTTCTAACCAATTTTTAGTCGATTTTTTACCAACCAATACTTTGATCGTTTGTTGAGATATTCATAGGTCGGTGATAAGCCAACCTCGTGTTGGTTTCTAACCGATTTTTAGTCAATTTTTTACCAACTAATACTTGATCGTTTGTTGAAATATTTATAGGTCGGGGATAAGCCAACCTCGTGTTGATTTCTATCTAACTTTTAGTCGATTTTTTATCAATCAATACTTATTCGTTTGTTGAGATATTCATAGGTCAGGGATAAGCTAACCTTGTGTTGGTTTCTAATCGACTTTTAGTCGATTTTTTATCAACCAATACTTGATCATAACGATCGGGTGCAAGCCAACCATCCCTCAATTCGTTCATAGCCAATCGGTAAAGGTTGTGTTCTTTACTAGTTGGGATAAACTAACTAGTTCACAATCAGTAGTTTGATGCTTTTCTTTTTTTATTATTTCATAAGAAAGTTATGCATCGGTATTACCTGTTAGTCTGTTAGTCGGCTATTTGAGTTATAGAAGATAGTCTTTTTTTCAATCGATCGGTGCTTATGTCGTAGGGGACCGACTTATCTTGATCAATTTCATCGATTGTTTAAGATATGCCGACCCATAGTCTTCTTTGAAAGAAATATTGATTGATGATCATCATCCATCAATCGATTATTGAATCATGCCGACTATGGTACGTCGACCATCGATCGATTGTAATATTTAACTGACGAAAAGCTTATCCACTTTTTCATCGATGACCTTCTATCGCTCGGAAGTGAATGGTCGTTTCTTAATTGATTCTTCTTTGGATGTTGCCCCTTCGATTCTTGTTCACCTAGAGATCATGTTGATCATCTCGGCCGTCGGTTGGTTTGGATGAATCTCCTTCGATTCTGGTGGTTGATCGACATAGGGTTGGGTCAGGTGATCGAGATAGAACTTAGCAAGGAATCTCCATCGAATGAGAGCTTCAATCTCATCCTTCAGCTAGAAGCACTGCTCGATAACGTGGCCGTAGTCGCGATGAAATCGACAGTACTTTCTCTTGTCCTTGCCTCAGTTCTTCATCAGCGGAGGTCGGTGAAGATAATTTTTTTCTTCAATCTCTATCAAGATTTATGCACATGGAGTGGAGAGGGGAGTGTAAGTGTCATACCGACTCTTCATATTGATCGGCATAGGGTTCAGTAGGAAAGAGGCTGCTTCTTTGTTCGAAATGGATCGGTTGTGTCCGATCGAAGCATTGTTCTTCCATTATTTCTTCTTTTGACCCTTTTCATTTTGTTGGTGTTGGTCAGAAGCATCATCTTTTGCGTCAATGTATTTATCCACGCACTCTAGAAGTTTGGCATAAGTCCGAGGGCGGTTCTTGTCTAGCGAGTAGGTGAATCAAAAATCCCGTAGACTCTGCTTCATGGCCAAGATGGCCATGTCCTCATTGATATTTCAGACCTCAAGCGTGGCGGTGTTAAAATGCGTCACAAAGGTTCGAAGAGTTTCTCCCTCTCCTTGCTTGATCGAGAAAAAGATGTTGGAAGTTCATGAGATCCTTCTGCTAGTGCTAAAGTGAGTCACGAAGGAGTCCTCAAGCTGCTCGAAAGAGTCAGTGCTTTTCGATCGGAGCTCAGAATATCAGGCTCGAGCAGCTTTTTGAAAGATGGTAGGAAAGTTGATATACATGAGGGCATCGTTTGCCTCCTGGATCGTCATGAGAGCCTTATAGCTCTGAAGATGATCGACTGAGTTGGTGGAGCCATCATATGGCTCCACTTGCGGCATCTTGAACCATGATGGAATTGGTTCGTTCAAGATGTGCAAGGAGAAAAGAGGAGTAGTTTAGATGTGGAGTCCTTCAGAGGACCCTCCTTTCACATTCTTTTGGATCCAAGCCAGTCTTTGAGCTTTTGCTGGTAGGTATCGAATCGATACTGGCGAGGTGTCACTGGGGTTGATTCTCCTGAGGAGCTGGTTGAGAAGGAAGTGGTTGAATCTCGAGGGGCTTTCCTCTTATGCCGGTCTCGATGAGAAGGTGGGAAAATGGAGCATCGTGATCGATGAGTGATCTCTTGCGAATGATGGAGAGATGAAGTTTCCACTCGACTAGAGCATGAAGATTGTCACTCCAGTGAAAGAGAGGCAGAGCACCTTGATACACGGCAGCTATGTCTGGATGGCACCACCTATGCCGTCGATCCTTCAGTTGCCATGCATGGCTATTGCTGAAGGCTGTGTTCAGCCTCCATTAACATTCGGACCTGCTGTGTTAGTGCAGCTAGTTGCTGGACTTATGTGTCCATCATGATTACTGAATGTGAAGAGTTCGATTCCGCCACTGATGGTGGTGGAGGAGAAAGTACTTCTCATCGGGATGACTATCCAATGAAACTGAGCGAGTTGCGAGCGCTCATTTTCATCATTGTAACAGATGACAAAGATTTACTAATCATTTTTTATCTCTTCCTATGTGATGTGCTAATCTGTTGTGGCCAATCCATCTATGCTCATGAATCAATGCCAAAAAATCTATAAAGACAAGTCTGCACTGACTGAAGTTGGCTCCGGTGGGAATCCTCCGATGCTTAAGTTAGTAGGATGGACTAGTCGAACAGGAATCTGAAAGCAAAGTAATAAAGATTGCTCTAAAAGTATTAGATGTGTCCTTCCAAACTGATCAGATTACCTCTCTTTTATAAGTATCGGAGTGATAACCGCTGAGTATGTGGATCTCTCTTTTTTTGATGTAGTATAATCGTGGATGAGTAATTAAAACTATCCACTAATCATCATTGTCCACTCTTCTCAAGGGTAGTTTTATAGGACTGATCGAAAGTCAGATAGATTATTTGGAGAGCTTCCGTCGGTTAGTCGGCTGATTTGGAGTTGATCGATTATCGATCGATCGACTGATTTTGTGTCGACAGATCATCAATCAACTATCTTTGTGTTGACCAATCATCGGTAAGTTGACTTTGTGCCAATCGATCGTCGATCGAAGGGATTTAAGCTGATTGTTGTCTTAATGATTCTTGACTAATAGTTAGTCGGTCGAAAGAAGCATTCATCGATTGTCGGTTGTCAGTCCGATTATCTATCAGATAGTCATATATCGACACTCCTATCAATGTATCGGCAAGATTGTTGATGGATCGATGAGTGTTAACCTTTTGGACAGCCTTCTTAGTGGCGATGATTGATCGGATGTTAATTGCCATCCTTCAATTAATTGATTAACAATCAGCTACGTTAGTGAAACATCGATCGTCGAGTCGATCGATCATTAGTTCATCGAGTAACTCATTGACCATCCATCGTCCATCGTCCATCGTCAATCAGCGAACATCCATCGGTGTTCGATGGTCTGTTGGCTGGGTTGGTGAGTCATGTGGCAGATTGATAGCCCCTAACAGGTCAGTTCCAGATCAAGATCCTAAGTCCAAATCCAATGTAGATTAGGCTTGAATTTTGATGAAATTCACTATTGTACCTTCTAAGAAAAGCTAACAATAGAGGACTCAAGAAACCCGCATACTAGACTTAGTAGAATCCCAGATGGAATATACTGATAGGAATGGGTTCTAAAGACATCACAGAGCATATTCAATGTGTGTAGTTTGCTAATGATACCTCAATATTTTGTGAAGCAACGAAGTTGAGTGTAAAAGCATTGAAACTCATCTTGTACTCTTATGAACTATTAACGGGATTAAAAATAAACTTCAACAAGTCGAAGCTCATCAGCCTTGGTATGTCTGAAGAAATGGGTGAAAAAAATATGCTAGAATATTGGGTTGCCAACCATCAAAACTACAAATTACTTGGGTATTCCGCTGAACTACAATAGCTCTAT
Source organism: Cocos nucifera (assembly GCA_006176705.1). NCBI lineage: Eukaryota > Viridiplantae > Streptophyta > Magnoliopsida > Arecales > Arecaceae > Cocos > Cocos nucifera. The sequence continues at coordinate 713,000 of QRFJ01001553.1, read as the reverse complement.
AGAGGGATGGAATTTTCTAATTGATAAAATAGAAAAGAAACTATAGGAGATGGCAATAGCGAAACATAGACAACAAAATCATAACTCACTAGTGAACCAATGAATCGGATTTAAACCACCCACAACCAAGATATGAAAGAATATAGAGGAAAGAGAAGACCAAAGAGAAAGCCACAAACACAACAATACAATACAAGAAATTATATGGTTCACCCACTACTGAGCTATGTCCACGAGCATGGAGAAATCAAAATCTACTATCAACTTGGGAGATTACAAAAATTTGGAAGAGATTACCACTCTACAACAATGGACTTACTACTTTCCAATGATAAACACTCTTCTTGCTACACCTTCTAAGCACCCTTCCGATTCCATGAAGCCCACTTCAAAATGCTTTAGAAACCCCTTCAATCAACCTTGGAAGCTTGGACAAGTAAGAAGAACCACAACCCTGCCCTCACCTCTCTTCTCTACTCAAGAAAAGAGAACATTCAAGAGAGGAATAAACATTGACTTCTTTTCACTTAATATAATAGAAGCTTTTTTTACTAACCCACTTTAGCCCAACTAGCTGATACATCAAGTAAGCCCAAACCTAACTAATTAACCCATTACATTAGTTTTTTAACCAAACCCACAATAAGCCCAATAAATTAATTGGTGAATTCGATATCACCAAATCCAATAATCTTCATCTTGATAGTAAAGTCACCATTCTCCACATCTCCATATCAACCATATGCCTCTATGCTCTTTTCATCTTGAAGCTCAAAGAAGATGGGCTCCATTTCAATTTTTCTACCTACATTGATTTTGCAAGCATATCGACCACATTCTCATGAGTGTCCACTTTCAACACCCTCATCTTATCATTTTCAATAACCTCCCAGATATAATGGTATTGCACATCAATATATTTGGTTCTTTTATAACAAACTAGATTCTTTGCCAAACATATAGCACTCATTCTATTACATAGCATTGGAACCATTTTCATACAAAGCTCTTTCATGGTCAACAAAGCATCCATCACTTAGTGCCATGTACTCGACCTTCATGGTCAACAAAGCATCCATCACTTGAAGCTTAGACATCCAACTAATTGGATCATTCCTATTTTAAAATACATAACTCGTTATCGATCTTCTCTTATTAGGATCATCAGCAAAATTTGCATCCACATAACCTTGTATTGGACTTGAGCTATTGCTATAAGTGATTGCATAATCACTAATCCTCCTTAAGTAATGAAGTACCCACTTCATTGCCTCCAAATGCATCTTTTTGGGATTTGCTATAAACAGGCTAAGAATACCAATTGCATAAGCAATATCTGACCTCATGCATACCATAGCAAACATCAAGCTACCTACTATACTAGCATAGGAAACTCGATCCATCCATTTCTTTTCATCCACCATCTTAGGATATTGCTTCAAAAATAACTAAAAGTGAGATGAACATGATGTCCTCACCGCCTTTGCTTTGCTCATACTAAACATTTTAAGCAATTTCTCCATAAATCCCTTTTGTAAAAATGACAACATACCATTGTGCCATCCCACCAAATCTCCATACCAAGAATTTGATGTGCCGGCCTGAGGTCTTTCACTTCAAAGGCTTTGTCCAAATCTTCCTTGAGCTCTTTAATCATTGCCTCTCTTTTTTTGCATGCTTATATGCATATCATCCATATACAACACCAACACTAGAAGGTTACCATCTTTAAAAAACTTTAAGTAGACACAATGATCATATCTTTGGAATTCCCGGCTTAACATGAATATATCAAACTTTTGATACTATTACCTTGATGCTTGTTTAAGCCTATATAATGACTTCTTGAGCTTACATACAAGATGCTTCTTGTCCTTCTCTATGAAGTTTTAGGGTTGATACATATAAACCTCCTCCTTTAGATCACCATGCAAGAATATCATCTTCACATGTAATTGTTCAAATTTCAAGTCATTAGTAACAATAATACTAAGAACAAGCCGAATAGAATTCAACTTAACAATGGGAGCAAACATTTCAAAGAAATCCATACCTTTTTTCTTGTGCAAATCTTTTAGCAACTAACCTTACCCTATACCTTTGGAACATCCCATCGCTTCCTCTTTTTATTTTATAAACCTACTTGCAACCAATTACTTTCTGACCTTTTTGTAAATCTACCAAATTTCATGTTTGATTTTTATGAAGTGTTATCATTTACTCCTCTATAACCTCTTTCCAATGATTTGCATCAATAGAATTTATGGTTTTTTGAAAAGTACATGGCCCTTCCTCTACGATTAGTGCCCGAAGTAAAGTTGGGTCCACAGAATTCTTTAGATATGTAGGTGTGTGCTGCTCTCTTGTTGAATGCCGAGATATATCATATACTTCTCCACCCACTACAAAATAATAGATTATTAGCAATAGCTAAATGCCATTGCTAATAACCAAATTGCCGTCGCTAATACTATTAGCAACAGTACCCCATCACTAAAAAATTATTGAAAATAATATCATCACTAATTACCATTATTAATGATGGCAAAAATCTCATCGCTAATATCATTGCAGTCGCAAGTATTAGTGATGTTATCCTATCGCTAAAAGTTTATCAAAAATAACATCGTCGCCAATTACTATTATTAGCGACAGAAAAAATCTCATCGTTAATACCATCGTTGTCGATAATAACTAGATTGTCATCACTAATACTATTAGGAAGGCACCCCATCACTAAAAGTTCATTAAAAATAATGTTGTTGCTAATTATTATTATTAGCGAGGGTAAAAATTTCGTCGCTAATAATGATAATTAGCGATAATATTAGCGACGAAAAAATATCGTTGCTAATATTTTTTATTTTATTTTTTTAATTAAAATTTAAAAAAAATTAGCGATGGCATTTATCATCGCTAATAGTTTTTTATTTTTTTAAAAAAATCATAATTAAATTTTTAAAAATCTATTTTAATTATAGTAACAAATATTTATATTTTTTAAAATCTATTATATATAGAAAAAACTATAAAATAAAATATTAAAGCGTTGAACGCTGAAGTTCTTCAGTTTTCATCGACGTTGAACCCTGAAATTACCTCAGAATTCATCCAATGGCAGGGATGTAAGAACACTTGCTTCTTTAATTAAAGCGGGATTTCAATCAAATAGACAGGATGCATCTGATTAGGAATTAAAAATTATCTGAAACAGCTAGAGTGGAATATGGTGGCTTGGTGCTCCACTTGGGTACTAAATTTCGGTGCAGAGACACGACAAGGGAAGCCACTTTCTCACCAATATATGCCGAACTAACAATCCTAAAAGTCACAAATTATACAGCTGGTATGCAATTCCTTGTTGATCATCGAGAGTTCTTTCTTTATTTTCTTATTGGACTCCAGTCTACCGGTGGCCGTTGGTTCCTGGTGTCTTACTGAAGTCTTTAGTAAGTTTTTAAGTACCGGTCTGCGAACCACTCGTTAAGTTGCGAGTGGCAGACAAACTTTCCCCGCTTTATTGATAATAATTCTCTTTGGCTGGAATACTTTTATAGATGCTTGTTGGCGTCGCCTTTTCATTTTTTATTTAACAAAATAAAAAAGTGACAACTTGCTGATTATTCAATTTATTTTTTATTTTTTAGTTTTTTATTTCTAAAAATAAAAATCTTTAAGATCAGTTTTTAATTTTTTATTAAAATAAAAATTATCCATGGTCACGTTGCAGTTTCATTCTTTAGTGCTTGCCGCCGCTCACCGCTGACATCAGCTTCCTCCATCAATCATTGGCATTATAAACATTGCCGCTATCACTATCACATCAATGTAGAAGAAAAAAATCTCATGAGTGCAATCGATCCGAAAGTAATTAAAAGCTCGAATGTGATTGGACTTAAAATACTCGAATTCGAAACTTGGCTCACATGACTAAATTTTAATATCCCAAGTTTAAGTTCGATTTGATGAAAAATAAATAAAGTTTAAAATCAACTTGACTCAACTCGAATATGAACCGAACCATATTTAAGCTCGAGTTCAAACTAATGCATATATTAATTTATATATTATAAAAAATAATATTATTAAAAAAATATATAAATTTGAGTAGACTTATGAGCTTTCAGTCAAGTATCATACTACTCAAGCTCGACTCGAATTTGATAATAATCAAGTTGAGTCGAGTTTGAACTCAAGTCAAACTCGATTCGTTTGCACCTCTAATCTCATCAACACCATATATGGTACTAGCTTTTAAATTGTAGCATCAAATTTTTGCAGCCATCGAGAGTTAAACTATGTCATTTATGTCACATTGAGTGATGTATGAAGGCATTATCATATACATGGTCTTTCAACGAATTGTTGTATCTAATACTCTGATGCATATCAGATATGCTAAGGATGTAAATAAGGCAGCAAATGGATCACATCGGTTTATCATTTCATCCAATTTAATCTATTTATATCTGATCTAATCCATTTTAAAAGACTCGTGTGATCGGATCGAGTTTTAAAATTGGATTCGTTCCATTTTTCATATTGGATCTACGTTTATTGAATTTGAATCCGATCCGACCAAACCTAACTAGTTTGATTTTTGAATCAATTTCTTCTACTCTATGACCTGACCTAATCTGAACCTAGTGTACTATTAGGGCCCGAATCCATTTGAGCCTCTAAATTATGATTTAAAATTTGTTTGAATAATATCTTTAATATAAAAATATATTTAAAATTATTTTATATTCTAATTTATTTTGAAAGTAATATTATTTATTCTCTATCGTGTGTAGTTAATAATAGTTGTTTATGTGATAATTAAAATATAGTTAGCTATGTTTGATCCAAACCTGACTTAGATCCGATCTAGATCTAAATTGTTTAGTTTAGGATTGGGTTATATATGAACCCAACCCAATTTGAATGATCGATTGGATCAAAAATTTTGGTCATAGATCCATTCTAACTTCTATTGAATTAGATCTAGGTCCAATATTATAAACCAATCAAGCAACTGACCGAGTCAGGATCACTTATGATGTGGTCAAATCCAACCCGTTTGCACCCCTATATGTGTACTACCACACACAGCAATAAGGTAACATAGAAAGTTTTCTACATTTGAATTATTCTAGGAGTGGCTCTTCTTAGATTGCGTTTAATAGCCAGCAATCTATTCGAATTGCTGGTAATTTAAAAGAGTCCGACCATATTACCATATTTGATATGCTTTTTAAGATGGTAATCTAGATTATCAGATAATCTAGATTATCTTTCATGAGGTAATCTGAATTATCAATGAAAAGAATGGCTATCCAGATTATCAAATATTTAATAATCTAACAATGACATATTTAAAAAAAATATTCTTATAAAAAAATATAATATAATATAATATTATATTATAATAATATTATAATATAATATTATATTATAAAAATTATTATAATAATATATTATAATATAAATATATATTTAAATATAATATATTATATATAATATATTATAATATATAATTATATTATAAATATAATATATATAATATTATAATAATAATATAATAATATTATATAACATAATATTATGTTAGATTATAAAATTATTATAACATAATATTATATTATATAATATTATTAAAATATTATTATTTTAGTTATAATATTATAATATAATAATATATGATAAAAAAATAATAATATATTATAAGATATTATAATAATATAATATTATATTCTATTATAATAATATTTTATGTTATATATAATAGAATAAATATATATTGCTGGTGCAGAATTCGGTCGACGTCGGATTGAGTTGAAGTTGGGGAAGAAGAGGTCGCCGTTGGTAACCTGCAAAATAAAGTCCCATCCGGAGTTAGTGGTAGTGGCTCCAACAGGATCCTCCGACGATTAAGTCAGCTCTTCTGACCAATCAAAATGGAGTGCTCGAAAAAGAGTTTGGTAGAATTTTAAGAAGGAGAAGAAAGCTTAGAGAAAACATATCTGGAGGGTCCTTTATAGACGGAGCCTATAGCAGACTGATAGTGATGATCGTCCGGTAGTGGACCGCTCCAGGCCACATGAAGTTTGTTATCGAGAGAGGTGTCCATTGCTGTGATGTGGCCATTTGTTGATATTTAATAGTCGAAGTTTGGAGGAAGCAGGCATTGGTTGGTGAAGAGCTTTGACATACATCAATTCTAGAGGAGTTCAGACTCCTAAAAAAAACTTGACTGAAGGAGAAATTCGAAAGAAGTTTGGCTCCTGGAGAAATTCGACTGAATGAGAGATTCGAAAGGAGTTCGGCTCCTGGAGGAATCCGACTGAAGGAGAAGTTCGAAAGGAGTTCGTCTCCTGGAGGAATTCAACTGAAGGAGAAATTTGGAAGGAGTTTGGCTCCAGAAGGAACTTAACTAAAGAAGAAATTTGGAAGGAGTTCGGCTCCTGAAGGAACTTGACTGAAGGAGAAATCCGAAAAGAGTTTGACTCCTGGAGGAATCCGACTAAAGGAGAAATCCATAAGATGTTTGACTTTTGGAGGAACTTGACTGAAGGAGAAATTCGGAAGGAGTTCGGCTCCTGAAGAAATTCGACTGAAGAAAAAATCTGGAAGGAGTTCGACTTTTGGAGGAACTTGACTGAAGAAGAAATTTAGAAGGAGTTCAGCTCCTAAAAAAACTCGACTGAAGAAAAAATCCGCAAGAAGTTCGGCTCCTGAAGAAACTTGACTGAAGGAGAAATCCGGAAGGAGTTTGTAAAACTTGACTGAAGAAGAAATCTGCAAGAAGTTTGACTCCTAGAGAAACTTGACTGAAGAAGAAATCTAGAAGGAGTTTAGCTCCTGGAGGAATCCGATTGAAGGAGAAATTCGGAAGAAGTTCGAACTCCTTCCGAATTTCTCCTTTAATCGAATTCCTCCAGGAGCCGAACTTCTTTTGAATTTTTTATTCAGTCAAGTTTTTCCAAAAGCCAAACTCCTTACGGATTTTTTCTTCAGTCGAGTTCCTCTAGGAGTCGAACTTCTTTTGGATTTCTTCTTCAGTCAAGTTTCTTCAGGAGCCTAATTTTTTTTGAATTTCTCCTTTAGTCAAGTTCCTCAAAGAGCCAAACTTTTTATGAATATTTTCTTCAATCGAATTCCTCCAGCAGTCGAACTCTTTCCAAATTTTTCCTTCGGTCAAGTTCCTCCAGGAGCCGAACTTCTTTCAGATTTTTCCTTTAGTCCGAACTCCTTTCGGACTTCTCCTTCAGTCAAATTTTTTTGGGAGCCAAACTCCTTCCAAATTTCTCCTTCAGTCGAATTTCTCCAAGAGCCGAACTCTTTTCGGATCTCTTTTTCAGTCGGATTCCTCCAGGAGTCAAAGTCCTTCTAGGTTTCTTCTTCAGTCAAGTTCTCTTTAGGAGTCCGAACTCCTCTAGAATTGATGTATGTCAAAGCTCTTCACCAACCAATGCCTGCTTCCTCTAAACTTCGACTATTAAATCTCAACGAACGGCCACATCATGATAATGGACACCTCTCTTCATAACAAACTCCATGTGGCCCCGAGCAGTCCACTACCAAATGATTACGATCGTCACTATCAGTCTGCTACAGGCTCCATCTATAAAAAAGGATCCTCCAGATATATTTTTTCTAAGCTCTCTTCTTCTTTCTAAAATTCTATCAAACTCTTCATGAGCACTCTATTTCTGTTAGTCAGAAGAGCTGACTTGATCATCAGAGGATCCTACTAAAGCCACCACCACCGACTCCGAACGAAATTTTATTTTGCAGGTCACCGACGGTGACCTCTTCTTTCTCAACTCCAGCTCGATCCAATGTTGATCAAATTCTGCACCAACATATATTAAAATATAATATATTATATATAATATATAATATATAATATAAATTTATATTATAAATATAATTTATATAATATAATAATATTATATAATATATTATTATATTATATTATTATAATATTATTATTATAATAATATTATAATATAATATATGATAATATCATAAGAATATATTATAATATATAATATATACTTATATTAAAATATAATATAATATAATATTATATTATATTATATTATATTATATTATAAATATTATTATTATATATTATAATAATATGATAATATAATAATATAATAAAAATATATTATAATAATAATATATTATATTATAATAATATATTATAATATATTATAAATATAAATATATATTAGAATATAATATATTATATATATTATATATATTTAAAATATATATTTATATTTTGTATATGGGGTATGATTTTTAATAAATTTATTGTGAAGATATTTTAAAAATTTGATGATGCATTACCAGTAATCTAATTGTCATACCAAATATGTCAATTTAGATTTTCAGTAATTTTACTGCAACATTATCTATATGTACCAAATACAGTAATCAATATTATTGACAATCTATCCAGATTGTAGGTAATCCAGATTATCACTGTCTGGTAATGCACCAAATACAACCTTTGAGTTGTGCCTGCAAGGGTCTCTTCAATTTCATTAATTATGGCAAAAATTGGTTATAGGTTAGATGATTATATCTAAGCAATATATATTTTGGCATATAAATGAGGTGAGACAATACCAAGATGTGGGCAAATTTATTATTTTGGCTATCATTATCACCACAAAGCATGCAAATATACATGACTATCATGCTGCATGTGCATTAGTTAATTTTTTTAGTTGAATCAAAATTGTAGAACCCCTCTAAGATTATGAGTAAATTACACATACAAATAGTTTGAAAAAAAAAAACTATTGTTACCCTTATAAAATTTATTTTTATTTAACACTTTACCCTATGATTTAATAGGATGTTAGTTAAACCATTAATCTTAAACGAGATCCAAATGGCACATCAAAAAAAAAAGGACCAAAATAACTTTAAGTGACATGACAAACATCCAAAGTTGGTAATAGATCACATGAGTCATGTTGCGGTCAATCCACCTGTGCCTACGAATCAACACTGAAAAACCTGCAAAGATAAATCCACACTGATCGGAGTTGGCTCCGACGGGGATCCTCCGATGCTTAAGTTAGTAGGATGGACTGGTCGAATAGAAATCTAAGAGCAAAGTAATAGAGATTGCTTTAAAAGTATTAGATGTTCTTCCAAACTGAGCAGGTTACCTTCTTTTTATAGGTGTCGGAGTGATAACCGCTGAGTACATGGGTTTCTCTTTTTTTGGTGTAGTATGATCGTGGATGAGTAATTAAAACTATCTACTAATCATCATTGTCCGCTCTTCTCGGAGGCGATTTTGTAGGATCGATTGAGAGCCAGATAGGTTGTTTGGAGAGCTCCCATCGGTTAGTTGGCTGATTTGGAGCTGATCGATCATCGATTGGTCAGCTGATTCTATGCCAACAGGCCATCAATTGACTGTTTTTGTATCGATCAATCATCAGTCGATTGACTTTGTGCCAACCGATCGTCGGTCGAAAGGCTTTAAGCCGATTGTTGTCTTAATAATTCCCGACTGATGGTTAGTCGATCGAAAGAAGCATTCATCGATTATCGATTATCAGTTCAATTATTCATCAGATGGTCATATGTCAGTGCTCCTGTCAATGTATCGTGGTATAGTTGATGGATCGACAAGTATTAATCTTTCAAGCAGTCTTCTCAATGGTGATGATTGATCGGATGTTAATTACCGTCCTTCAACTAATTGATCAACAATCAACTAGGTTAGTGGAACGTCAATCATCGAATCGATCGGTTGGTGGTTCATCGAGTAACTTATCGACCATCCATTGTCCATTGTCGATCATCAGCCGAGAACATCCATCGGTGTTCGATGGTTTGTTAGCTGGGTTGGTGAGTCGGGCGGTAGATTGATAGCCCCCAACAGTTGCCCCCCACTTTCAAGTTTGGTGTAATGATTTTGTACTTTGCACCGAATGCAGAAAGTCGATATGTGGCATTGCTTCAAGCTTCATTTTGCTGCCTGTAATTAATGATTGCCCATCATCTATAGTCGAATCCGAACTAACATCATCCATCAGCTTTCAATTCATCTTTGCCGAATGAGTTGAATTTTTCTGATTTAGTCTAGATGAACGAAGTTCATCTATAAAAATTTTGGTTGATCGATTGTCAACTGATCACTAGTTGATTTCATATAACCAATCATCGACTAGTTTTTAATCGACTTAAAGTCAGTTTTCTAACCAGCCAATACTTAATCATTTGTTGAGATATTCATAGGTCAGGGATAAGCTAACCTTGTATTGGTTTCTAACCGACTCTTAGTCGATTTTTTATGAACCAATTTGTTGAGATATTCATAGGTCGGGGATAAGCCAATCTTGTATTGATTTTTAACTAATTTTTAGTCAATTTTTTATCAACCAATATTTGATCGTTTGTTGAGATATTCATAGGTCGGTGATAAGCCATCCTCATGTTGGTTTCTAATCAATTTTTAGTCGATTTTTTACCAACCAATACTTGATCGTTTGTTGAGATATTCATAGGTCGGGGATAAGCCAACCTCATATTGATTTCTAACCGACTTTTAGTCGGCTTTTTACCAATCAATACTTATTCGTTTGTTGAGATATTCATAGGTCGGGGATAAGCCAACCTTATGTTGGTTTCTAATTAACTTTTAGTCGATTTTTTACCAACCAATACTTGATCATGACGATCGGATGCAAGCCAACCATCCCTCGATTCAGCCATAGCCAATCGGTATAGATTGTGTTCTTTACTAGTTGGGGTAAACCAACTAGTTCACAATTAGTAGCTTGATGCTTTTCTTTCTTTATTATTTCATAAGAAAATTATGCATCGGTATTGCCTGTTAGTCTATCAATCGGCTATTTGAGTTATAGAAGATAGTCTTTTTCTTGATCAATCGGTTGTTATGTTGTAGGGGACCGACTTATCTTGATCAACTGCACTGATTGTTTAAGATGTGCCAATCCATAGTCTTCTTTGAAAGAAATACTAACTGATGATCGCCATCCATCAGTCGGTTGTTGAATCATGCTGACTATGACACGCCGACCATCGATTGATTGTAATATTTAGCCGATGAAAAGCTGATCCACTTTTTCTTCAATGATCTTCTGTTACTCGAGAGCAAATGATCGTTTCTTAGTTGATTCTTCTTCGGGTGTTGCCCCCCCGACCCTTGGTCGCTCAAAGATCATGTTGATAATCCCGATCATCGATTGATTTGGATGAATCTCCTCCGATGCTGGTGGTAGATCAACGTGGGGCTGGGTCAGGTGATCGAGATAAAACTTAGCAAAAAAATTCCCATCGAATGAGAGCTTTGATCTCATCCTTCAGCTGGAAGCACTATTTGGTAATGTGGCCATAGTTGCGATGAAATCGATAGTACTTTCTCTTATCCTTGCCTCAGTTCTTCATCGACAGGAGTCAACGAAGGTAATTCTTTCCTTCAATCTCCATCAAGATTTATACACGTGGAGTGGAGAGGGGAGTGTAAGTGTCATACGGACTCTTCATATTGGTCGACATAGGATTCAGTAGGAAAGATGCTGCTTCTTTGTTCAGAATGGGTCGATTGTGTCTGACCAAAGCATCGTTCTTCCATTGTTTCTTCTTTTGATTCTTTTTGTTTTGTTGGTGCTGGTCAGAAGTATCTTCTTCTACGTCAATGTATTTATCCATGCACTCTAGAAGTTTGGCATAAGTTCGGGGGTGGTTCTTGTCTAGTGAGTAGGTGAACCGAAAATCCTGCAGACTCTGCTTCATGGCCAAGATGGCCACGTCCTCGTTGATGTTTCAGACCTCAAACGTGGCGACGTTAAAATGCATCACGAAGGCCCGAAGAGTTTCTCTCTCTCTTTGATCGAGAAGAGGGTATCGAAAGTTCGTGGCATCCTTCTACTAGTGCTAAAGTGAGCCACGAAGGAGTTCTCAAGCTGCTCGAAAGAGTCAATGCTTTTCAATCGAAGCTCAGAATACCAGGCTCGAGCAGCTTTTCAAAGGATGACCGAAAAGTTGATATACATAAGGGCATCGTTTGCCTCCTAGATCGTCATGAGAGTCTTGTAGCTCTGAAGATGATCGACTGGATCGGTGGAATCATCATATGGCCCCACTTGCAGCAACTTGAACCATGATGGAATTGGTTCGTTAAGAATGTATGAGGAGAAAAGAGGAGCAGTCTAGATGTGGAGTCCCTTAGAGGACCCTCCTTTCACATTCTTTTGGATCCGAGCCAATCGACGATCAATTTTTTTGAGCTTTCACTCGTAGGTATTGAATCGATGCTAGTGAGGTATCCTCGGGGTTGATTCTCTTGAGAAGTTGGTTGAGAAGGAGTGGTTGAATCCTGAGGGGCTTTCCTCTTGCACTGGTCTTGATGAGAAGGCGGGAAAATGGAGCGTCGTGATTGATGGATGGTCTCTCACGAACGACGTGGAGATGGAGTTTCCACTCGATGATGAGATGGTCACTCCAGTGAAAGAGAGAAGGAGCACCTTGATACATGGTGGCTGTGTTTGGATGGCACCACCTATGCTGCCGGTCCTTCAGTCGCCATGCATGGCTATTGCTGAAGGCTGTGTTCAGCCTCTGTTAATATCTGGACTTGCTGTATTGGTGTAGCTAGTTACTGGGCTTGTGTGTCTACCATGACCGCTGGATGTGAAGAGCCCGGTTCTGCCATTGATGGCGGTGGAGGAGGAAGTACTTCTCACCGAGATGACTATTTGGTGGAGCTGAGCAAGTTACAAGCTTGCATTTTCGTCATTGTAACAGATGATAAAGATTTACTAATCATTTTTTATCTCTCTCTATCTGACGCGCCAATTTATTACGATCAATCCATCTGCTCCTATGAATCAACATCGAAAAATTTGCAAAGACAAGTTCACACTGACCATAGCTGGCTCCGATGTGGATCCTCCGATGCTTAAGTTAGTAGGATGGATTGATCGAACAGGAATCTAAGAGCAAAGTAATAGAGATTGCTCTAAAAATATTAGATGTGTCCTTTCAAACTGAACAGGTTATCTTTCTTTTATAGATATCGAAGTGATAATCGTTGAGTACGTTAGTCCCTTTTTTTCGGTGTAGTATGATCGTGGATGAATAATTAAAACTACCACTAATCATCGTTGCCCGCTCTTCTTGGGGGTAGTTTGTAGGGTCCATCGAAAGTCGGATAGATTATTTGGTGAGCTCCCATTGGTTAGTCGACTGATTTGGAGCCGATTGATTATCGATCGATTGATTGATTCTATGTCGATAGATCATCGATCGACTGTCTTTGTGTTGATTAGTCATCGATTGGTTGACTTTGTGCCAATCGATCATCGATCAAAGGATTTTAAGCTGATTGTTGCCTTAATGATTTTCAACTAATACCAATTATCGATTGTTAGTCTGATTATCTATCAGATGGTCATATGTCGGTGCTCTTATCAATGTGTCGGCGGGATAGTTGATGGATCGACGAGTGTTAACCTTTTGGATAGTCTTTTCAATGGTGATGATTGATCGAATGTTAATTATCATCCTTCAACTAATTGATCAATAATCAGCTGCATTAGTGGAACGTCGATTGTCGAGTCGATCGATTGTTGATTCATCAAGTAACTCATCGATCATCCATCATCAGCTGGTGAATATCCATCGATATTCGATGGTTTGTTGGCTGGGTCGGTGAGTTGGGCGGTAGATTGACAGCCCCCAACAGGTCAGTTTTAGATTAAGATCCTAAGTCCAAATCCAATGTAGATTAGCCTGGAATTTTGATGAAATTCACTATTGCACCTTCTAAGAAAAGCTAACAATAGAGGACTCAAGGAACCCGAATACTGGACTTAGTAGAATCCCAGATGGAATATACTGATAAGAATAGGTCCTAAAGACATCATAGAGCATATTCGATGTGTGTAGTTTGCTAATGATACCTCAATATTTTGTGAAGCAATGAAGTCGAGTGTAAAAGCATTAAAACTCATCTTGTACTCTTATGAACTATTAACGAGATTAAAAATAAACTTCAACAAGTCGAAGCTCATCAGCCTTGGTATGTCTGAAGAAATGGTTGAAAAAAAAATGCTAGAATATTGGGTTGCCAACCATCAAAACTACAAATCACTTGGGTATTCCGCTGAACTACAATAGCTCTATGGAGGGATGGAATTTTCTAATCGATAAAATAGAAAAGAAACTATAGGAGATGGCAATAGTGAAACCCAAGCAACAAAATCATAACTCACTAGTGAACCAATGAATCGGATTTAAACCACCCACAACCAAGATATGGAAGAATATAGAGAAAAGAGAAGACCAAAGAGAAAGCCACAAACACAATAATACAATAAAAGAAATTATATGGTTCACCCACTATCGGGCTATGTCCAAAGGGCATGGAGAAGATCAAAATCTACTATCAACTTGGGAGATTACAAAAATTTGGGAAGAGATTACCACTGTACAACAATGGACTTACTACTTTCCAATGAAAAACACTCTTGTTGCTACACCTTCTAAGCACCCTTCCGATTCCACAAAGCCCACTTCAAAATGCTTTAGAAACCCCTTCAATCAACCTTGAAAGCTTAGACAAGTAAGAAGAACCACAACCCTGCCCTCACCTCTCTTCTCTACTCAAGAAAAGAGAACACTCGAGAGGAATAAATATTGACTTCTTTTCACTTAATATAATAGAAGCTTTTTTTACTAACCCATTTTAGCCCAACTAGCTAATACTTCAAGTAAGCCCAAACCCAACTAATTAACCCATTACATTAGTTTTTTAACCAAACCCACAATAAGCCCAATAAGTTAATTGGTGAATTCAATATCACCAAATCCAATAATCTTCATCTTGATAGTAAAGTCACCATTCTCCACATCTCCATATCAACCATATGCCTCTATGCTCTTTTCATCTTGAAGCCCAAAGAAGATGGGCTCCATTTCAATTATTCTACTTGCATCGATTTTGCAAGCATATTGGCCACATTCTCATGAGTGTCCACTTTCAACACCCTCACCTTATCATTTTCGATAACCTCCCGGATATAATGGTATTGCACATCAATATATTTGGTTCTTTTATAACAAACCAGATTCTTTGCCAAACATATAGCACTCATTCTATTACATAGCATGGGAACCATCTTCATACAAAGCTCTTTCATCAAGCCTTGAAGCTACACCGCTTCCTTGCTTGCTTCCCTTAGTACCATGTACTCGACCTTTATAGTCAACAAAGCATCCATCACTTGAAGCTTAGACATCCAACTAATTAGATCATTCCTATTTTGAAATACATAACTCGTTATCGATCTTCTCTTATTAGGATCACCAGCAAAATTTGCATCCACGTAACCTTGTATTGGACTTGAGCTATTGCTGTAAGTGATTGCATAATCACTAATCCTCCTCAAGTAATGAAGTACCCACTTCATTGCCTCCCAATGCATCTTTTCGGGATTTGCCATAAACAGGCTAAGAATACCAATCGCATAAGCAATATTTGGCATCGTGCATACCATAGCAAACATCAAGCTACCTACTATACTAACATAGGAAACTCGATACATCCATTTCTTTTCATCCACCATCTTAGGATATTGCTCCAAAAATAACTTAAAGTGAGATGAACATGATGTCCTCACCACCTTTGCTTTGCTTATACTAAACTTTTTAAGCAATTTCTCCATAAATCCCTTTTGTAAAAATGACAACATACCATTTTGCCATCCCACCAAATCTCCATACCAAGAATTTGATGTGCCAGCCTGAGGTCTTTCACTTCAAAGGTTTTGTCCAAATCTTCCTTGAGCTCTTTAATCATTGCCTTTTTTTTGCATGCTTATATGCATATCATCCATATACAACACCAACACTAGAAGGTTACCATCTTTGAAAAACTTCAAGTAGACACAATGATCATATCTTTGGAATTCCCAGCTTGACATGAATATATCAAACTTTTGATACTATTACCTTGATGCTTGTTTAAGCCTATATAATGACTTCTTGAGCTTACATACAAGATGCTTCTTGTCCTTCTCTATGAAGTTTTAAGGTTGATATATATAAACCTCCTTCTTTAGATCACCATGCAAGAATATTGTCTTCACATCTAATTGTTCAAATTTCAAGTCATTAGTAACAATAATACCAAGAACAAGCCGAATAGAATCCAACTTAACAATGGGAGCAAACATTTCAAAGAAATCCATACCTTTTTTTTGTGCAAATCTTTTAGCAACTAACCTTACCCTATACCTTTGGAACATCCCATCGATTCCTCTTTTTATTTTATAAACCTACTTGCAACCAATTGCTTTCTGGCCTTTTTGTAAATCAACCAAATTTTATGTTTGATTTTTATGAAGTGTCATCATTTACTCTTCTATAACCTCTTTCCAATGATTTGCATCAATAGAATTTATGGCTTTTTGAAAAGTACATGGCCCTTCCTCTACGATTAGTGCCCGAAGTAAAGTTGGGTCCACAAAATTCTTTAGATATGTAGGTGTGTGCTGCTCTCTTGTTGAATGCCGAGATATATCATATACTTCTCCACCCACTACAAAAAAATAGATTATTAGCAATAGCTAAATGCCGTTGCTAATAACCAAATTATCATCGCTAATGCTATTAGCGACAACACCCTGTCACTAAAAATTTATTAAAAATAACATCATCACTAATTACCATTATTAATGATGGCAAAAATCTCATCGCTAATACCATTACAGTCGCAAGTATTAGTGATGTTATCCCATCGCTAAAAGTTTGTCAAAAATAACATCGTCACTAATTACTATTATTTGTGACAGTAAAAATCTCATCATTAATACCATCATTGTCGATAATAACTAGATTGTCATCACTAATACTATTAGTAAAGCACCCCGTCACTAAAAGTTCATTGAAAATAACATCGTCGCTAATTACTATTATTAGCGATGGCAAAAAATTTTGTCGCTAATAATGGTAATTAGCGACGAAAAATATCATTGCTAATATTTTTTATTTTTTATTTTTCTTAATTAAAATTTAAAGAAAAATAGTGATGGCATTTGTCATCACTAATAGTTTTTTAATTTTTTAAAAAATTCATAATTAAATTTTTTAAAATCTATTTTAATTATAGTAATAAATATTTATATTTTTTAAAATCTATTATATATAGAAAAAATTATAAAATAAAATATTAAGATGTATTAAGGATAAAATTTTTTCAACTTAGCAAGCAAAAGTCCACTTTTTTGAATGAGAGCTTGAGAACTAAAAAAGAAAAAAAATGTCAGATGATTGAAGGGAAATGTATAAACTTACCAGCACTAGAGAAATTTTAGTTGCTTGGTACGGCAACAAAGGATTTTCCTTCAAGGTTTAGAAGATAGCATTAGAGAGTTTCCAAGTCCTAATTTGTTGAAAGTTAAAAAGAAAGCAAATAAAGAATGACAAAGAAGAGAAAGGCACAAAGAAGAAGAGCAGAACCCGGTTATCGATGGATAAAGTAAGTAAAGTAGTTCCCCTGAATGTTATAAAAATCTTAATGCAAGCACATGATTTTCTAGCATTCAATAGTTAAAGTGGTAATTTTGAAACCTTATTTTAACATGAATTTTCAACAGCAACATCGCCGATCATAGCAAAGTAATTAAAGATATTTTAAAAATATAATATCTTAAAAATTTTAAAAATTAGAAAAATAGCAAAGGGCAAAGAGAAAAGAAGGCTCAGATTGACTATTCTTCCTGCAACTAAAAAATCATAATGGCTACAAATGGTTACCTGTAGAAGAAGAGTAGCAGACCATCCAAGATTGCCTTGCCATTAAGAAAAGAAATCATTTTCTGCTAAATAATGTAGCGAAATCCTCATCCAGAAATCATCACAGCCTCCTTATTTAGAGCCATGCAAAGAAGATGAACAAGAAACAAGAAAAAAAGATATATAAAAGATCACAGGAAGCACAACATCACCTCCATTACCTACTTGGAAGACCTAGGACAAAAACAAGAACAAGAAAGAGAACCCAGCCAATCTTGAGAAAGAAATATAGAAGCCAACCTGGGAAAAAGATCCCTCCTACATTATCTTCTTCTCCTTTCCATCTAATGATGGCTAGATGTCGATTATCTGTGGAACAATAGACCTCCAAAGCTGCCTTGCCTTATTGATAGAGGAGGAAAAGGAGGCATACAAAGAAGAGGAGAAGATAGGGAGGGCATGAGCAAGAAAATCGTGGGGGGGGGGGACATGGTGTAGAAAATCTAGCAGGCGAATGGCAGCAACGAGGGGAAAAGTGGGGAGAGGGAGGAAGAGGCGGGGGGAAGAAAGTGGGAGGAAAAATGAGGGGAGGTAGTCGACTGCTCGAGGAGGCGGCTGGGGGGAGGCAAGTCGGAGACTCAGGGAGGTAGCTGGGGGCTTGGAAAAGTCGGATCTGATGTGACTGGGGAAAACAAGGATCGGAGGCGACGTAAAGAGGGGGGCGACAGGGGGACCAGAGGTGGAAGAAAGAGGGGATGACAGAAAGAAGAGGAAAAATAAAATTGGAGCATTTAAATTAGGATAGTATTAGCGTCAGCTAAATTACCATCACTAGAGTTGTCACTAATAGTATTAGCGATGATATAGCACCGTCACTAATATGTTTTTCATCACTAACATGATTATCATTCAAATAAAAAATAAAATAATTAGTTATTAGTGATGGCAGAACTTTCATTGCTAAAGCCATCGCTAATAAACTATTAGAGATAGAAAAGCCATTGCTAATAACCAACTAAGCCATCGCTAATAATTTATTGACTTTTAGCATTGAAAAAATTTTGGTCATAATTTGTTGTCCATAAAGAGCACTACTAACGATAGCTTTTCTGCTATCGCTAATAGCCATTGCTAATACATGATGTTCTTATAGTGGCCTTTATTAAAACTCTTCTTCTTATCGGAATCTTGCTCAACTTGCTCTTCAACCTCATCAAACTCAGCTGGTGCATTCTTTGATTCAACTCCTTCATTTGGTGCATAACTTGAAGATGGAAGTTCAAAACCTTAAGTTTCATAACAGATTCTTCCTTCTCTTTACTTTCATTTTTTATGCCTCTTCTCAACACATTTGATTCATCAAAGTGCACATCATATATTGTGATAATTTTGCAGGCCACCATATTCCATAACCAAACTCCTTTCACACCTTTTGTATAGCCAACAAAGATACACTTCCTTGATTTTGGATCTAATTTTGTTCTTTGACAATTAAGAACCAATATATATGTATGACAATCAAAAATTTTTAAATTAGAATAATCACAAGGATTTCTAAAGCATACCTTTTCCGGTGTCTTTCCATCAAGTGCCATGAAAGGTGAGCTGTTGATAAAATAACATGCCATAGATACAGCCTTGGCTCATAACTTATGCTCTAAACCGGCATGGCTCAACATACTATGATCCCGCTCCATTAATATATGGTTCATCCTTTTCTGCAACTCCATTTTGTTATGGATCATAGGGGTTGGTGTGGTGCCTCAAGATATCCTTCTCCTTGCAAACAAGTTCAAACTTTTTAGATTTGTACTCCAAACCATTATCCGATTGGAGAACTTTAATACGATGCTCGGTGAGATTCTCTACTTTGGTCATAAAATACTTGAATGCTTCTAATACCTCATCTTTCGACTTGAGAAACTTAATCCAATCCTTCTATGAAAAGTCATCAATAAATGATGTGAAGTAGTTGGAACTACCATATAAAGTAGTAGGCGAAGTCCACACATCCATATGAATGTAATCAAGTAAACCTTTACTTATGTGAGACCCAACTTTGTAGCTTCATTTATGATGCTTTCCATAAACACAATGCTCACAAAATTTGGAATCACCAAAAGTAATACTTGGAATAAGCTTCCTTTCTACTAAAATGTTCATCATACCCTTCTCACTCATGTTACCCAACCTTCTATGCCATAACCGAAGGGAAATGTTATCGTTCTCCATCACATAAACTTCATCCATCATTGTTCTCCCCAATAGTTTATACAAATTTCCAACCTGGATATCCTTCATAACAACCATTATACCTTTAGAAGCTCTAATAACTCCACCTTGCTTGATGAATTTATAGCCTTTCTTGTCTAATTTGGAAAGAAAAAGCAAGCTTTTCTTCAAATCTGGAATATGGCATAAATCTTCAAGCACCCGAACTATTCCATCAAACATCCGCAAGCACATCGATTGTACCAACTCCAACCATCTTACTACTTAAATTGGTTCGCATTAAAACCATACCATCTTTATAAGCTTTATATGCGCTAAACCATGAATGATGTGAACACGTATGATAGGTTGCACCGCCATTAAGAATCCAATTTTGATGAAATGCCGAACTTAAATACACCATCAAGACCTCATTATCGATAACACCCGATGTAGACTCTTCTACTTGATGTACTTTATTATTCAACTTAGAGCCATTTTTTTCCACTACTTGATCATTCACCACTATCTTTTCCAAAATTTGAACCTTTTTTATTTCTACAATCCTTCTTAAAGTGTCCGATTATACCACATAACCAACAAACTCCTCTACTATTTCGGCCTTTAGATTTCAATCTATGCTTAGACTTTCTCTTTGAAAGATTTCTTGATGTGCTTTCACGTTCTCTTTGATAACCTCTCATCAAAAGAGCATCCATTGCACTTTCCGAACTCTCCAAAGTTGTCTTTCTTTGCAGCTCATCAGCTAACAAAACACTAGAAATTATATCTATGTCAAGAGAACTCTCTTTGATGCAACTTAGACTTGTAATTAATGTATCATAGGAATCTGATAATATACATAGCAAAAGTATGGCCTTATCCCATCTTTCATCTCCTCTCCAATATTTTCAAGCTCAAATGATATTCTTGAAAATATTCAAGTGCTCGGAGATTTTGGTACCGTCTTTCATTCCCAAAGAATACAATCTTATCTTCAAGAAAATCCAATTGGTGATTGACTTTGTTTGGTATAAGCTCTCTAACTTCGCCCATAAGCCTATTGCTATCTTCTCTCCAATAATATTAAAGAGAACTCCATTTGCCAAATATATACGAATAGTAGCTAACGCTTTCAAGTTTATCTCATCCCAATCATCATTTGATTTCAACTTTGGCTTTTTATCCTTCCCAAATAGAGTCTTGTAATACCGTTGTTGTACTAGCAAATCATAAACTTTTAACTTCCAAAGCTCAAAGTTTCTCTTCCTATCAAATTTTTCCACTTCTAACTCACTTGTAGCCATTGAGACAATTTGTCGAGCACCTTGTACTTACAACTTGAAGCTTTAACATCAATTATCGAGGATGGTAATGGCAGAATCCAAACAACAAAATCACAACTCATTAGTGAACCAATGAATTGAATCTAAACCATCCACGACCAAGATGTACAAGAATGTGGAGAAAAGAAAAGACCAAAGAGAAAGCCACAAGCACAATAATACAACACAAGAAATTACATGGTTTATCCACTACTGGGCTATGCCTATAGGCATGAAGAATATCAAAATCCACTATCAACTTGGGAGATTATAAAAGTTTGGAAAGAGATTATCACTCTACAACAATGGACTTACTACTTTATAATGAAGAATCATGTTCTTGCCACATCTCCTAAGCACCCTTCCAATTCTATGAAGCCTGCTTCAGAATGCTCTAAGAACCCTTCCAATCAACTTTGGAAGCTTGGACAAGTAAGAAGAATAAGAGGACTTACTACCACCATAACCCTCTCCTCACCTTTCTTCTCTACCCCAAGAAATGAGAATACTTAAGAGAGAAATAAACATTGACTTCTTTTCACTCAATATAATAGAAGCTTTCTTTACTAACCCTTTTTAGTCCAACTAGCTAATACATCAAGTAAGCCCAAACCCAACTAACCCATTACATGAGTTTTCGAACCAAGGGAAACACTTTTTACACCGCGCACGGTGCACAACGAGCTGCACCACGCACGGGGCCAGAGCGCGGCATCCAAAAAAAAATTTTTGTTCGTCGATCCCGTGCATGCACCAATCACTGCACGTAGTATAGAAAGCATTTTCCTTGAACCAAACCTAAAATAAGCCCAATAAATCTATTGGTACAGAATCTGATTGACGTCGGATCGCACTGAAGTTGAGGAGGATGAGGTCACTGTCGGTGATCTGCAAAATAAAGTTTCATCTGAAGTTAGTGGTGATGGCTCCGGCGGAACCCTCCGACGATCAAGTCAGCTCTTCTGGCCAACAGAAATGGAGTGCTCAGATAAGAGTTTGGTAGGATTTTGAAAAGAAGAAGAGAGCTTAGAGCTTAGAAAAAATATATCTGAAGGATTTCTTTTTATAGTCGGAGCTTGATTGATAGTGATGGCCATACCGTCTGGTGGTGGGCCACTCGAGGCCGCGTGGGGTTCGATATGGAGATGAATGTATCGTCAAGCTGATAGTGATAGCCATAGTGTCCAGTAGCGGACCACTCGAGACTTGATAGGATCTGTCATGAAGAAAGGCACCACCTGTAGCATCGCCTATAGCAGACTGATGGTAATCATTTATCAAAATTTAATAGCCGTAGTTCGGAGGATGTAGGCATTAGTTGGTGAAGAACTCTGACATATATCAATTTTAGAAGAGTTCGAACTTTCAAAGAAAATACGGCTAGAGAAGATCATCTGAAAGAAATGCTAGCTGAAGGAGAGATCTGAAAGGAGTTCGGCTTCTGGAGGAGTCCGACTGAAGGAGGAGTCAGGAAGGAGTTTGGCTTTCATAGAAATCCGACTGAAAGAGGAGTTTAGAAGGAGTTTGGCTCCTGTAGAAATTTGACTAAAGAAGAAGTTTAGAAGAAGTTTGGCTCCCATAGGAGTCCGACTGAAGGAGAGATCTAGAAAGAGTTTGACTTCCGTAGGAGTTCGAAAGGAGTCAGGAGTCCGACTGAAGGAGGAGTTCGACTTCCGTAGGAGTTCGGCTCCCATAGGAGTCCGACTAAAAGAGGAGTGTGGAAGAAGTTTGGCTCCCTAGGAGTCCGATAGAAGAAGAAGTTCGGAAGGAGTTTGGCTCCCATGGGAGTCTGACTGAAGGAGGAGTGTGGAGGAAGTTTAGCTCCCATAGGAATCCGACTGAAGAAGAAGTGCGAAGAAAGTTTGGCTTTCGTAGGAGTTCGATGAAAGGAGAAGTTCAAAAAGAGTTTGACTCCTCTGGGAGTCTGATTGAAAGAGGAGTGCGGAGGAAGTTTGGCTTTCGTAGGAGTCCGACTGAAGGAGATGTCTAAAATGAGTCCGACTTCTAAGAAAGTTCGATCAAAGAAAAAGTCTAGGAGGAGTCCAGCTCCTAAAGAAATCCAACTGAAGGAGAAGTCTGGAAGGAGTCTGGATCTTGAAGAAATTCAATCGAAGAAGAAGTCTTGGAGGAGTTCGGCTCCTGGAGAGTTCAGTAGAAATTTGATCGTTGGAAGAGTTCGACCGAAGCTCGACTGCTGAGAAGTTCGATCGATTGAAGGAGTTTGGCTGGAGCTTGATCGTTGAGAAGTTCGATTGGGTTCGACCACTGAAGGAGTTTGGCCATTGAATGAGTTTGGCTGCTGGAAAAAAAATTTTTGATTGAAGTTCTTCCATGATTATCGGTTGCATTAGGCTAAACATCAGACTGAACTTTGACGAGAGTGGGATTTATCCTCAATAATAGTTTTTCTACTTTCGAGTTCGAAATTCAAAGAAAGAGAGTACAAAAAAGGCGACTACCGAAGTCCTCTTCAGAGCTCCGCACCAGCTCAGATTGAAGCTCGGGGAAGATCTTATCTCCAGCCAAGGTTGACGTTGAATTTAAGGCTCAAAGGGAGATCTTATCTCTAACTGAGGTTGAAGTTATAGTTGAAGCTTGGGAGAGATCTTATCTCCAGTCGAGATTGAAGGAGATCTTATCTCTTATTGACGTAGAAGTTCGAAAGAGATCTTATCTCCAACAGCCGAGATTGAAGGTGGAGCTCGGAAGAGATCTTATCTTCTATTAATGTAGAAGCTTGGAGGAGATCTTATCTATAGCAGCTGAGGTTGAAGGTAGAGATTGGAAGAGATCTTATCTCCAGCAGTTGAGATTGAAGGAGATCTTATGTCTTATTGACATAGAAGCTCAGAGGAGATCTTATCTCCAACAGTCGAGGTTGAAGAAGATCTTATCTCCTATTGATGTAGAGATCTCTTTCGAGATTGAAAAAGATCTTATCTCTGATTGACGTAGACTCTGAAGCTTGGAAGAGATCTTATCTCTAGCTGAGATTGAAGAAGATCTTACTCTTATTGATGTAGTCTCTGAAGCTCGGAAGAGATCTTATCTCTAGTCGAGGTTGAAAAAGAAGCTCGAAGGAGATCTTATCTCCAGCAGTCGAGATTGAAGGAGATCTTCTATTCTGTTGACGTAGAAGCTTGAAAGAGATCTTATCTTCAGTGGTCGAAGTTAAAGGAGATCTTATCTCCTATTGACGTAAAAGCTCAAAAGAGATCTTATTTTCAATAGTCGAGGTTGAAGGAGATCTTATCTCCTATTAACGTAGACTTTGAAGCTTGGAAGAGATCTTATCTCTAGTCGAGGTTGAAGAAGATCTTATCTCCTATTGACGTAGACTTTGAAGCTCGGAAGAGATCTTATCTCTAGTCGAGGTTGAAGGAGATCTTATCTCCTATTGACGTAGACTCTGAAGCTCAAAAGAAATCTTATCTCTAGCCGAGGTTGAAGGAGATCTTATCTCTAGTTGAGGTAGACTTTGAAGCTCGAAAAAGATCTTATCTTTAGTCAAGATTGAAGGAGATCTTATCTTCGGTTGATGTAGACTCTGAAGCTCAGAAGAGATCTTATCTCTAGTCAAGGTTGAAGAAGATCTTATCTCCTATTGACGTAGACTCTGAAGCTCGAGGGAGATCTTATCTTTAGTCGAGATTGAAAAAAGAGCTCGAAAGAGATCTTATCTTTAGTAGCTAAGGTTGAAGGTGATCTTATCTCCTATTGATGTAGAAGCTCGAAGAAGATCTTATCTCCAACAGTCGAGATTGAAGAAGATCTTATCTTCTGTTGACGTAGAAGCTCGAGGGAGATCTTATCTCCAGCAGCCAAGATTGAAAAAGATCTTATCTTCTATTGATGTAGACTTTGAAGCTTGAAAGAGATCTTATCTCTAGCCGAGGTTGAAGAAGATCTTATCTCCTATTGACGTAGACTTTGAAACTCAAAAGAGATCTTATCTCTAGCTGAGGTTGAAGGAGATCTTATCTTCAGTTGACGTAGACTCTAAAACTTGGAAGAGATCTTATCTCTAACCGAGGTTGAAGAAAATCTTATCTTCTATTGACGTAGACTCTGAAGTTCGAGAGAGATCTTATCTCTAGTCAAGGTTGAAGAAGATCTTATCTCCTGTTGACATAGACTTTAAAGCTCGAAAGAGATCTTATCTCTAGCCGAGGTTAAAAGACTTCGACTTGCTCATGTTAGGATGAGGTTCTCCTCCTATTTCTAAGATGATCACTATTGACTGCTTCTTCTCTGTCATCACATAATTTTTGCATCAAGAAACAATATTATTGAAATGGATGAATTTTATTGAAGAAAAATTATTGGCAACACATCCTCAGATTCTCTATCTTTCAAGGTCGTGGGAGCATTATTTCTCCGAGTTTCTTCAGACGATAAGTTCTGGGCCGGACGACCTCCTCTATTTCATACTGGTCTTCTCAATTTGGAGTAAGCTCCTCTTAGCTTTGAGGTTGGAAGATGATGGCTCGCTGAAGTACCAAGCCCCTTCCAGAGTAGCATTGATGATGCCAGAAGGTGGCCGACCTTCTTATTGTTCTTCCATCATTGGTGGTTCTGGCTACAGCAGCGCCCTTGGTCTGCTTCAGGCCAATGTCTGTGGAGCATTGAGGAGAGTGTAGTTGTGAAATCTTCTGAGAGAAGGACTTTTTTGCATCTTTCTATTGGGGCTTCCTTGATGACGAGCTCAAGAAGGAGTTCAGACTCACTTGCGCTCGGAGGGAGGGTCTGTGAGCATGTTCGAGCTTCATTCGGCTCTCCTGTGAAACCTCTTAGGGGGAAAAACTTCGTGCCCTTTTGTCGGAGCTTCTTTGATGACGAGCTCGATGGAGAGTTCGACCTCACTTACGCTCGGAGGAAGTTCGTGAGCACGGTCGAACTTCATTCTTTCCTTCTGTGAAACCTTCTGGGGGAGAACTTCATTTTCTTTTGTCGAAACTTCTTTGATGATGAGCTCGAGCGGGAGTTCGACCTCGCTTGCGCTCAGAGGGAGTCTGTGAGCACGGTCGAACTTCATTCCATCCTCCTATGAACCCTCCTAGGGAAGAACTTTTGCTCTCTATTTTTCTTTCGAAGGAGAATCATGATCCAAATGCAGATCCTCTACTTTCTGTTTCTTCTTTCTAAGAAAAATGGATATGCTAGGCCAAATGCTCTTCCTTAAGATCGGTTTCTGGCATCCTGATGGTGGATTTTCTGACAAAATCACCATCAGAGACTGCGGCATGGCTTGCACAATTTTGGTAAGACTCTGAACCCACTGCATCAGCAGATTAAACTGCTTCGGATCTACCATGGCTATAGGTGAAGCTTGAATTATCGGGGTTGAAGTGAGGGCGGAGCTCTCCTGGGAGGCCTTTTTGCTCGAAGAAGAACTCTAGAGAGAAAGAAAAGAGATCTCTAGAGAGGGAGGAGAGAGATCATTGCTGAGCACTCCTTTAAGAATAAGAATGCCTCAGAGACAGAGCTCTCCTTCTAGTGCCAATTCTGTTGGTGCAGAATCTGGTTGATACCAGATCGTACTGGAGTCAAAAAGGATGAGGTCGCTGTTGGTGACCTATAAAATAAAGTTCCGTTCAGAGTCGATGGTGGTGGCTCCGATGAAACCCTCCGATGATCAAGTCAGCTCTTTTGATCAATAGAAATGGAGTGCTCAAGCAAGAGTTTGACAGAATTTTGGAAAGGAGAAGAGAACTTAGAGCTTAAAGAAAATGTATCTGGAGGGTCCTTTTTATAGACGGAGCTTGATTGATGGTGATGACTATATCATCTGATGGCGGGCCACTCGAGGCTGCGTGAAATTCGATATGGAGAGGAAGGTATTATCAAGCTGATAGTGACAGCCATACCATCCGATAGCGGGCCGCTCGAGGCATGGTGGGGTCTATCATGGAGGGGGGGCGTCTGTAGCGTCGTCTGTAGCAGACTGATGGCGATCGTTCGTCGAGATTTAATAGCCGTAGTTCGAAGGATGCAGATGTTTGTTGGTGAAGAACTCCGACATATATCAATTCTAGAGAAGTTCGGACTTCCAAAGGAAATACAGCTAAATAGGATCATCCGAAAGGAATGCTAGCTGAAGGAGAGATCTGAAAGAAGTTCGGCTTCTGGAGGAGTCTGACTGAAGGAGAAGATCGAAAGGAGTTTAGCTCCCATAGGAGTCCGACTGAAGGAAAGATTCAGAAAGAGTTCGACTTCCGTAGGAGTTCGGAAGGAGTTAGGAGTCCGACTGAAGGAGGAGTTTGAAAGAAGTTCGACTCCCGTAGAAGTTCGAAAGGAGTTAGACTCTCGTAGGAGTCTGGAAGGAGTTCGACTTTCGTAGGAGTTCGACTGAAGGAGTGCAGAGGGAGTTCGACTCTCGTAGGAGTCCGATGAAAGGAAAAGTTTGGAAGAAGTTCAGCTTCCATGGGAGTCCGACTGAAGGAGGAGTGCGGAGGAAGTTTGGCTCCCATAGGAGTCCGACTGAAGGAGAAGTGCGGAGGAAGTTCGGCTCCCGTAGGAGTCTGACGAAAGGAGAAGTTCGGAAGGTGTTCGGCTTCCATGGGAGTCCGACTGAAGGAGGAGTGCGGAGGGAGTTCGGCTCCCATAGAAGTCTGACCGAAGAAGACGTTTGGGAGGAGTCCAGCTCTTAAAAAAATTCAGTCAAAGAAGAAGTCTGGGAGGAGTCCGACTCCTGGAGAAGTTCGATCAAAAGAGAAGTCTGGGAGGAGTCCGAATCCTGGGAAAGTTCAACCGAAGGAGAAGTCTGAGAGGAGTCCGGCTCCTAGAGAGTTCGGTAGGAATTCGACTATTGGGGGAGTTCGACTGGGGCTCGATCACTGAGAAGTTCGGCCGACTGAAGGGGTTCAGCTGGGGCTCAGCCGCTGAGAAGTTCAGTTGGATTCGACTGTTGGAGGAGTTCGGCCATTGAATGAGTTCGACTGCTGGAGAGAGAATTTTCAATTAAAGCTTTTCCGTAATTACCAGCTGCATTAGACTAAGCACCAGGCTAGACTTCGATGGTAGCAGGGTTTATCTCCAATAAAATCAATTGGTGAATTTGATATCACCAAATCCAACAAACTATCTAGATGGAAAAAGAAAACACTTACATTAGCAAGAAGATTGGTGTAAACACTTTGCTGAGATCTATTGGATATTAGTTCACCTCATCCCAGCATCCATCAATAAAAAAATCAACAAGATATGTAGAAACTTCTTATGTGACATCAAGAATCAAGGGAGGAAGGTCAAGTGTTTAGCAGCATGGCACCTGGTGTGTAGACCAAAAGACTTTGGGAGGATCGGCATCAACCTCTCCCTTCTTAACAGATGCTTATAGCTTAAATGGTGGTGGAAGTTTTACTTGGAACCTAATATGGATATTATCCATTTATATTCATTTTCGTATCCAAATCAATCCAGATACGGATAGAAATTTGAGGATCCGACTAATATTCGTATCCATATCCATATCCATCAAAGAAAAATGGATATGGATATGGATAGACAACTATCCGATCCATATCCGAATATTCAAATTTATATATAATTCTATATAATTTTATATAATATGTATTAATTTTTTTAAAAAATATATGATCATATAAGCAAGTTATTACTTGATTTATCATCTATTTAGTAATATCTTGTAGTCATAAAATTTAATTATCCAAGTTATATTCATAATTTCAATATCCGAATAGTATCCGTATCCGTTTGAAATAAATATGGATATGAAATTTTGGATCCGAATAATATCCATATTCATATTTGTATTCGTCATAAAATAAATATGGATATGGATATACCAGTATCCGATCTGATTTCAATGGAGGAGACTGATCTATAGGATCTATTATTATCAAAAGATTGCTTCAACTCCAACGCCTCACTCGGTTAGCTTAACATCAACCTATTGGAGAAGCATTCTCAGACTAGCTAATCTTTCCATCAATTCACCCCTACCAACACAGGGAACGGAACACAGACATCATTATGGTATGACAAATGGTGGAATAATTAGCCAATCTATATGGCACCACCGACTTTATTTACATTCGCTCTGGACCGAAAGTATAAGCTTCGCAATCAGATTACTGAGAAAGAAACTTCAGATAAACACTACCAAGCGCCGCTAGAACTAAAGTAATTTGCTACCATCATTCATATAGAGAATTCGAATTAGTGGGGATCCAGATACGTAGCAATGGAGATGCCGCAAATCTCATAACTTTTGGGTTAAAAATTGCTATAGATTCATCATCCATGGTTATCAGAACTCCGCTAGGAAAATCTGTGGAAAAAGCCGGTCCCAGGTGAGGTCAAGATTTTCATATGGCTATATATGCTCTCATAATAAAATGTTAACAGCGGACAATCTGATTAGGAAATTAACCACATTTCCAGAAAGCCCTTATCCTGCAGAGACCTTTGGGAAAGAACCATAATATTGCCAGAACATATGAATTTAAGACAAGCCATAAACGCATTATTTTCTACGGTTTGCCGGAGTATATGAATAATTTATAGAGTCTTCAGATTTCAAGCCTTAGTAGCCGGAGAAGTATCAAAGCAGATCTCATTCCTCTATCGACACAGGACATCACTCTCTAATGATAAATCAGTGGGCAGCACCTCACTTCAGCTACCTGCCGCACTGTCGTTAAAAAAAAGGGTAAGACAGACACGATGGTTTCTTTTTTAAACTTGAAGGGTCTCAGGCACGTGAAGTGAGGAGTGGCTGCCAAACAAAAGCATTTGCATGGGTGTACAGAGGACGTGAATTCGCCCATCCAAGCTGCATGGGAGAGATCTATCAACTCTTTTAGCACAATTCTAACGTTGGATTTGCGTAAAAATATGCGAATGCTCTTTTATATAGAAATGGAACCCACCCCTTTTTATTCTTTAGATTTTATGTTTCTTTATAATATTTTATTATAAAAATATATATTATATATTATATATTATTATATATTTTATTTATTTTTAAAAATGTATTTTTTTTTTTTATTTTTTTCTTTTTTCTCTTCTAGTGGCTCCTCTGCCTCCCTCTGTCCATGGCTTCTTCACGCCCACCCCACCCCCAGTGCCACCCGTGGCTCCTTCGTGGCCCCGTCGGGCCACCCGCCCGCGGCTCCTCCAACTTCCTCCGCTTGTGGCTTCTACGTGGTCGCCCCTCGCAACCCGTGGCTCCCCCACCCCCTCCCACCTGCTTGATGCTCCTTCGCCCTTGGTCCCCCCAGCCCCGCACCCCTATGGATCTTTCGCCTATGGTTCCCCACCCCTCCAGTGCCCGTAGCTTTCTCCGCCCTCAATCCACATCCCCCCCCCAAGCCCCCAAAATTGCCACCCACAACTCCTCCGCCCCTCCGTCCGCTTGATGCTCCTCCACCCTCATCCTCTCCCCCCCCCCACCACCACCCTCTCGCACACTCGTAGGTCCCTCGCTCGTGATTCCCCACCACCTTGTGCTTATAGCTCCTCCGCCCTCGCCCCTCCATTCGCTTGATGCTCCTCCACCCTCATCCTCCCTCTCCCCACCCCCACCCCCCACCCGCTCGCACGCTCGTAGGTCTTCCGCTCGTGATCCCCACCACCTTGTGCTTATAGCTCCTCCACCCTCGATCCACCGTCATCCCATCCCATTTTGATTGATTGAAATCCGAAAAATTTATATTTAATCTAAAGGTCAGAAATAAATAATAACAAAATTAAAATATTCTTTACAGCGCCGTACCAAAGCCCTTCATGCTTTTCATCCATGCTAACAGGGGCATTTTCGTTATTTCAAAAAATTAGACCTACAAAACGTTGGGGTAATCCAGTCATTTCACCATCGCTTCATCCGCACGCCCCTCGCACGCGGTTTTCGGAGCGGACGCTGGTTCTTCCGAGACACCACGCATGGTCCGACGCGGACTACAGCGACTCATTGACACGGTAGTTGCGCGTATGAAAGCCAGCCAAATTAGGCGCTTCCACGTCAGCAATACGGTTCATTTAGACCCATCCGCGACGAAAGTGCAATGAAACGGCCGTTTCCGTACCTTGCCGCCCATGCCCCTCGCCTCCGTCACCGGCTCTCCCAAAAAGCCGAGGCAAATTCTTTTTTGATAAGATGCCGAGGCATTCTTTACCAAATAAAAATGAAAAGCCGACCGAAGGTTAATTTTCATGGTCCGGGTGCTGGTTTCCTGATTAGAGCCAACGGTAGCAAGGCTCCTACCGGCTGGGTTTCGGTCCTTTATAGTTTCCTCGGTTCCTCTAGCTATGCTCAGAAGGGCGTGGGAGGGCCTCCGTGCAGCTGTCATGTTTTGCATTGTACCGAGGTTGTTATGGGAGAAGCTTCGTTAACCGCACTTAGTTGGTTTGTAGATGGTGCTGGGAATCGTCATCCACTACCTCTTATCCAACATATATTCTGCTTTCCTTCGACCCTGTATTTGGAGAAGGTAACTCAGAGGCTGACTGGCTGGCAACAAGACATGCTTCCATGGACCTTGACGCTTCCTCTCGCTCCACGAGCTGGACCAGATTCTCCAATGTGATGGGCTGTTCCTATTGGAGAGTTCTTTTTGGTTGCCTAGTCTCTCGGTTTTGTTCTTTTCCTGGTTGCATCTTAAAGCCAGCTTACCAGGGGAAACAAAAAAGCCGATGGGGCATTGGTGGGGAGGAGTCCTATTTAAAGGGACCCCTAGCTCTGGTCGAATCGCATCGAGTGTTTTCTTGGGTCTGTTGGATCCATTGAGACCCTCGTCCTCCTCTTACCTGGGATTTGTTGCCCCTTTCGTTGGTGGGTTTTACGGGAGGTGTCACTGCGTCTTATTTGGGGGGATTTTTGGTTTGATTTAAAAAAAAAAAAAAATTGGGCCGAGAAGATGACGGTAGGGGCGGGGATATCGATTGCGGATGGGAATTTGATGGTGCTGGGCACCAAGATCTTGTCGGATGTTCATGGGAACGTCTTCTTGACGCCGGCATGCGGGAATGGGATGATGAATGGGGCTTTCATCGGCATCAGATCCGATCGCGCTGGGAGTCGCAATGTCTTCCCTGTCGGAAAGCTTCAGTAAGTCTTTTCTTTCTTTCTTCTTCACTCCCAGTTTTTTCCCTTTTTTTTTTTTTTTTTTTTGGCCTATTATGCTTTATAATTTTTTTATTTATATATGCACTTTTTCTGGTTGTAATGTTAAGTTGATATACAATCTTTTTGGGAAAAGTGCCATTTTCCCGTTGATTTTTGTGGAAAAAGCTTTGGCTTGTCCATTTTAAGTCTTCTTCTGTTTCTTCTAATAATTATCAACGATAGCTTTCCCCTTTCCTTCCCATAAATGCTCTAGTTGTATGCTTTCCAAGAATTTTAGGAGTTATATTGCGGCTTCGCTTTCAAAATTTCGTTTCTAAGTTCAGTTTATTAAAGGAATTAATGATCCGATTGCACTATTTTTTGAGAAATTTTGGATGTGTTTATACCATTCTAATGGATTGCAGGGATTTACGGTTCATGTGCACATTCCGGTTCAAGCTGTGGTGGATGACTCAGAGGATGGGTTCGTTCGGCCGAGACATCCCCTTCGAGACCCAGTTCCTGATCGTCGAGGGAAGCGATGGATCTCACTTTGGGGAGGGGCAATCTGCTGTCTACGCTGTCTTCTTGCCAATCCTTGAGGGAGCCTTCCGAGCAGTTCTTCAGGGGAACGCAAATGATGAGCTAGAAATTTGTTTGGAGAGTGGTAATAAATGAACACATTTCTTTGTTTGTTTGGGAAAGAAAAAGAGAACTTTGGTTTCTTCCTTAAAAGAAAAGAGAAGAAATGATGAATGTGTCCTTGATATTCATCGCAACTACAGACCTTGGGGAGTGGGCGTACGGACCTCACTTTGAGGAATTCGAAGTCGGGATGCTAGAAAAACGGCTAGAGGTAAAGGATCACCTCTTCTCTCTCTTTTCGAGAGATCACGACCCTGAGGTAGTATGATATAAAGAAAAGAAGAACAAACAATAGGCCAAACAAGTCGTCTGGATGATTACTTTAAAAATTTTCATCGGAAAATCACTAAAAATATTGAAGCCGGGTATTGCCACGACCAGGACTTTCGGGGAAGGGCCCTGGACCACGTGGGCTTTTTTCTTAATGATCTTTCGTAACATATGGTTTTTAAATCTTTCTTTCTTTCTTTCTTTTTTAATTTTTAATCGCATGATTGATTTGCATATACTTATCAGAGATATTTGTTTTTCACCTTTCAGGTGATCCAGCTGTTGATGCATTTGAAGGAACCCATTTAGTTTTTGTGGGAGCCGGATCGGACCCATTTGAGGTCATTAAAGATGCAGTAAGGTAAGTAATATGATTTACTTTTCATCATCTTTTTATCATTCATCACTGTTCTTTGGTTTACTCTTGCCTGAATTGTTTCTACCATACTGCAAAATTGAATTGCTTTTTTAACGTTATTTCTCTTATTCATGCACTGAATTATGTAAGAATTCTTTTTTAAATAATTTGTTGAAGAATTCTGATCTATACCTTACGAGTTTGTTACTACAAGCCCAAAATATCTACTGTCAATAATGTCATTGCTAGGTTTTATGGTAGTTCTGTGAAGAATTGTTCAATAGAAAAAAAAAATCCGTCATGCTGTATAAGAAGGCAAATTAGATAATATGCCATAGAAATGAACTAAGGTTCTTTGAACTATTCATATATCATATTGAAGTATTTACAGGTCAAAGAAAATAAAATAAGAAAAAAAACTGCTCAATATCAGGCACCAACTTTTTAACTGTTCCTGCAATTGAGATGTATGGGTTTCAGTTAATGAAGATGGTGGAACCCATGGTTGTCCCTTTTTTCAAGAAAAAAAAGAAAGGAAAAGAAAACTCAAAAAGAAATGTGAAGGCTTTAGTTTTCAGTTTGATATTCTTGTCAAAGCTTATAACAGCTTCAACACCATGATTTAGAATTTTGTTGTGAAACTGGCAAATACCCTTGTACATACCTGCTTTTGAAAAATGAAAGTAGCATATCATAGGAAGGTTTTGATACTTGGCCCCTTTTTTATATATTAGTTTGTAGCATCTGGCTTTTCTAGAATTAAAATATAGAGTAAAATATTAATTGAATTTGAAGTTCTCTATGGTTTAAATGTATTTGCTTCTTTATAAAACATGGTGAACTGGTGAATCAATTATGCTGCTTTCAATTTGAATCATTTGCGAAATTTTCATGAAGGAATGCTTGCTATTAGTTGTTATTATGGTAATATATGGATTTCTTATGTCCACCACTGGATGTATACAAATTGTCAGAGCAGATGTGAAAAGTTTACATTTCAAGCTTAATGGTTATTTTATAGCGATCCAAGATGTAAAGACTATGGGTCTCCTTTGAATACTTCACTGTTTAAATGTAACGTGTTTGTTACAAGTCACACTATTTTAATGAATTTTGTTACTCTGAATTTTCACAGGACCATTGAGAGTCACTTACAGACTTTCTCTCACCGGGAAACGAAGAAAGTATGTTCATCATTCGACTTTCCTTTGATATGTCTATTATATTTTTGAGCTGGTCTGAATTAAATCTGTAATCGTGTTCCTTTTGGCAGATGCCTGATATGTTAAACTGGTTTGGCTGGTGCACATGGGATGCCTTTTATACTAATGTCACTGCTGAAGGGGTTGAACAGGGACTAGAAAGGTGCTTATATATTCCTTCAATGCCTTTCATCGGTTTGTATCAAGTGTTATATAATTTTTTTTTATTTTTTTTTTGTGCATAATATTCTATTGTGCATTTCTTTTTCACCAGCTTAAAGAAAGGTGGAATTCCTCCAAAATTTGTTATAATTGATGATGGCTGGCAGTCTGTGGATATGGATCCTACTGGAGCAGATAATGCAGCAAAGTGAGTGCTTGGTTAAGACTTTTTTTTTTTTTTTGGGCCCTTAACTTTTAAATATTCTCGTCGATTTTTTCTTTCTTTCTTCTTTTTTTTTTTTTACACTTTTAAGTAATATCTAGTGATTGGGTTTTTCTATCTTTTCTCCAGCTTTGCAAACAGGCTAACCCATATTAAGGAAAACCACAAATTCCAGAAAAATGGCAAAGAGGGTCACAGAGATGAAGATCCTGCAAATGGATTTGCTCACATTGTCACTGAAATCAAGGAAAAACATGACCTAAAGTAAGTCATCTTTGCAGTTTTCAGATGCGTCACAATGATTGTGGTTGTTTAGGTTGCAAGTGGTCAAAATTTGTCATCCTTTTCTTTTCTTCTCTATAATAAACTCAAAATTTTTGTACCTGGCTATTCTTCTGTGAAACTAAACTCACCTTTTTGCTTCCAGATATGTATATGTCTGGCATGCAATCACCGGGTACTGGGGTGGTGTAAAGCCAGGTGTTACTGGAATGGAACATTACGAGTCAAAGATGCAATACCCCATTTTATCACCAGGGGTTCAGTTAAATGAACTTTGTGATTGTTTGAACAACATAACAACAAATGGCCTTGGCCTTGTGAACCCAGAGAAAGTGTATACTTTCTACAATGAACTCCACGCGTATCTTGCATCTGGTGGAATTGATGGTGTCAAAGTAGATGAGCAGAACATTCTGGAAACCCTTGGTGCTGGCCATGGTGGCAGAGTACAACTTGCCAGAAAGTACCACCAAGCTTTGGAGGCTTCAATTGCCAGGAACTTCCCAGACAATGGAATTATTTCTTGCATGAGCCACAATACTGACAACTTGTACAGGTATCAGATTGTTATCTCTTATCTCTTAAGGTTGGAAGGGCTAAGTATGTTGAAATTTGATCTAATGTGCCAAGTTTCTGTCTGGGTATAGCTCAAAGAGGACTGCTGTTATGAGGGCCTCTGATGATTTCTTTCCAGGAGATCCAGCATCCCACACAGTTCATATAGCATCTGTTGCATATAATACTGTTTTTCTTGGAGAATTTGTGCAACCTGATTGGGATATGTTCCATGTAAGCAACGCAAAACACCCTTTTGTTACATTTTCTAAACTGCTATACCATAATTTGGTACACCTGATTGCTTATATGTGTTAATGTTCTCCCCCAAGAGCCTCCACCCGATGGCTGAATATCATGGGGCGGCACGTGCAGTTGGTGGTTGTGCCATATATGTCAGGTAGCTCAAGTAGCTAATTGTTTTTCATCTTTTGGAGAGGTACCAGGTTGGTTCTTTCATGTAATTGAATTGTTTAATGCAGTGATAAACCAGGTAAACATGACTTCAATTTGTTGAAGAAGCTTGTGCTTCCCGATGGATCCATCTTGAGAGCCAAACTCCCTGGCAGACCCGCAAGAGATTGCTTGTTCTCAGATCCTGCGAGGGATGGTAAGAGGTGAGCAATAAAGTTTTTCCTCTTTTCCCTGTTGTACTTTAGATATTTGCTGGTGGCATGCTTTCTGACAAACTGGTGCTTGCTGGTATTGCAGTCTTCTGAAGATATGGAATTTGAATGACCACTCTGGAGTGATTGGGGTGTTCAATTGTCAGGGAGCGGGCTGGTGCAAAATTGGAAAAAGAATCTTGATTCATGATGAACAACCTGGCACAATCACTGGAGTTATCCGGTCCAAGGATGTAGATTATCTTCCAAGGGTTGCTGATGATGGTTGGAATGGTGATGCCATTATTTATTCTCATTCAGGAGGTCTGTCTTTGACGACTTCAGTACATTATAGTATTTCTCTCCTATATCCGAAAATATGATGTTGGTAGCTATAAGTTCCATATTCAAAATCTACCTTAGGTGTTTTGAGGGTTTTAGTTTTTGCTATCTAAAATCTAAATTGCTTCAACATCTGCTGCTGCAGGAGAGGTAACTTACCTACCGAAGAATACATCTATACCTGTGACACTGAAAGCCCGTGAGTATGAAGTCTTCACAGTTGTTCCAGTCAAGGAATTGTCCAATGGAGCCTTTTTTGCTCCCATTGGACTAATCAAGATGTTCAATTCTGGTGGAGCCATCAAGGAGCTAAGATACGAGTCCATGAAGAGTGCAACAATAGAAGCCAGGGTACACGGTTCTGGCATGTTTGGGGCCTACTCATCAATCAGGCCCAAGAGAATAACAGTCGATTCAGATTCAGTAGAGTTCACCTATGATGAGGGATGTGGTTTGCTTACATTCTGTTTGGGGATTCCACAGCGAGAATTATACCTGTGGAATGTAACTGTAGAGCTGTAAAATGACTGGAGTTCATGATGTCAATCCACTGCAAGATTTAATGATTTCACTGCCTTGCGAAAAAAACATGTTGCAATGCCATTTGACTGCCTTGCTAAATGTTGTTGCAAGGTTTCATGGTATGGTTGAACAGAAGCTCTATGAAATGTTAGACTTCATATATGCAGTGAAAGGATTTACTTTGTTGACGAAGGTCAGAATCTTCCCTTCTACCTGAAAGATTTGGATTTGTCCCTGCCTTTAGATGGAATTTTTCTTGCATCGCACATAGAATACGATGAAGCATGGTGCAAGATATCATCCTCAAGTTTTTGGTATTCTCTTTCACGCAATGTGAAGAAGAGCAGGAAACAAAAGCCACTACCTTTGCAAGGTTGCAGCTGGTTTGAAGAAGGAAGAAGAAGTGAAAATTGTGCAGTTCAAATATAGGAGAGTTGCCAAGGGTAGTGAAAGAAATGATTGTGTTGAAATTAGAGGAGGGTTATAATTTGGGATTTGCAGTTGCTCACTACCTTAGCATCCCTCTTGAATCTGGGTTCTTTGCATGTGGCGTGACAATATCTGCTACTTTTCGACCATCTTAAGCTGTGCCAGACTGCAGTCATTGTGGTTTATCCATCGTGACGTGTCATCTCCAATCACTGAAGATGAACTTTTCAAACTTCTGGAGTCCATGCAATTAGAAGACATGGGCCAACGGTGAGGATGGAACATGGGCCCATGCAATTAG
The DNA here is from genome assembly GCA_006176705.1 of Cocos nucifera. Lineage (NCBI taxonomy): Eukaryota > Viridiplantae > Streptophyta > Magnoliopsida > Arecales > Arecaceae > Cocos > Cocos nucifera. The sequence continues at coordinate 674,719 of QRFJ01001553.1, read as the reverse complement.
AAGACATCGTACTCGCTGGATGGAGATGAACTCTATGAATTCTACTGAAGAATATTCTTCAGACATTCCCGGCGGCCCATGTAACTCTTGTATGACCGGCAACGGTTAATTGGCATTGAAAAAAAAGAGGTCAAATAGTAATGTTCATAAAATTTGCACATTCCGAGACAAGTCTGGATATCGATGCATCCAGAGAGCACAAGCACGAATGCGGTGTGTTCAAAGCCTGGATTACAGGTCATGAAACTAATCCTGCAATCTTAGAGACCCTTCAGAATCGAAATTGTCTAGACTAGAAATTATCATTCCATGTAGCTGCCCGCCAGCCTGTGTGCCTTTAAATTGTGGACAACGCAAATCCCACATACCCTTACAGCTCACTTTTTATCCATTCAAGCTCCATATGCGTCAGAGTACAGATTAAAGCAACAGCACAACGTCTACATAACAAATCGGAAACAACACGGTTGTCAACAAAGGTTGACAAATCAACTATATGGGGCAATCTCAATTCACATCAGACCACATAAAAATGAGTCCCAATGTATAATGCCATTGTTTCCCAAAAGAATCTTTTCTACTCAGACCAACGTAATGGTGAAAGATAAGAACACACAACATGAGCCTTGTAACGATAATTTGCCACGAACAAACAGTCCTGATGCTTGGAAATTAATCAAATATTCTCCATGCAAGCAGGCTACTGGTGCAAAAGCAGATGCTGCAAAAATTCACAAGAGAGTTACAGAGTTAACGGCCTCGTCCACGACCTCGTCCACGGCCACGGCCACGGCCACGGCCCAAAGGTCTCCCTGTTTTATCACCAACAAGTCAGTTTGAAGACCTATCTAATGATTGATTCATCAAAGAAAATATCACCATTTGGGGATAGAGATAGTGGAGTGGAAAAGAATACCTGCAGTCGGCTTTTTGGGCTTGACCCTAGGTGTTTCCTCAACCAGTAAAGTTTCCAGGTTTAAGCTGTCAGGGAGGATATAATAACGAATGTTGTTACCTCTCACGCTTAGGTGATCTAGGGTAACCGGATTTTTCCCTTTCAATGTAAGCTTCACCATCTTCAAATGCGTATTCATACTTATATCCACTCCTGTAACAATATGGCATGCATCAATATATAGGTTTTGAATTCTATGCCACCACAGCAAAAGGCAACTGATAAAAGCAATCAAAGAAATAAACTGATCAGGACTTACAAGTAGTCAATCAAAGCAATAAACAAATTAACAGTTGCCAATGACTCTGTGACTGGTGAAGGCACCAATCCATTTCTAGCATTGGGTATGCTCTGGTTTAACTATTTTGACCGCAAAAAAACAGTTTCCACATGTTTGAACATAATATCGGTCGAATTTCCCATACCATTGGAATTGCTTTAATTAACAAATTATTCTTTGACAATCAAAGAAGTACCTCATAACAGTCAACAGAATAACAATCACAGAGTCTGACATTTGTGGGTTACAGTTTGCTAATAATATTTAATCAGAATCAACTACATACAACTTGCAAAGTTGGTTTCTACTTACAGCAACATATGGTCTTAATGCTCCCACTTTTCTTCAGACCAAAGTTGTCCACAGCTTAAACAGCTTTCCTCAATGTCCTACAACTACAAAATGGCTTGCGGATATAGCTAGAATAATTCAACACCCTTCCAAGACTACCAACATCTATGACAGATGCTGGAAAAATTCAAACTACTATCTCACGTAATGGTTATTGGTACACCATGCAAGCCAGAAGCTTTAGAAATTTATCAACCCAAACTAGTTTGGAATCAACACCTCCGATGACTTATGCCAACTCAATAGCAAGGCCAAGTTGTAGGAAATGGAAATACAATTTAAAATGAACTAGCATTATGAAAAATGAACTATTTTGTGCATCCCTGTCCACTGTACCTTTTGGTTTGGGAAGGGGGGATGGGGAAGCTTGACCACAGAAAATATCTTCTCATGAGCAAAGTTTCCTAAGCCTTGCTATGTGACTCCATGATAAGTTTGCCAAATGAAACAGTTTACAACTCACAGTTATTAATTTAAAAAGAAGCGATCGATAAATTTCCTGGAAATTTTAAAACTTACACCAGAATTTATCATAGGATTCAACAGACTGTTTCTTCCAGTAAAAGCATTGCAATGCTGCCACCGGTTCCTGATTACTCTTCAAAACTATAGAAACTCTTGCATATAACCTACCACCATTTTGCATGTTTCCTATTCAGCTTTTGTCACCTCTTTATGCCATGCCAAACTTTCTATCTGGATTATTAAAGCAGAAAACTTCATAAGATCAAACAATGTTTGCTATAGAATTACAGATCTGGTAGAAGAATGCAATCAATTAAAACTTCAAAGATCTCTAGCACAAGGTTAGATCACTCACGAATCACTTCCATTTTCATTTTTCTGATGCATTTAGGCTTTTCATGGTATAGTGCCAAATACTAACAGATTTACCATAACATGACCCAGCTTCAGTGCACTTAAAATGAATATTTTTTCCAACTCTAACAATCCTCTTAAAGATGCAGCAAATACATTGCTGTACCCTGGTAATACCATCACTGACAAAAATATCCCCTCAGTCATTAAATATACAGAGGTACTTGAGATTATTGACATGCCAAAGGACATCTAAAGTCAGTCATAAAATTAAGATCCCACCATTATAAAGACAGTCTTACATCCATCCTCTTAATCATTGTCTGATTGTAGTGACTTCTATATCTGCTGGTGAATAGCATACTTTCATTAGCCTACTATCAATAGGTCATACAACTTCTACCATGATGCTGGCATCGGACATGGAATACTAGGCCCCCCTAACACAAGCCTTCTCAGCCCTCTACTTGCATTTGAAGCTTATGATGCAATAACAAGCTCACATAGTAACATGAACAAAAAGCTTACATGCAACATCAAGTTGACCAAGATGTTGCATGTCATGAATAATGGTATAGACAATCCAAAAGGCCATCAAACATCATATCAACAAAGTTTCCAGTATAGATTCCACCTCTAGCAGTGTACCGCTAGATGATCACTAATTCCCTTCGCCACTGGGAGATATCATTCATGCTTCTTTGGTTCCTGCAAAACAGAGATAATTTTGAATGCTCACCACTTCTGGGAGTTGGAAAATTCCTGTTTGTTGTTCAGAGAAGAATTGCTGCCTTCTTATGAAAATATCTTTCTCCTTAGTTGACAATCCTCCAGTCATCAGACTAGATGAACTGTGCTCCAATGAAGTGGCTATCGATTGAGAAGTGCAACAGCATTTTAAAGTGAAATTTGCCTTCCTTGTCCAATCACGGACTGTAGTTGAGTTTTGCTTGCAACTTTTCCAAATTCAGCTAAGCACCAGATCATGCGGCACCAAGTTATTGCTACTCAACCCATTCGGGAGATGGATCACTATGCTATGTGTACCGAAGACATCATGAGGAACACGCTAATTATGAATATAAAGAGACATTGCAAATTGCTGTCCTTCCTTCTGATATCTCATTGAAATGGTCTCACTCAACCCTCAAATCCATATTTAACTAATTAGCATCTGTACTTGATCTACTGACCTTCTCCAGTCTCACAAGATCTTTTTAAGGTTGTAACAATGAGTGACTCATTTGTCTACACTTGCAAAACATCATTCACTAACCAAATTATGAGAGAGTGAGTCTCAATAAAAAAACTCTAATTGTAGTTTTGGCAACTGATTACCTTGTCTCATCAGTCTATAATTGAAAGACCATGCCTTCCCTAGCTTAAAATCTAATTACTTTAAAGCTATATGACCCCTTAGCAATTGGTAGGTTTTCCAACCCTCCACATCATGCTCTTATAAAACTTGGCATCTATACACATACTTTTTGTTATCCAAGTCAAAACCTGCTTACCCAAGAGGGTCTTACCATGTCCTTAAAGCAACAGGCCTACCAATGTTCACTTTCATTCCCCATGCATGCCATGTGCCAAACAACAAGATGGAAATCTCTCCAAGTCTGCTCACCTCACCGTCAACTCGACAAAAGCTCACTTTCTAATATTATTAGCTGAGGAATAAATGGAACAAGTGCTTTTGGGGGAAACGCATAAGTGAATGTTATATATCATCACTTCAGAAGGAATAAGCCTACCTTCTAGTGTCAACAACTTTCTGTTCCATATTCCAAGTCACATATGAAGCCTTCCAATTTGAGATCTAAATCAAGACCACTTCAGCATCCCAATCATTAATGCCATGTACTATACAGGACCTACTCTATTGCACAATCCATCATATAGGATTCCAAACTATTCCACCTATTCCAAACCAACATGCACGTCCTTTCCCATGTTATAACCTTTAAGCCCACAATCTACTACAAATGTTAAAATGTAAACCAAAATTGACTAGACTTCCAACACTGTTTCACACTTCACAGGACAAGAGGGTATTGTTAACACATTGAAGATATCTTATAATAGCAACTGCATTCTCCATTACAAACACTAAGAAAAAAGGAGAATGTATTTCATAGTTTGACGAGTGTTAAAATTGATACGTATGCATTAGGACCCTTTGATGAGAATAACTAAGCCAGTTGTCATATTAAAATCCTCCACTCAACTAAATTTCTGCAAGTACATGTATATTCAATTTTGACTATAATAGACTTAATCAAAAAAACTGAGCTCATAAATCCAGGCTCCCAATTTTATGCATGTTGATTCACACATGATTCAGAAATCATAAATTTAAAGGAAGTTTACTATCAAAAAAAAAAAAAAAAGCCTCAGTAAGTTATTTCATGCATCCCACTTGAATTAAAAACTTTGATTCCCTAGATAAATTTTCTTGAGACTATTAATTCTTCTAACCTGAGGTCCTGAGGGTTTGCTGACCATTGCATGTGTTCGACCAACCAAAAGTAATGTCTCTACAATCCTAAATGTTGATAACCGAAATCCTACTTTTCCTTGGGAATTACTAAATTAGAGTAAACAGAATGGCACTAAGATCTATCACCAACAATGTAATGTAGAAAAACCAAGAGAAATATTAATGCCATCACAGGAATGCATCAAAGTCCTAATTGAAAAGCAAAAAAAAGAAATATATGTACTCCTGGTTTCTTCATTGTTTAGCCTAAACACCAGGACACTCAAATCCTTCTTAGTGAGTACAATTGAAAGTGGCTATCTGGAAAGAAATCAAGAAAAATCCTTCTTACTTCTTATATAAAAATATACTTGTTGTGGAGGTAGTCCACTGCATGGACACAATTCCCTTCTCCTCGGTGCACAATTGAGCACTCACTGATGGCTCGACAGGACTACCTCGAACACTGGAGAGAAATGAGAAACCAAGGCAAACCAACACTTTCATTAATTTCTTCCCAACCACCAGATCGGGCATTGACCGACCCCATGGGCGGAAACTCACCTATGGCCGAATCTTGCCATAGGATAGGAAATGAGGCCTCCTCGAATTGACGACATCCCAGAACCCCAAGCACAAGCATCCGCATGAGGCCTCAGCTCTACGCCGACCTCAAATCGCTAGTTTATCTGCCCACGTGGGCAAAATCCATAACCGTCCAACAATCCTGATTCATGGGTTAGTGAAAAGATTCCCCATCCCAACGGCCTACCAGAATGTGGCCTACTGACCAAAAGAATTAGGCCTAACAACCTACAAAATTCTAACAAATGGCCTATGGCCCTACCTCTATAGAAAGTGGATACCAATGGGACTCTCAAGCAAGTCCAATCAGGAGAAAGAAAAGAAGAACACACCTCTCTCTCTTTATCCCACTCTCTTTTCTCTACTGTTCTCGATCTTTGGCTAACTTAAGCATCGAAGAGTCCCCCACCGGAGCAACTCTAGCGAAAGTAGACTTCTTATGCAGATTTCCCAAGGTGTTCCAGCAATCAAATCGAGACCAAGCCACGGGCCGGAGATCTAAAGCAAAATTTCTAATAGCAAATAATGGCAAAAAAGGAAAACTGCTGGTTCTAGCATTGCCTGATAACTTATTGAATACCACCACTTCATGTTCTCTTCATTAAATAGCTCTTTCAATACATGCATTTCCTGACTAGTTAAGTTTTTTTAACATAGTTGGACCTTCCACTTGACATTTTATGGAACATTTATCGCATCCTATTCCCTCATCACCAGAAAATCCATATTCTTATCACCACCCAAACTCATGTTTTTTATGCTGGTCTCCCAATTCTATGTTGAATATGATAAATCATGTCTTAAATTTAACCTAGGCTAATCTCCACCTTCCCAACAAGGTTCTTTACTTCAAGAATTCGCGCATTCTTTTCATATAGCTAAAACATAAGCTGTATGCATGAACCTGATTGAATCAGCAACCGTGCTTTCCTATTTAGCATTCCTTAACCACATACACTCAAACATGAAGATTGGCTTTAAGCCATGTCCTTTGGATTTTATAAGATTTGGAATATGATCAGAGATAGGACTTCAAAGCAACATAGGCACACTTCAGTGATGCAAGACTACAGCATCCTTCTACTGAATTTTGCACTCTTTTTCTTCTAGGTTATTAAATTATGTAAAATTCCCCTTATGAAAGTTCTGAGACCTATGTTTTGAATCAACCATCATAATATTAAATACTGGGTTAGTTAATACCATTAATATCTGGCATTTAGCAAAACGTTTTGAATCAACCATCATAATATTAAATCCTGGGTTAGTTAATACCATTAATATCTGGCATTTAGCAAAACTCATCTTAAGCTTACAGCATTATCTCTTCCTCAACCAGCTGGTATGTAAGTGTCTTCGTTTCTTAATGAATTGCGATTGTGCTTTCACACTGTCTTTTTTCCTCAAAAAACGAAAGTTCATAGGCCTATATCATTGAAAAACAAACAAATACTGTCAATCTAGGAACTTCACAATCCTTGGCATCATACATCACTGATAGAACTCCATATTTTCCTATAGCCCCTTTCGGTGACCAACTTCCATGCCTAGCATCCCAAATGCAGTTGCTTATGTTCTCCAATCAAACACTGTTTCCACATCGTAACTACTACACATTATTTTCACCAAGAAAAGAAAAATTACGAGATAGAGGTTACAGTTCAATTCTTCGAATATCTCTCCCAAATAAGAATTAAAACTAAACAAATAATGACCGCCGATATCGAAACAATCAGAAGTACAGAAGTATAAAGTCAGAAAAGACACAAAGAGACAGAGATGTCAAACCCTAAAATGAAAAAAATGAAAAGCCTATGTGGTGGATCACACGAAAACTCAAACAAAGCCACTCAAAGAGATGGAGAGCGATAGAGGAACCTGTGATGGTGCCATGAACGACGGTACCGTTCTTGAGCTCGATCGAGACGGTCTCGTTGTTCAGCTTCATCAGAAACCTGAGAGTTTCCACATATAAATCGAGACCAGTAAAATCGGAGATCGAGAGAGCGAGAGAGAGAGAGAGAGAGAGAGAGAGAGAGAGATTTCCACCTGACAAGCTTCATCTTGGAAATAGACGGGTAAAGAGAGGAAGAGGAAAGCAGCTAGGGCTACAAGCGAAAGCCAAGTTCTCTTCGGGGAAGTGGGAGCTAAAACCCTGCTTTAAAGACAAGCTCTGCGGCAATTTTCCGCCCAGAACTTCTCGGTGGACCGTTACCGGGCACATCTCACCTCCAATATCGACCGGAGCCAAAAGTGGGCTGGATCGGGGTGTAGCCTCGGATCCGTCCACAACTACCCTCCCCTCGCAGCGTTCAATACGCGGAGTCGATCCATGCATCAACCGGTTAAAAAAGGTCAAGATTGCCGTGATTGCATGATGCTGGATCGTAATGCTTCTACTTACTCTGACTATTGAATATATTGCTGTGGATTCTTGGCTCAAATTAGATTTGCTAGAGTTGGACGTTGACTACAGGGCAGCAATCGAAGTATCCGCAAAATAAATTCTGACAGATGAAACCTTCCGCTCAAATCAAAAAATTAGTATAGAAAAAAAAAAAAAAAAAAAAAAGTAAGTATACGAAAGATAATGCTTATCTTGGTATCCCCTGCTAGCCTCTATTTATAGATAGAGGCGGGAGCTGTGAGAGGATAGGAGTGCTGGGATGCTACTCGTACCATATAGAGCTTGACATGCCCCACATCGTCCATCCAATTTGGTGGGATTTGAGTAATTATTCATGTTATATCTGCCCACTCGTAACCATTGTCGAAGATTTTGAGATTCGAAAATCCATGCAAAGTTGGGAGTCAACCTTTCTTACTATACCAGTCAGGGTCGGTGGTCATCCTTATCCATTACACCAACTAAGATCACTCCAGGAGACACTTCAAGTCAGATAGACAAGGTTGGCTCGGAAGACCTTGGATTGGTCGGAACCAAAATCAAGCTAGACGGAGTATGCTTACTCATTGGTATCACCCAAGGCAATATTCTTCCTTATATTAGTTGCCTCCTACTCTCAAGTTTGAGCTTGAATTGGTCGATCGGATAAAGAGAGTAGAGCAAGTTGGCAACTTTAGCTTTGTGAGCGCCACACTGCATCTTGGGCTTCCATATGAGCCATCGCGCTTTTTGATTAGTTAACATAATCATCTACTCATATAGTGCCAAGTATCAACCATCTAATAAGGGCAACTGAAACAATGTGCCATCTGCAATGTCTAGGAGCTTTATAAATAGAAGAGCCTTGGTCTCTCCTAGTTGATGGTTCTGTCGTTACCTTACCTTAATTTTGTGCTCTTGGGCGGAAGTTGGTCGAAGGGATGAATTCCAGTGACTTTTTCTAGCAGTCTTTTAGTGATCTTTTATTGTTGCTCCAACTTGTAGCTAGAATGAGGCCGGAAGAGTTGAAGAGGCTTTGTAAAATTATAAGAAAGAGGAAGGTTTTGGAAGCTAAATTGGCTCGATCGGGCGATCCTTTAGATGAGTCCCCAGTGGATCAGATTGTCTTTTCCACAATGCACAAGTTAATTGTGGAGAGTGCCCTAGATTGCATGGGCGAAGTTCTTGCTCTAGCACAGGCATCTTCACCGAGGAAGGCATTACCAACCCAGCTTCTTCCATCCACTCTCTAGGAGGGAGGGGGGTCTCCGAAGTTGTTGTCCCAAATCTGGGCCACCGCTTTAGAACTTTCCATTCCTTTGCCTAGAGTAGAAGAGATGCATGTCCAATAGTTTGGGCTTCTGACTTCGTGTTAAGTGACTCGAGGGTTGCTTGTGACTTGTTCAATTGGTTTCTTCTAACGACCCATGTGCAAAGGTTGGTCAAAGCAGAGCCGAGCTTTCAATAAGTGGGTGCCCTTAACTCTTATATTCAAGTAAAGATTTCTTCTTTGAGTCATTTACTTCATTACTTCATTTGGTCAACTGACTTCTTGTTGATCGCAGTTGGGACATTATCTATTCCATTTTTTAAAAGCAGCTGAATTGATGAAGCTGGAGATTACCGATGCGAAATACAGGGTTGAAGTTTTTGAGAGGAAAATTACAAGGAGAGGGAGAAAGCCTCCATGATAGAAAAAAGAGCTTTGGACAAAGAGAGAATTTGTGTTGAGGCTTCTGGCAAGATAAAGCGCCTAATAGAAGCACTGAGAAAGGCTGAAGAAAGAATTACTTCAGAAAAAGCTCAATCGGTTGAGGCTTGTGTGAGGGCAAATAAGGTGGCTGAAGAGGCAAAGTGGGGCACTATGGAGAAGGTCACATGGCTTCAAAATGAGCTCCATGTCGTCGGAGAGAAGATCGATGCCTTTGAAACACTTGATTGGTCAGGGAAGGTTAATGGTGGTAGAGCTCATAGGAAAGGTGGTTGCAAGTGAAGCAGCAACTAAAGCAATGAAAGATACGGTCAGATGGATGGAAGCAAAGGTTGTTGCCAATCAAATTAAGATCATACTTGGAACAGCGAAGGACTCCTTAATGGCTTATGAGATTGGCTTCAGGAAGTACAAAGCCTTAGTTAAGTAGCTTTTTCTTGAAATCAACATTAGTCTCCTCGAAGCTGCATTATTGTGTTAGATGTATGTCCTAAAAATCAGATTGGTTAATACTTATAATACACTTCTAAGAGCAATTTTATAATAAATTAATAAAAATATTATTTTTTATTATAGTGTGTATTTAAAATATCTGTGATACATTTTTTGAGTTAATGATAATGACAATTCATATTTTCAAGAGTTAAAAATTTAAAATATGAATTTTCATAATTAACTCATAAACTGCTTTTCGTAGGATCATCACGAGGATGATGATCGATCTAGAAGATTAGTGTATGATTATTTTCTTAGGATAGATGAGTCTTAAGTTTATGATGTGGAGACATCGAAGCGAGAATATAGATATTCATTAGAGAACGAGGGTACTGAGCATGACCATCTCGAGTAGTCATAAGAAAGTTTATCTTCTCATCGATAACTGGCTCGATGCTGCAGTAGTATGTCTGATTCTTTGATCTGAGGTGCATCGATAGTTCATCTTGAAGGTGTTATAGTTTGACTACATCATAACTCGATTTTCTAGCCATTCAAAATTTTGAGGTGTATGTTGGCTATAGCATATTCATCGTAAATTGGATTAAACCAATAGGAGATCTATCTACCTCGGTAGATGAGGAGTAGCTCTATGATAATCATGAGATTGAGTCCTTAAGTCCATGGCTATGGCAGAGTGAAGATGATAGAAAGAGTTTCTATTAGAGTTTCATATTGAACTTGAATCGAGTGATTAATTCATATGACGGATGTTGGATTTGACGAGTTCACCTTAATCCTAATCCTATCGGAGCTCAAGATAGAAGAACTCAATCACACAGGTAGCTACACTGAAAGATTTACTTTCAATTCTGATGGATTGCCACCATATACTACTAGGTATCACTGATGAATTTTGAAAGTAATTAGAATGATTTTGATGATCGATCATTCTAATTGTATGAATCATAAAAGTTCTAATCCATCAAAAGGTATTTCGATAATATCAATGATAGAGATCACGACATGTCTCATTATCATACAAAACTGAACCTAACTGGATCATACAAATAAGGGTTTAGATTTGGATGTCATTAATTGAGCTAAGCTAGTTTAATTGATTTGGATTAGATTCAATCAAGTTCAAGATAATCGTGCTAGCACATGATTGAACCTAGCTCTCCTTCCGTAATCTTTCTGATTCATCGCAATCAAGTTAAATTTGATTTGACTCATTTTTCTATCTTGAATGGATTTATTTTCATCTGACTAAAACCAGTCCAAGTTAGATTAATTGTAAGAAATTAAATCTATTCCTAATGCAATTGGACTAAGGTCAAAAGTTGACCTATTTGAGAGAATTGAGGGTCACCTGATCAAATACTTTTAAAAAAATTTTAAAAAATTATTTTTCCTCTAATTTTGGATATATGATAGGGATCGAGACATGCTATGGGCGTGCCAAATTTCGTAATTTATGATGATAATTTGACTAAGTTTTTGATAGAGTTTAATTTGGATCAAACTCTTGAGGGAAGAGTCCTAAGCGCAATAGACTCTTCCTTATCTACTCATGTTGTCCATTTTTTGCTTTATTTTTAGTGAAAAAACTAGATAGGATCTAGTGATTTGACATGGAGATTAATCCTTGGTGTCCCTTTAAATCAAATAATAGGTTATTTGGTCAATTGCGACTCTAGATGGCGCATATGTTTTAAACCCCATCTCACGCCAACAAGCTTTGATCGCATGAAATTATTTTCCACACCCAAGTGCTGTCACCTATACCATATCCCACACCTCCTCTATCCTCTTGCTTCCTCTCTTCTACATGCCTAAAAAGTTAGACACAAATCAGAGAAAAAGGTCCAAGTATTTTGGTATAAGATTTTGGTTCTTTGCGATGGTGTTTGTGAGATGGATAAGCTGCCTTTAGAAATTATTTTGAAAGATCTATAAATTAGATTCAGATCTGATCTTTGAAAAAAAGATTTATGAGAAAAAGATGTTTAGATTCTGTCCAAGTGGATACCGATAGAGGTCAGGCGCATGCATGGCTCCTTTCAAAACTTCAGAAATGATCAGAATCATCATAGGATAATTAGATTACTCAATTAGGTACTTAAAATTAAATTTAATTTAATTTTATTTTAATTTTTTAATATTAGATCATCATAATTAGATATAAGAACTCTTAGATCTAGTTAGATTATAAAAATTTTTGTAGAAAATTTGGCCTCAGATCTGGACGATCCTGCAGCAAAAAATCAAATTTTTTTCAACTAATATCAAAGCTGCATTAGTAGTTCTTCAGATCTATTTTAGATCTGATTTAATTTTTATTTATGATATGATATTAAATAATTTTAGATGTCACATTAAATATGATTAGATATAAAATTAAAAAATTAAAAATTATATAATTTAGATCTATAATGTATGAAATGCATGACTAGACTAGAAATAAAATAGTTCTATATGTAGTCTAGTATAATCATGTTGCTAATTTAATTAAATATAATTTTAGATCTATTTTATTTTTATTTTTTTTATGTTATAATTATTATAATCAGATCTAAAAAATAAAAAATATGATTTTAAATTTTTAATTTATTCATATGAGATATGAAAGTTGCATGCTTAAACTAATTATAGAATAGTTCTATAAAATATCTAGAATAGTTTTATTTTTGATATGATCAAATTTAAAATTTTATTTTTTAAATTTAATATATGATATTTCAGATCTAAAAGCATGTATGATTGATTGAGTTTTAATACATGAGATGTATGCAAGGCATGTATAGGTTAGATCTTTAATTATATATATAATATATGATTTAGATCTAACTTATTTTATTTTAAAAAATATATTTTTGATTAAGGCATTCTCCCTAGTAGTTTGATCATAAGAATAAAGTAAGATTTAAAGACCCTCTCTTCTCATTCAATGAGATGTTCTTATAATATGTAGGGGTGCTGTGCATTCGTTCTTAATCAGAAATCAGAACTTATTTTCTGTAAAATACTAAATTCTAAAATTCTAAAATTTTATTACATATTTTATTCATAAATTCAAACTTAATTAAGAATTAAAATTTAAAATTAATTAGATCTAAAAATTATAAATTTTTAAATTTAAGATGTCTTCATAAAATTGGGTTTGGGCTTGGGTAGCTCAATTAGGTCTAGCGGTTGATCAAATTGAATCAAGAGTTGGTTAGATGGGATCAAAAAAAGCTTAGAATTGATCAACCTAATAGGATTGATTCTGGATCAAGATTGAATCACATTAAAATATAACTTGATCAAGTCAAGACCTAATTTAGCTTTACGATTTGAGTCTGGATTGTAGGCTAATCCGATTGATTCTGATTCAATAATTTGATAGCTAAGATAAGTCTGATAGATACAACCAGTTGATTTTTAATTAGAAGCTACTCAATTTGAATACATTCTTATCGAGTTAATGGCATATCCCTTCCATTGGTCTCACTTATTTGATCATTTGTGTCGATCCAATACTGATTTGAGGTGGCTAACAATTCGAGCCAACCCATGCCACTAGGTTAGTCATAATTGTTATGACTAAGTCAAGTCAAATTTAAAAAGATCTAAATTAAATTTTTCTAAAAAAATATTAAGTTTAAGATCTTCCATCAGTGTAGATGTGCAGGCCCTTCCCAGAGTTAATTATTCTCGACTGGATATAATGATTCAGTTGCACCAAAAAGATGCAATCATGTCTATTAGACATTGGATGCTATGGATTGGAGGATGGATTGGGCTTAATATTCGGATACGGTAAGAGATCCAATCAGAAATCTAATTCGTGTAAATGATGGGTCTAACTTAACTAAGAAGTGGAGCAATATTTTGGGCATGATGAGTTTGATAAATTAGAGATCAGATTTGGGTGCACCATGATTAGAAAATTATTAGATAAGAGTTATCCACTCATCGATTGATCTATCATCAATAACTATTAGGTGAGGTGGTGAGCCAGTTGATGGGATTGCACCATCTACTAAAAATCTATAATCATGGAGATCTTCATATCTCTGCTAAGAAAGTGTAGGAATCCGAATAAATTATGAAAGTTTAATTTATTTAAAAATAAAATTTTTAAATAAATTAATTAAATCTAATTATAAAATTTAACTAAAAATTTTGACTTTCTGCAGAAAAATATCTGCATCCAATCTACTAGCTTGTATCTTGGACATAAATAGACTGACTGAACCAACTATAAGGATTGGCTTCAAAACTTTAAAATAGTTTTGAATTTCAAGAAGTTGACTCATATGTTGGAATAAGATCCTCCCACTTTTCTAGCATGTCCATCCACTGATCAGAGAGCATCTCTGAAAAATAAATGGATGAAAATAACAAAGTCAGGTATTATATGTTGGACTCGATGTCTGATGAGCTCCAACACCAACATGAAAATATTAAGATTAGTCGCCAAATGTTGGCTCACCTATAAGAGTTGTTTGGTGAACAAAATCGCATATCTAAATATCAAGTCACTAAAATATTTTTTAAGGCTTAGATGCGTGATAGGCAGTCGGTCCAAGATTATTGTCTGATGATGATCAAAAATTTAGAAGAGCTTGAGAAGCTCAGTGTCAAGTTAAATCAGGACTTATAGATTGATATGATTCTACAGTCTTTGACTGATGCGTATGGATAATTTATCATGAACTATCATATGCATAAACTTTAAATTATCTTGACTGAACTTATGAATATGCTGGTTACTACTGAGCTCTCTATGAAAGGTTCAAAAAGCTTAGTGCTTGCTGTGGAGCGGACTTCTTCCAAGAGAAAGTTTTTTAAAAAGAAGAAAAATATCGTGAAGAAGCAGAAGATAAAAGATGAAAAGAAGAAGAAGGTAGAGCTAAAGAAGAAGACCGTTGACAAGAAAAAATATTTTTATTATAATACTGATGGCCACTGAAAGCGAAACTATCCTATTTACCTAGCAAGCCTGAAGAACAAGAAGGCAGATCCTTTTCGAGGTATGCTCATTATAAAATCTAATCTTATGATTTCTTTTGCATCCAATTGGGTGCTTGACTCTGATTCTAGTACTCACTTATGCACTTCTATGTAGGATCTTGAGGATAGCAGGAGGCTAAGGGATGGTGAGATGATCCTATGCATCAAAAATGGAGCAAGAGTTATTGCTGTGATCGTAAAAATCTATTCTCTTCGACTATCGTCAAGATTAGATCTAATTTTTAAAGATTGTTTTTATGTACCTGCAGCAAGCAGAAATTTGATTTTTGTTTCATGTTTAGCACAAGAAGACTATGTAATTATTTTTCTTAAAGACTATTATAATATTTTTTATAAAATAAATAAAATTATAAGTAATTTTTTTATAAATGATCTCTATCAGTTACATATTGATGTATCTATTTTTAATATCAAGCAAAACATGAATGCCATAGGATCAAAGTGATCTAGGAATAGTCTAAATGATAAGTATCTTTGGCATCTTAGGTTAGGTCATATAGCTGAAGACAGGGTTAACAAATTAGAAAAATTTGAGCTATTGAGTTTGTTGACTTTCGAGTTATATCTGATTTGTAAATCATACTTTCATTACGAAATTATCAAACTTTCTTTTATAGGATATGGAGAAAGAGCCATAGACCTACTTGCCTAGTACATATTGATGTATGCGGTCCATTTGATGTGCTGATCAGGAGCAATTATGCCTACTTCATCATCTTTACTGATGATCTATCTCGGTACGGGTATGTATATTTGATGTGGCATAAATCTAAAGCCTTTAAAAGGTTCAAGTAATTCAGACTTAAAGTAGAAAAATAAATAGAAAAATGTATTAAGATTCTTCGATCAAATCGAGGAGGCAAATATCTTAGTCGAAAATTTTTTGACTATCTTAAGGATAATGGCATAGTCTCATAATGGACTCCACCTGAAATATCTCAACTCAATGAGGTTTCAGAATGAAGAAACTAAATCCTATTAGATATGGTTCGATCCATGATGAATTTCGTGAACCTTCCTGAGTTTCTTTGGGAACATAGTCTGATGATCACTATATATTTACTGAATATAATTTTTTCTAAAATCGTTCCTTCCACACCATATGATATATAACATGATAAAAAATTAAGTTTGAATCATCTCAGAATTTATGATTGTCTAGCTCATGTCAAGAGATAATAGACAGATAAATTAGAGTCTAAATCTTTTAGAGCTTGATTTATTGGATATCCTAAAGAATTATTAGAATATTATTTCTATCTTTCAGAAGATCATAATATGATTGTGAGTCGATATGCCATCTTTCTTGAAAAATAGTTTATTCTAGATGGTGGCATCGAAAGACAGATTAGACTTGAGAAAAAAATCTTCGATGAGAAATGAGCTAAGAAACCTATGGAATTCAATCAGATTGAGCCAACCCAGACACTACCTCCTCCATCTCGTAGATCAAGTAGAATTTTTCATTCTCCTGAAAGGTACTTAGGTACTATCTTAGATGACCTAGAGAAAATATTCTTTATAGAAAATGGGGTTCATGGTGATGATTTCAAAATCTATGACAAGATGATATTAGATATCGACTCTGAAAAATGATTAGAGATAATAAAGTCAAAGATTAACTCAATGTGCTTGAACCAAGTCTGGATCTTGATAGATCCACCTGAAGATATTGTACCTATTGGATGTAAATGAATCTTCAAGAGAAAGATAGGTGCCGATGGAAATGTAGAAAAATTCAAAGCAAGGCTCATAGTGAAAGAATATAGTCAGTGCGAAGGCATTGACTATTAGGATACTTTTTCGTCAGTAGCCATGCTTAAATCCATCCATACATTGCTTACTATTGTAGTCTATTTCAATTATGAAATATGATAGATGGACGTGAAAATGACATTCTTAAATGGATATCTTAAGAAAGATTTCTATATAGAATAGCTGCTAGGTTTCATATCCAGTGATGATGATCACAAGGTATGCAAGCTGCAAAGGTCCATATATGAACTTAAGCAAGTATCTCAGAGTCAGAATGCTCGTTTCAATGATGTAATCAAATCGTTTGGATTCATCAAGAATAAAGAAAAGTCCTATATTTTCAAAAAGATCAGTGGAAGTGTCATTGTCTTCCTCATATTCTACGTGGATGACATTCTTCTAATTGAAAATGATATTCTCATATTGACTACAGTTGTCTAAGAAGTTCTCTATGAAAGATCCAAGAGAGACATCCTTTATTTTAAAAATTAAGATCTATGGGGATAGACTGAATAGGATACTGGGTCTCTCATAGAAGATGTACATAGAGAAGATGCTGAAGAGGTTTAGTATGAAAAATTCTAAAAGGGGTTTAGTACCCTTTAGACATGGCATTCATCTCTCCAAGAAAATGTACCCAAGCATACCTGAGGAGATTGAATGCATGAGCAAGATCTCTTATGTTTCGATAATAGAAAGCCTCATGTATACCATGCTATGTACACGACCTGATAATACCCATGTTGTGAGTATCACGAGCAGGTATCCATTGAATCTAGACGAAGAGCACTGCACTTCTGTAAAATGTATCCTTAAGTACTTGAAAAGGACTAAGGATATATTTTTAATTTTTGGTAATGGATAACTCCAGATCCAGGGATATACAGATTTGGATTTTATGTTCGATATAGATGATCGAAAGTTAACATTTGAAAATCTATTTAGTTGTAATGATGGAGCTGTCAGTTGGAAGAGTTTCAAATAGATGGTGATTGCAGACTCTACCATGGAAGCAGAGTATATCGCTGCATCGAAGGCTGTAAAGAAGGCATTCTGGTATAAAAAATTCATCATTGAGCTCGAAGTGATGCCATCTGATGCCGTCCCTCTATACTGCGACAATAATAGCACCATAGCCTTACTAAGGAGTCGAGGTCTCATCAAAAATTCAAGCACATCGAGCGGTGATACCACCTCATCTACGATTACCTCGAGAAGAAATACATCTAGATCAAGAAAGTCGATATTGCAGATAATGCGGCTGATCCGCTGATAAAGTCATTGAGCCAGTAGAAGATTAAAGCCCATCTTAAGAAGATAGGACTTAAATTTGTAGCCAATTGGCTTTAGATTAAGTAGAAGTTTATTAGATGTATATCCTAAAAATCAGATTGACTGACACTTGTAATACACTTCTAAGAATAATTTTATAATAAATTAATAAAAATATTATTTTTTATCATAATATGTATTTAAAGTATCTATGATATATTCTGAGTTAATGATAATAATAATTCATATTTTCAAGAGTTAAAAATTTAAGATATGAATTTTTATAATTAACTCATAAACTGCTTCCGACTGTAGGATCATCACAAGGATGGTGATCGATCCAGAAGGTTGGTGTACAATCACTTTCTTAGAATAGATGAGTCTTAAATCTATGATGTGGAGATACCAGAGCGAGAGTACAGGTACTCGTTAGAAAATGAAGACACTGAACGTGACCACCTCGAGTAATTATAAGAAAGTTTATCTTCTCATTGATGACTGGCTTAATGCTGTAGTGGTGTGTCTAGTTCTTTGACCTAAGGTGCATCGATAGTTTATCTTGAGGATGTTATAGTTTGACTATACCATAACTCGATCTTCTAGCTATTCAAAATTCTGAGATGTATATTGGCTATAGCATATTCATTGTAGGAATTGGATTACACCAATAGAAGATCTATCTATCTCGATAGATGAGGAGTAGCCCCATGATAATCATGAGATTGAGTTCTTAAGCTCATAGCCATGGTAGAGTAAAGATGATAGAAAGAGTTTCTATTAGGATTTCACATCAGACTCGAATTGAATGATTAATTCATATGATGGATATTGGGTTTGACGAGTTCATCTTAATCTTAATCCTGTTGGAGCTCAAGATAGAAAATCACACAAGTAGCTGTACCAAAAGGTTCACTTTTAGTTCTGATGGATTGTCACTATATATTGCTAGGTGTCACTGATGGATTTTGAAAGTAATTAGAATGATTTTGATGATCGATCATTCTAATTATATGAATAAAAAAAGTTTTGGTCCATCGAAAGATATTTCGATGATATCGATGATAGAGATCATGATATATCTTATTATCATATGAAAATGAACCTAACTGGATCATGCAAACAAGAATTTGAATATGAATGTCATCAATTGAGCTAACTCAGTTTGATTGATTTCGATTAGATCCAATCATATTCAACGTAATCGTGCTAGCACACGATTGAGCCCGACTTTCTCCTTCTGTAATCTTTCTAATTCATCGCAACCAAGTCAAATTTGATATAACTCATTTCTCTATCTTGAATGGATTTTTTTTCATCTGACTAGAACCAGTCTAGATTAGATTAATTGTTAGAAATTAAATCCATTCCTAGTGTAATTGGACTAGGGTCAAAAGTTGATCTATTTGAGAGAATTAAGGATCATCTGATCAGATGCTTCTAAATTTTTTTTTAAAAATTATGTTTCTTTGATTTTTGGATATATGATAGAGCTCGAGATATGCTATGGGTGTGCCAAATTTCATGATTTATGATGGTGGTTTGACTGTGTTTTTTATAGAGTTTGATTTGGATCAAACTCTTGAGGGAAGAGTCCTAGGCACAATGGACTCTTCCTTATCTACTCATGTCGCCCATTTTTTGCTTTATTTTGGAAAAAAAACTAGATAGGATCTGGTGATTTGACGTGGAGATTAATCTCTAGTGTCCCTTTAAATCAAATAATAGGTTATTTGGTCAATTGGGACTCTAGATGGTGCATATGTTTTAAACCCCTTCTCATGCCAAAGAGCTTTGATCACATGAAATTATTTTCCATGCCCAAGTGCTATCGCCCTACCATATCCCACACCCCCTCTATCCTCTTTCTCCCTCTCTTCCGCATGCCTAAAAAGTTAGACATAAATCAGAGAAAAAGGTCCAAGTATTTTGGTGCAAGATTCAGGTTCTATGCGACAGTGTTTGTGAGATGGACGGGCTATCTTCAAAAATTATTTTGAAAGATCTATAGATTAGATTTAGATCTAATCTTTAGAGAAGAAATTCATGAGGAGAAGACGTTCAGATCCTATCTGAGTGGATACCGATAGAGGTCAGGCGCGTGCATGGCTCTTTCTAGAACCTTAGGAACGATTAAGATTATTGCAGGATAATTAGATCATCCAATCAGGTACTTAAAATTTAATTTAATTTAATTTTAATTTTTTAATATTAGATCATCATGATTAGATCTAAGAACTCTTAAATCTGATCGGATTATAAATTTTTTTGTAAAAAATTCTACCTCAGATCTGATCAAATCTGGATGATCCTGCAGTAAAAAATTAGATTTTTCTTCACTCTGAGCGAGTTTGCGGTGCCCATGGCTGAAGATGAACCGAACCCAACTGTCGAAGGCTCCTCCTCCAAGGCCAAAGATGATCCTACTTTTAAGCTTAGGATCATAGTCATATTTATGTATACATTTTTTTTTGGCTCAAAGATCGGCTTGGTTCCTTATGTGGCCAAGCCTTGTAACTATGTCACTATTAATGAAATGCAATACTTCTTTTTTTGCACTTGTGTGTTACCTCTGAGTCATAGTCCCTGGGCTCTTTGGTCTTCTAAGGATTCACTATCTTTAAGGGTTCGGGAACCATCTGAACCTAGATCATCGATTTTGATTCGATCGGCCAAGGCACTGATCTCTCCGTCCGACTCTATAGAGGGGTGTTTCATGCATTGGCTCCCTTTCATAGTGGGTCGCAACCCTTGAGAAATCATCAAAGCATCGCAACTCATTGCTAGCAATCGATGGATGGCAAGGCCGGTTGGTTGTGGAAAGACATGTCAGAGATCGAGCTAGCTGCTCGAACTATTGCATCATCAGCTCCATTCAATGCCTTCATCCATTTAGTATCCACATGGGGTTGGCCTGGACAATGTGCAGTGACTAGGTGCCGCTAATCTAATGGTTTTGTCACATCGTTGTTGTATCTTGACCATTTGAGATCTCTATAAAATGGGATCTAGTCTTTTCAACTTTACTTTTACTATACTGTTCCTTTCATTTCAACTCTCTAACCTTCCTAAATCCATGAGCGACGTCTAGCAAGGGTGAGCAATTCCTGGCTATCTTCTCCAGCATTTTCTTTGGTAGTTGACTTCCAGATTCCCCAGGTTAAGCAAATCCTTCGATCGTCCCAGTTCTATCTTTCTCTCTTTTCTTCTTGCCTTCTCCTCAGCTCCTCCTTTTTGGCCTTCTTTTTCTTCTTTTTTGCCCCAATTCAATTTTCTTTGTTATCTCCCTTCTAATTACAATGGATGGGTGAGTCCCAAGGTTCGGCGAGTAGTTGGTTTTCTAACCATGGCATACCTCGGGCCTTGGATTCTTACTCCTTTGGGGGTAGTGAGCAATAATTTGAGGAATTATTCATTCCTTGGCACTTCTAATCTGTATTGGAGGAGTTAGACCTTAATCTGATTAGGCCTTAATTCCAAGTTCCTTCGAGTATAGATTGGAAGTCCCCGATTTGAGTAGTCGGATCGGTGACCCTAATTTGAGTAGTCGGATCGGTGATCCTCCTATGGGTTAGCTCAGCCTCTATGAGAAGTGCCTTCGAGCCGGCCTAAGGCCTCCTCTCCATCCATTCTTTGTTGGTCTTTTTTGTTTTCTATCCTTGAGTTCAATTATATTGAACTCTTGGTGTTTCATCTGTAGCTTCACAACTGCTTGCTTTTTAGCCTAGGTCGAGCCAACCATCATCCTATTTAGGATGTATTTCACTTTTAAGAGGCACCCTTATAACATTGGATGGTGGCATATTTTACCTCGAAAAAAGCTGGGAGCCCACCCCTTGATCTGAGGTGCTCCTTTAATTCACAACTGGAAGGAGCACTTTTTTTCTTTATTTGCAAATCATTCAGAAAAGACTAAGGTTTTGCCTTATGGGGTGAACCTAGAAAGTTGATTCTTCGGGATCTATCCCAAGGCGATGAGGAGGGATGGAGGTACCAGGTGTTGTTCAACTCCAAGATTCTTGAGCTGAAGGAGCTTCTATCCAACCAAATGCTTTTTAACATCAGGAATAGCCAGATAGAACCATGAGGTGAGCGTCGGTCTCCTTAGTTCTTCTTTCTTTTTTTTTTTCTTCCTTTTTTTTTGTCTAACTTTGCTTGAAATCATCCCAACAATGAGGCCCGAGGAGTTAAGAAAGCCGAAGAAGGAATCTTCCCAGAAGAGGAAGGCTTCAAGTGCCACAGCGGACCCACCGAAACATGTCCATTTTGTGGCTCTCGAAGTTTCGCAAGTTCACCCTATTGTCAAGGTCTCTTCCACATATGCCAAGGTGGTCATCATTGCTCCGGCCTAAGCTGTTTCGCTGAGGGTAGTGCCTCAACATAGGCACACATCTCCTGCCCCATGAGAGAGAGGGGCCCTTTCTAGATCATCTCACCGAGTCAGGGCATTCACCTCAGACTCTGCTCCCACCATAGATGAGGAGGAGCTGGTTTCCATCTGACCTGGGCATCAGATTTGGCCGTGGTAAACTAGAAGGTCATTCATGATTATTCCATAGGTTTCTGCTTCCAGTTGATGCCAAAAAGCTGGAAGCATGGGGTTCACTCTCCCAACTGAAGGATGCAGTGGACTCCTTCACCCATGCAAGTAATTCATCCAACTTTTGTTATGTATTTCACCTGGTCTTACTCTAAGATTCTGCCAAATTAACCAATTCTTTTCTCATTTTCCGTGGGTCAGCCATTACTTCAATGGCTTTTTTAATTTCACCAAAGGGGTGAGAATTAAAATTGATGAGGCCACTCACCGAGCTGAGGCTACAAAGAAAAGAGCTATTGAAGTTGAAGACAAAGCCTCGAAGGCCACGGCCAAGGCCTCGAAGGAGGAGAATGCCCGAGCTGAGCGATTGTTGAGGCAGGGCATTTGAAGGCTGCATTGGAAGGGGTTGAGGCGAGGATCACTTTGGAGAAGAAGAAAAGAAGGGAAGCCAAGGATCAACTTGCCAAGGTGGGGAGGAAGGTGGTGAAACATGCCAACAGAGGCTGCCCACCAAGCCATAGAAGAATTTAAGGTATCCGAAGGAAACTAGCTTTGATTCACATGACCATAATTAGCCCCAAAATAGGATAAAGTGATTAGTCCTAAATAACAAACATATGATGCATCAACATGTGCCAGCAATCAGCCCTAATTAGTTAGGCCCAGAAGGACTAGCTTTGCTAGCAATTAGCCCTGATTAGCTATGTCCAGAAGAAACTAATTTATGATATGTGATCAATGATTAGTTTCGTTGGTTAGACCAAGATGATAGTCTAACAACAAAATTTTTCTCATAATTTTTTTATAACTAAATAGTCATATTTATTTTCATAATAATATCAAATCAAAGTTTTCCCATCTCATTTCTAGAAATAAGAGAATAATTTTTATTCAAAAATTCATGCAAGGATAAATATGTGTATTCTTGCTTCCAAAGGTCATGCAACATTAAAATAAAAAAATCATCTCATTTCATTTTGAAATCATGCTAAATTGACACCATGCTTGATCCATAATTTTGAAATAAGATGATTTCTTTATTTTAACATTGCATGATCTTTGAAAACAAGATTACACGTGTTGGAGGTAAATTTATCCCTACCGAAGATCCTAGAACTTCATATGTTAAAATTCTCGTGCAAAGACTATTATAATCTAAGATATCCTTCACCAACCCATCATCGGCATCCGACCTATCCTTAATCTTCAACTTTTTGAACATCGATCGTCGTCCTCAGATCATCACTCACCAAACTGAACCCACTTTGGTGTCAACCGGCCGCTCCTTGGACAATATTTTTTCTTTCGGGCCGCAAACATCCTGTTAACCCCATATCTAGAGATCGCCAATGCCTTCAAGCAGTTATCAACCCTACATCGATATTTTGCTATCTTGTCATCATCTCCCAACCTTCACTAAACCATCAATGCCTCCTTAGTCATGAACATTCTCAGACAGTCACCGACATTGCCTCGATATATGATCCATCCTCGATCAGAAGCTAACACGTATAGTTGCCCATCTCAGCCAATATTGAAGGGTCGATCCCTCTTCAGATGACTGGCAATCGATCTTCGGATGATTAATTGCTAATCCTTCTTCGAATATTGGCTTCTGCTAATAATGTTGATCGATTCAAAATCCTTTCAAACTTAAGTGATAGTTTTTTTATGGTTGGCCATGATCCAGATAAGACAACCATAACTGCTTTGTTCTATGAATATTGGCCACGAATATTGCATGTTACATCCAATTTGCTCGGGACCATCCGCAGATTGCGCTCCATAAAGGACTTCGATCCCTATTTATAAATAGGAGTCTCAACGAGACCCTTAGGTATGATAATTTTTCTCTCTCATATAATCCATTTCTATCATAGAATTTTGACTTGAGCATTGGAGGTTCCCACTGAAGGCATCTCTGGTCATGATTTTTTTGCAAGTCTCGCCATCAGGAGACCCAATGCCACCCACTCTGATGAGAGTCAAAATTTTATAGCAACAATATATTTATCCTTGCATAATTTTTAAATAAAAATTATCCTCTTATTTTTAGAAATAAGATGTGAAAAATTTGATTTAATATTATTACAAAAGTAAGTTTGACTATTTAATTATGGAGAAATTATGAGAAAAAATCTCTAGTTAAACTATGATCTAAGTCTAGTTGACGAAATTGATCATTCACCATACATTAGAAACTATTTTCTCCTGTATCTAGTTAGTCGGGACTGTTTGCTGGTATAGTTAGTTCTTTTAGACTTAGCCAATCAGGACTAATCACTGGCACATATTGATATATCATATATTTATTTTTCAAAATTAATCTTTTTGCCCTTTCATAGAGCTAATTATGGTTGTATGAATTATAGCTAGTTTTCTTTTGGATCTAACTAGTGATACTGGTACATGCTAATGGATCGGATATTCTGTATTTAGGGGTTAGTCTCTTCTGGACCTTGTCATGGGGCTGATCGTGGCTATAGTCATCGAAGATTGAAAGAAAATTTTATATTTTACTACTATGCATGTTATATTTTTTAAAATTAAAATTAGGTTGGTATATATATTTATTATTATTAATTATTATATTTAGAAAAAAAACTAATGATACTTGATTCCTCAAAGATATTAATAACTTACCGAGCCTATAAAGCTCATTCCCTCTTTTTCTTTTTGTTCAGATCCAAAAGAGCATGAGCAAGCTGTGATTGAGCAGTGAGGAATTTAGGATCTTAGAGGATATTTACTTTTTGAATAAATATTGATCTTGATCTATATCAATAAATTTTTGAGTTATTAGTAAACTATTTTTATTTAAATTAATAAAATTAGAAGTTTGTTTTCAATACCACTACCTGTGTATGGATTAATTTAATATATTGAATGTGATGGCAGGCCTTACATATCTTGAGAAATTAATTAAACTCTAAGAACATGCGGTCATCTATCACGACCGACTTGGGCCTCAAGCCCGGGAGTAACGCTAGTAAATCACACATAACAAGATTTTTCCCCCCAAGCATATCTTTACAAAGATTTTTAGATCTTATACATCGCACACTTTACAAACTTTGATGGTAGCCAGAAGTTTTAGTTCGTGCACCTATAGCTTTGAAACATTTTAGGGTTCTAGGCTAGAGATTGTAACAATATCTAAACCAAAATAGTACAATGCACGTGATTTAATAAGCTGTCAATATTGGCGGAACTTGTTTTCTAAACCATCTTTTACATGTAGATTCGTCAGCTCTAGTTCATCATTTTTTCTAAGAGTGCCCTGAAATCCTATTTTTGGCTTATATATCAGCATTTTCAAGATGATTAGTTATTTATGGATATCTATATATAGAGAATTTTAGGTATTTATGTTCTCTAAACGAAAACACAATCTCATACTTTTGGATGGTTTGGTTTGATCATATAGCTCCATAATTGCCAAGTCAAAAGAGCATGTTAAACCCATTCCCTTACATGAATTATTTCTATAGTCATTTTGGTGGTAGGTCATGAGTAAAGTTACAAGTGGTTGGGTTGGATGAGGAACGGACACACCCCAATCCAATACATATTTGAATCGGATTGAAAATTTAGCTCAAGCCATGTTTATTTCCATATGAATTTGGATGAAATCAAGCATAATATCTCCTTTATCGGTCCATCAGTTTTTCTAAGCTTTATAGGATTAAAATTCAAACGTAAACCCATAACAAACATGTATATATCGATGGTTTTATTACATCATAAATATTACAATAATAAGCAACATGTTGATATTATCACCAACAACACAAATTAATGAGTAACAATAATATTTTTTTGTTCCACGTTATTTTTTCTAATTAAGAAGGATTTAGAAATTTGTAAATACTTTTAAAATGATTTATGTTGGTTCAAGTTTGTTTGGGTAATTAGTGATCCAAATCCTATCTATATATATTTTTCAATCCAAACCTAATCCAAGAAACTTGGGTTTGAATTGGATGGAATTGATTTTAGAGTAGTTTTTGACTAAAAGCAAATCAATCTAATCCATTGATAGCCCTAGTATCGAGCCTGCAATTTGATAAAGGGGTGACCATAAGTCAATTGCAATACTATGAAAACCTTATTATAACTCCTTTCCTCCTCTAAAGTTTTCTATTAGCGGTTTTCTTTGCGTTCATTGCGTTCTCACACAAAACTTGCTTTTAAAGACCAGTAATACTAAGAACTCACTACATTATTCATGCAATTCACATGAGGATGGTTTGATTTACGAGATGCTGAGACATTCATGAAGTGCCGCTAGTTATATCAATCCAACACTAAATTGTTAAAACTGGTATCTCACAACATTTTTCTCTAGAAAATAGATTTGACTTTGATAGAGGAAGAAAAGTTTTTGCCATTAAGTATGTTAATAATGATTGACAAAAGCCATGAAACAGACTAAATAAACAATGTTGTTTGCATTCTTAACAACACAAGAAATACATAAAATTTACGTAATTAATAATTTCTATGATAGTTAGATGATGGGTATCACGTAGTATTGAAATTTATCAGATTAAACACCATCTTAATCTAAAGTTGAGCCTTTATTTAGTAAAGTGATAAGAATATACTTAATCATACATAATTATTGTAGATAATATCCATCTTTCGGATAACGTGATTAGATATACTCGAAGCTGGGATTGGGAACCTTCTATCGGATATACTTATTGTTGGAAGCTATTTTAGTTGTTGAAAGCTGATTTGAGAGATCCTGAATGATTTTGATGGCTTTATTTTTATATAAATTTTATTATCCCATAAAATACGTATGGATGGATGATGTCATCCATCTTGGTGATCATATATACCATCTTAGTTACCACCATGAACAAATTCAGCATGCTATCTTATACATAAGCATAAATCTTTCATAGTGTTCCAAGGATCAAATGCAAAGTTATATACCTTGAAGTCCAATAACATTATTATTTATAGTGTTGCAAAAGTTTAAGAGAAGTTTTTATTATTCTAAAAAGCAAATTTTCTAGGTTGTCTGCCTCTAAATCAGAGAAAGGGTGAGAATAATAAAATAACCTTAACAACTTTTCATTTTCTTAATTACTTATTTCTATGAATAAAAAAAATCTGAATCTAATATTAAAAATTAGATAATATCTTTTATAAAAAAAATTGTTTGATTATGCATGTCACTTATGATGCAACATCTGTTTTCTGCATGCGTCAGAAATTACTGCCACGTGCGAGCAAGTGTATGCAAGCATGGGAATGATCGACACGGAAAAGAAAACGTTACAACCGACCACGCAGCCTGCCTGAACATGATCCACAACTTCCTTCTTGCAGGATTGCACGTATCAACTTCAAAAATTAGTATGCAGTCATCGCCGCTTACATGCATTGAGCATGACATTGTTTGAAAAACTTATCAATATGTAACGTGTCAAAAATAATAACTAAAAATTAGATTTAAATCCGTAACATGTCAAAAATTTAAGCAGCCACCAAAATGGAGAGTTCCTGATCATCTCAAGCATCACGAGGTACACAAACTTGCTCTCCAATATTTTTCTACAAAATTTTTGAATTTCTCTGGAACTGAAAAGATTCTACACCTCAAAATGAAATGTTCCTTTTAAAATTTAAACAACAGACTTAAATTTTTGTCATCCCTGTAACAACATCTCAACAGCTAAGATCCTATGGAGGGAAAAAGAAAAAAAAAACCTAAAATTGGAAACAAAAGAAGGAGGAAATTGTCAAGCGGTGGAGCGCTTGCCGTACACGGTGGCGAGCGGCTGGCGGAGCACTGTGCTCCAGATGCAATCTACGCCGTCGTCCTCACCCTCGGACGGCCAGGATCCATCGTCGTCATCCCCGGGGAGCGCAATCGGCCCCGGTGGCGGCGAGAGGCGGTCGCCCGGGAACCCGATGGCGGCGGAGCACCCGTCGACGAGTGACGAGAAGAAGACGTCTCGGAGATCCCGGACGTCGGACTCCGCTGCCATGAGAAGCCCCTCGTCCTCCTCCTTCTGCCACGGGAACTCGAACAGCCCTGGCGGGCGGTACACGTCCGAGATCTCGAAGACATCGCCCGCCTCGAATATCACGTCCGTCGACGGCGCCGATATCTCCTGCTTCTTCCCCTTCTTCATCGTTATCTCCGCCGTGGCCACCCCTTCGAAGACAATTTCCTTCTCTTCCTCCATCGCAGCCACCACCACCACCATCGGCTCCTCCTCCCTCCCTCTCTTTTTACTCTCTCGATCCATATCTCCTTCTAAAACAGAAATCGAAGGTGAAGAGGATTACATAGAAGAAGAAACTCGAATTGATACTTGCATGCAATTAATGATGGCAAAAAAAAAAAAAAAAAACAGAGAAATAGCTCGATCAATAAGGAGGAGAACTCCACAAATTGCTCAGAAATCAGCTAGACATTAAAAATATTTACCAAAAAGAAATTATGGAAATAAACGATCTTCCTTCCTTCCTTCCTTTCTTTCTTTTTAGGTGCTGCGGCTGGGTGTGTCCGACGTTAGGGAGGGGGGAGGGGAGCGAGCGGGGGGATTATATAATGTTAAGCAAAGGGCTTGCTCTCACGCCACGCGAACCGAAACCGCCTCAACGACTCACACGCTCTCTCCCTCCACTCTCTCCATCTCCTCGTCCCTCCACGCTTTTTACTCTCTTTCTCTCTCGAAGCCTCGCTAGCGTTTGTGGCCTTGTGGCTCTCCTTTGCCTTTTTCTAGCGTCCTCGGCGTCGTCCCTCTCCCTCTAAATAGCATGCCAGGTGCGAAGACGCCGAACCGCTTCTCCGCCCCTCCCCTTTTCCTCTCCTTCTCCAATTTGCTCTTGGACATTACCTCAAATTACGGCAGATGAACACTAAAAAAGTGACGTCCCGAAGGGCAAAATCATCATTTTGGTTGGAGCTCTCAGCGTTCGTCTCTTTTGCATGACGGGGCTCCGGAGCCAACGAGGGTGGACGCAGCTAATAGGCATTCGAATACGAGTTTGCTGTCTGTGGGACAGGATAAGAATGACAGCACTACAAAATCTGGACCATCCGTCTTTCACCCTCTTCGTATAATATGAGGAGTTTTAAGGTGAAGTGAGGGTACAGTGGAAGCGGGTCCAGAGTGGAGGGTTTGGAGAAGGGAGTGGATAAATGAGAGCCTAAAACACGCGTCAAAAGGGAAGGGAGCTGCGGACAAGCGCCTCGTCACGAGCCACAACCGGGACGACGAGTTTGTGTTAATCCTTTCAAATTAATTAATTAATTAAGTAATTGATAGATTAAAATGTGATTAGGTTCGTAGCGTGACGGGTGCGAAGGGGGATACCACCGAAGCCAACATCTAGCCTCTAGCGCCAAGTTTTTGGTGTTTTGCCTGGCAGTGAAGATGAAATATATATAGAAAGAGATTTCCGTGCTGCTGATTAAGAACGTTATAGCAAAGCTTTGGTACTTTAAGCGAACGTTGGGACAAGGTTGCGTTTGCTGAAATTCGGATGAATTCTCCAAGAGTGCTGCCTGCCAGAAACCGGAGAGCACCACACTCTCGTGACAGTCAGATATTGGTGTAGTATACCATGTAGATGGTAGAGTACCATCGCGCCGATTATCGTACGGTGGGAATTGAATGGGGAATGAAGTGGTGCGGTGATTTCTTTTTTTTTTTTTTTCAATCTTCTACAATCATAGATCACCAACCATGTGAGAGTAAGTAAACATGTGATAGTTGGGGATGGTCCCTCAGTTCGGGTACAATTGAGTATCGAATATTATATATTGAGTAGTTAATAGAGCTAAGCTGTTCATGCTTTGAAGAGTTCATTTATTAAATAAAACATGTAATTCATGATACAAAAATTAAACTATGAACAACAAGCATTTGATGGTTAACTGTATAAAAATAATAAATTAAAAAATTCATTTTATCTAAAACAATTATAAATACCCAAACATATTCTAATACATCATTACATTTTATTTTAATTAAAAGATACATAAATAAAACTTATATACACACATGTGTATGTATATAAGTATGTATATACCAAACCACATAATTTATGAGCTTCAGGTCATATTCTATATCCAACCCAAAAGATTTCCATGAGCGTTTGTAAGTAATGCTACAGGGCGCGCCTGATTCATCCAGGAGATAAGTTTCTTTCCAAGATTTGGATTATCACATGCACTTGATAAGAAATCACGAAAGTAACGAACATAAACTACTAGCCAATAACATATTCTTCGAGCCATTTAAATGCACATTATGCTTTTTTTGGTGATTAATACACATTATTCTTTGCTGGAATCATCCAAGCTGTGTTCAGAAGAATGCATATATATTTACTAAATTCTAATTCTATTCATTCTGTGTCCTTGTCGGTGCATGTGTGGATGGAGGAGTGGGGATGGTGGAGTTACGAGGAACATTATAGAAGAAACTAAAGGCTTGCTTCGAGGAAAGAAAAATTGTTTTCTTGGGGAGGAAAATTGATATTGATCAATATAATTTTGACTACTCTACCGTCCTATCATATGTGCCAATCTGGATTATCAGCAAAATTAACAAATGAGAAAAGCTATTTTTTTTTTAAAGGTGCTGACATGGTTAGCAGTTTTCACTATTTAGTGAATTGGGATATTAACGGTAAATTGAAAGATCAAGATGGTTTAGAGGTCAAAAACTTAGTCAAGATGAATCAATCTCTTTTGGCTAGGCTTAGAATTTTTTTCGGGAGTCGCCCAGCACATCATGGAGATAGATTGATTAGGCATATTACTCTAGAAGGAAGTTGGGCATAAGAACGAGGAAGTCTACATCGGTGCTTTCTCTTATATAGAAGGATGTTAGCTCAAAACTCCTGGTAGGATGTCTGCTAAAAAATTCTAGTCTTTTGAAACTATCATACTCCGAATCCAGCATCTTGATCGAGCATGCGATGGCCATATAAACTCTAGATCAATGCTCTAAAAAATATGCAAGACTTATAAAATTACTTACAACCCCAAAATCCCACGAACACTATCGATCCTAAATTATAATCACTATTACAAAAATGATCTATGGCAATGCTTACTATGGCAGCGGTTTTCGAAACCGCTGCTATAACTCCTACGGTAGCGATTTTCGTTAACCACTGCTATAGGTCGGACCTATGGCGGTGATTTTTATAACCGCTGTCGTAAGTTCGATATATAGCAGCGGTTATAGAAAACCGCTGCCGTAGGTCGGACCTATAGCAGCGGTTACAAAAAATCACTGTCATAGGTCGATATATAGTAGCAGTTCATTATAACCGTTGCCATAAGTTGGACCTATAGCAACGGTTAGTAGGAATCACTGCTATAATCTGATTTATAACAGAAGTTAATTATAACCACTGCCATATATTTTTTTCTTTAAAAATTATATAATTTTAAAATTTAATGTCCATCTTCATCGTTCATTATCCAAATAATTATCATTAGAGTGTCATCACAAAAGATCGCCTCGATCCGATGGCCCTAGCTTCGTCGATCAGAAAAATTTGATTTCGACGATCACGAATGATGATGCGATGATCTGATAGATGAAGACCTTCGATGGATCCAAAAATCTGCAACAATAATCTTGATGATATTTGTAGCGTACTATCAAAATTTTACTTTAATCGGATATCGTTATCTTAGTTAATTTAGTATAGGTTAGTTTCGACCGTTAAATGATAAACAAATGATCAAAGGATCAGACGGTATCCAATTATGAGATATTTTTTTTATAAATGATCTTGGCAACTATTTTAATTATTTTTTATGATGATGATTATAAAATTTAACTCATGAGATGAAGAACGATCTAAAACTATACGTCTCCTGATAACCATTTTGAAATTTCACTGGTTGTTATACTCGTGCTTTTGCAATATCTGCTTAACATAAATAGTTTATACGAAAATGATTTAAATTTTACTATCATCATCATATAAAATATTTAAAATTATAACATAGATCATTTAACTAAAAAATTATCTTATAATCGGATGCCGTTTAACCCTTTAATCGCTTGTTTTTAATTTAACGATCGAAATTATTCCATACTAAATTGATTATGATAATGATATCCGATTGAAGTAAAACTTTGATAGTATGCTATAAATATTATCGAGATCATCGTTATAGATTTTTGGATCCATCGAAGATTTTCATCTATCAGATCATCGCATCGTCGTTCATGATCATCGAAATCAAATTTTTTTGATCGATGAAGCTAGGGCCATCGGATCGAGGCAATCTTTTGCGATGATACTTTAATGATAATTATTTAGATAATAAACAATGAAGATGGATATTAAATTTTAAAATTATATAATATTTTAAAAAAATTATTTCCAACCTATGATAGCGGTTATCAAAAATCACTACTATAAATCTATAGTAATAGTTATAAAACTGCTGCCGTAGATTTATGGCATCGATTTTGGATAACCGCTATCGTAGATCTATGGCAGTAGTTTGATAACCGCTGTCGTAGATCTATGGCAGCGGTTTGATAACCACTGCCGTAGGTTAGGTTAAAAATTTCTAAATTTTTTCTTCTCTTTTGTGCGCACTTGATCTCTCTCTCTTCCTCTCCTCTTCGTCATCGGTGAGGCTCCTTCCCCCCCGATCAATATCATCCCTCCTCCCCCCTCGGCCGGTGCCGCCCCTCCTTCCCCCTCCCCCTCGACACCCACATCCTCAGCCGCCCTCCCCACCACCCGCCACTCGCCCCCCTGCCCCCCGCCCCTCCATCCATCCTCCCGGCCCCTACGAAAACCTTCCCTCTAGCGAACCCCCATCCGACCCTCCCTCGGCTCCTTGCAAAATCCCTCCTCCGACGAACCTCCCTCCACCCTCGCTCGGCCCCTAAAATCCACCCCGCCTCCCGTCCGATCCTCCCTCGATCCCCAGCGAACCCCCCTTCGACGAACCCCCATTTTGACCCTTCCTTGGCCCTCTGTAAAACCCCCCTTCCGACAAACCCCCATCCATCCTCAACTCTCTATCGACCCCCGTGAAACCCCTCCCTCACACTTTATCCTCCTCCGACCTCGGTGCAAAACCAAACCCCCTTCCAACGAGCCCCCCTCCACCCTCCTTCGGCCCCCCGCGAAACCCACCCCCACCCACCACCACCATTCTGACCCTCCTTGATCGAGTGCAAGCCTCTTCGGCCTCCTCGTCATTGTGCCCCTCCCCCTAGCCCCCTCTCCGGCCACTCCTGCTCTCTCTTTTTTCTCTTTTCTCTCTTCTCTATCTCACTATCCTGCTTTTGTTTTACAGATTACCTCTAGTGCCGTCATCCTCCTCTAGCGTCGTCGTCGGCAACCCTCAGAGCTTTCGGTGCGATCCACTCTCCATAGCCATAAATATATATTTTTTTTAAAAAAATATAGTATTATTTATTAATCATATATATTTATAATAATTTATAAAATATTTATAATAAATATTATAAATATTTATTATAAATATTATAATTATCTGCATACCATAGTTTTTGGACCGTGCCGTGGTGGTAGCCTTGGATCGTGCCATGTCTACGGCTGTAGACTAGATTTGTCAATGGATTGAGTTTGGATCGAAACTTGAATATTTAGATCTGGATCCAATTTTAATTACTGATACCAAATCCGAACTCGAATACCCGATGAATCTATACTTGAGAGAGGAAGGGAGGGATCCGATCTCGCCACCATCATTGAAAGGGAGGAATCCGATCTCACTGCCATCATTGGGAGGGAGGGGGTCTGGCCTCGTCGGTGAGGAAGATCGAGAGAGGAAGAGTGGGAGATCGAGAGAGAGAGAAAGGGAGGGAGGGGATCCAGCCTCGTCGGCATTATTGGGAGGGATGGGGTCCGGCCTTATCGGCAAGGAAGATCAAGAGAGTGAGAGAGGGGGGTGGGGTCCGGCTTCGTCGATGAGAAAGATCGAGAGAGGGAGAGAGAAAGATCGAGAAATGAAAAAGCTAGGAGGGAGGGGTTCAGTCTCACCACCGTCGTTAGTGAGAGAGATCGAGAGAGGAAGAGAGGGAGTGATCGAGGGGATGGCACACAGATATGCAGTCGAGTCGGCTCGGATCATGATCGAGCCGGTTGGGGGAGGATCCTAGTCGAATATCTCAGGCACGAAGTCGGCTGTCTCAAGCACGGAGCTGGCTCGACTTCTGAGCGAATAGAATTTGATATGTCATGATGTTATATTGATTAATATTCATTAACGTTGCAGGTCACGATGGCATCAAAACATCATCTAGCTTTCACCCCTGCCCCTCGATGGATTATGCGCAGTTCAGCATCCAAGGAGCAGTCGGAGTATACTCCATCTACCTCGGCATCGACTGCTCAGGGACCTCCATCGATGGCATCTACTCCACTAACAGCATCTACTCTACTGACGGCATCTACTCCATCGGCAGCTGAGCCTCTACCATCGTCCATATCTGAGGTACATGCTACTACGCAGGCATCTGAGTGTACGTTTTTATTATATTAGCATAACTTTATTTTTTATATAGTATTTGTACACTTATATATTTGCATAACGTATTTGCATTGCAGATGCATCATCTAGCCAAATATTTTATGGTCCCACACGTATGGCACATGTGTGAAATCACCAGCATCAGGTGATGGTTTATTACGATGAGGAGGGAAGGTCGGTAGGGGAGACCACGTAGAAGATGCTTTTCTTTTTTAGAGTGCTTATAAGGCAATCGGACATCATTCTCGTAGAGCCCAGAGACTGGCGTTTGATGGATGCTGCCATCAGGGATCAGATATGGGAGGAGATATAGGTAAGTATGTGCATCTTAGTTATATTTATGCATTTTATATGTTTACACTATATATGTTTAATTAGAATAATTTTGTAACTGATTTTTGATAAATTTATGTAGAGAAAGTATGACTTCTCCGATCAC
Source organism: Cocos nucifera (assembly GCA_006176705.1). Classification (NCBI taxonomy): domain Eukaryota; kingdom Viridiplantae; phylum Streptophyta; class Magnoliopsida; order Arecales; family Arecaceae; genus Cocos; species Cocos nucifera. Next base: position 639,176 of record QRFJ01001553.1, on the reverse strand, counting down.
GAGAGGGCTTGAGATGCCCGACTGAAGAAGATCGAAGAATTGTATCGGGGTTACAAGGTCGAGCTGCATAGAGGATGGCTTGAGCACCAACAAGACACTCCAGAGGAGCTTATTCCTTGGATACATGACCGTCCTTCGAGTCAGTAGGAGAGAATGGTTAGACACTGGAGGAGCTAGGAGTTCTAAGTAAAATTTTTAATTTTTAAATTTTTTAATATGCTTAAAATTTTATTTAAATATTTTTTTAAATATTTATTATTTATTTGAATACTTATTAGACTACCTTTCGTCAGAACCGAAAGAACCATGCAGCCCAGAAGTATACGCACACTCTAGGCCGCGAGTCTATGGCCAGTCTATGCATAGAGAGATAATTAATTCTAAATCTTTCTAGATAAATTAAATTCATATTTTTTATAATCTTTCTGATAAATTTATTCTTTATTATAGCTGATGAGAGATGGAATGATATTCAGCCATAGCGAGATCTTTCGATCCAGTCACGGACAAGATGGGCAGACCGATGAATGCCGCGATCGAACGTATTTTTGTAAGTATGAAATATATTAATATATATGATTAGTATCATAGCATCTTTTATAAAATTTTATTTTAATTTATAATTATAGGATCAGTTAGATGCACTCATGAGCGAGAGCCAGGATACCTCTGGGTCCCATGACCATCTATCTCAGGACTTATGGCCTGAGCACTCTAGGAGGATCTGATGCAAGCTCGGACAAATGCCGATGAGCTACTGGTCCGAGGAGAGCATCTCCTCACAGACTTTCGATATCGTCAGTCGGGAGGAGCTTGAGAAGACGTTGGCACGGGCAGATCATGCTGCGATGTGGATCGATCGGACTGAGGAGCGTGCATCTCATTTGAAGGGCATCATGAGAGACATAACATCGATGCTCAACGCGCATTTTAAAATCATGAATTTCGAGGATATGTTGGCCCGCATTTCAGCTCCAGCTCCAGCTCTGGCTCTAACTCCAGCTCTGGCTCTAGCTCTAGCTCCAGCTCCAGCTCCAACTTCCGATGATGATGATGATGTTGTAGATTTATGAGACTTTTGATGTATTTTATTTTTTAAAAAAATATTATAATAAATTTTATTTGATAATAAAATTTTAGTATTTCAGAATAATTTTTATGTTTATTATATTTTCTTATGTTATATTTTTATATTTATCAGGTAAAATATATAAAAAAATAAAAATTTTATTTTTTTAATTATTCAAGATCTACGATAGCAGTTTATAACCACTGCCATATCCGTGCCAATCACTGTCATAGGTCTCTGATGCAAAAGGTGCCAACCGCTGTATTAGACCTATGACAGTGGTTAAGAAACTGCTGCTATAAATTACCTATGCCAGCAGTTATGTAACCGCTGCTATAGATTAACTATGACAGCGGTTACATAACCGCTGCTATAGATCGATCTATTATAATGATTTATAAACCACTGCAATAGACTATCTATGATAGTAGTTCAAACAACCGCTGCAACAACTGCTGCCATAGAGCTACGGCGATGACCATAGTAGTAGTGGTTGATAGTAGTTTTTTGGGCTAGAATAGCGGTTATGAACCGCTGTCATAGCTCTTTTTTATAGTAGTGAATAGATAATTTCATATGAATAAATTTCATCTTTGTATAATTTATAAAATTCGAGCATCCATCTATCACTAATGATGCTTTATCTAATCAATCCTTTCAACTGTATTTTCAACTATCGTCAAATCTATGTATCCTGTAACTCCAAAAAGAAAAGAAAAAGAAGAGAGATGATGAGCTTTACAGTTCAGTAAAAATTACTATACACCTATATTGATAATAATAATTTAAAATTCAAAAGTACAGTAAAATATGAATTTTTATATCAAATCTATATATAATAAATTAAATAAATATGCATTAGACATATATCATGTGAAACATTTTCATTCAATATCTACATCATAACTTATCATATCTTTCTCTTATCATCTTTCATCTTTCTTAATCTTTTCTTTTCGATTTTAGACTAATCAAGATCATACTTCAATCTTAATTCATGGTCTCATCCATAATCCCACGCGTAAGCCCGTAGGGGCTGTCCCAAGTATAAGATTTTGGTAGGCTATCAAATCATAATCTCATCCATAATTCCACGCGTAAGTCCATGGGGGCTGTCCTAAGCATAAGCTTCTAGCAAGCTGTCTAAGTCATGGTCTCATCAATAATCCCATATGTAAGCCCATAGGAGCTGTTCCAAGCATAAGCTCCTGACAGACTATCCACATGATGAGACTAGTCCAAATCATATTTTTTTCATCTAATTATTACATGTTGATTTCATCTTATTAATTTTAATTTATATTATGATCAAAATAATTATATCATATATATATGTTCATAACATCAATCATTGATACATATGTATATGGTAAATACATAATATGCTCATGCTGAAAAAAATATACCAAAATTAATAGTATTTCATCATGATAATCCATCAATATAAATTCAACAATATAAAACCAATAATACAAATCTAATGGTAAAAATATCATATTTAATAGTGATCATGTACAGAGACTTACCTCAATTTATGATAAATAGGACTCTCAAGACTATGATTTGACCGTCAAAACTCTACTCAATATCCTTATATCTAGAAATTTATTCTTCTACAAATTTAACTTAATTTCTCAAAATAAATCAATTAGATCAATTTAAAGTTCTAAATTCTTTATCGGGATTCACTAAGGTCCATACTCTTTCCCCAATATTTCTAGAGAGAGAAATCCATTAAGAGAGAAAAAATTTTAGAGAAAAAAAGTAGAGAGATAAAGTAGAGAGAAACTTATTAGGTTTATAATTTAGGTCTTAAGAATCTTACTCGATGTCCTCTTGTTCGTTGATTTGCCCTCTTATATATTCAATTTAACATCTTAAAATAAATAATTAAATTAATTTAAAATTCTATTGGAATTCACTGGGGTCCACACTCGACCCCAGAATTCTCTCTTTTTCCTTTTCTTCTTCTTCTCTTCTTTTTTATAATCCTTTTATAAAGAAAATAAATAATTAAATGATAAATTAATTATTTATTTAATTTAATTAAGTAATTTGAAGAGAGAGGAATCTTTCCCTCTCTTCTTTTCCTCTTCTTTTCTTTTTTATATAATATTCCTCATAATTTATCTAATTAAACTAACTAATTAATAATTAATAATTAAACTAACTAATTAATAATTCATTTAATTAATAAACAAGAGAGAGAGACCCATATCTCTCTTCTCTTCCTCGTTCTTTAAACAGGGGACCCTCTCTTGTTTTTTCTTGTTCGCCCGCCCATGGCCACAGGTGACTAGGTCGGCTACCCATGGCAGCCCACGATGGTGGCAATCATGGCCTTCAACGATAGTCCGAGTGAGTGCTTGTGGCCGACGGTGTGCAAGCAAAGATCCAAAATAGGGTTGCCCTATTTGAACCCAAGGTCGACAGCTCACCCTTAATCGACACCGACAACCTAGAAGAAGAAAGGAAGGAAAGGAAAGGAAGGAGCTTAATTACCTGCTTGGCACCCCTGGCAACCCCTTTTCTTTGATGGCAACCCGCGGAAGAACTCCCAAAAAAGTTTCGGCAACTCTCAACAAATTCCTATGGAAATCTAGGGGAAGGGAAGGGGGTTTCTTATAAAAAGGTCTCCTAAGCTAAATCGAACTCTCCAATTCCGTCAAAAAAGAGAGAGAGAGGAAGACTCCGGTTAGGAGTCTTTTTCCTCCTCTTTATTGTGTGCGTAACAGGGATTTGGGCCTCTTTTTATTCGGGCAGGGTCCAAAGGCCTATGGCTGGACTGGGTTATGATATTCTCCCTCCTTAAAATAATTTCATCATCAAAATTAGCATATCTAAGGATTCATAGAGCTATAGATATTTGACTTTTATTTCTATTTGAGTTTCTATATAGCCTATCTTTTACTTGTAGTTGCTCCATTATATCTTCACAAGTCCTCAACATAAGTAATTGTGCGATATTTCAAATTTAAATCCTTTTTATCTACATGATAATGAATTTTTTTGATCTCTTTAATCTTGGCTTATAATACCCTATTTTCTTGCCCACAAAATTGTTTACCCTTAATTAACCTCGCATGAACATCATAATCGATCCAACATATCCTTAATAAAATTAGAAGAATCTAGAGCATTAGATGCTCACCATAATCTATAAACTTCTTTATTTTTTTAACTTTCAGCATGATGTAATAATTAAACTCTTACCATAGAAAATCTTAAATCTATTCAAACAAATAGAGTAACAATGTCAATGTTAAGAACATGATATCTATATTTGAAATAGTCCATTTCCAAATTCAACCAAAAATTATTAATCCATTATTCCTAAACTTAAGATGCACTGATTTCTTCTAAATATCACTAATAATGAAGATTATAGTGCAACATCAAGATAAGCCTAAAGAATCAACAATCTTATCCTTTCTTTTATTAATGGTGGTTTTTGAAATCAACTCAAGACTCTAATCATTATACTTTTTGAGCTGAAAATAGTATCTTAACTAATTTTAGTAAAAGTCAACCTCCACGCTTCTGCTGTGCACTCTGCTCTAAACCTATGAATCCTCTAGATTTTTTTTTTGTGAATCCTGACAAGAATACTATTTTACTTCAGAATTCAATCTATCAATAAAAATATATTTTCCATCTTCACTCATATAATGAAATCTTCCTATAGGACATATCCTAAACAATTTTCAAAATTGCAATAATAATCAAACAATTAACATTAGAAATTAGAAAAGCCATTATGATCTTTTACCCATATCAAGTTTAGAATTCTAAATCATCTAAATAATAATTGAACAAGTATACGTCATACAATATATCAATATATCATACTTTATTCCATGATCAAAATATCTCATACTTGGGTTGAACCTTACTTGTTGAAATTTAAGACATAACTCATCAGTTCTGTTATCATTCATCTCCTATGCATAAATTTCATCACAATGCTTATTGATTTAAAATCCAAACTTTGAATTGTGTCCGCTATGTTTATCATGTTCCTATTGATCATAATCTTAAGTTTTAATATCATTCTGTCAAATTCGTAGTGATCATAATATTATACTCAAATATTTCTTAACTCACCATCCCTAGATATCATCACCTTAAGTTTAAATGCCACTTAAATTACAATTCCAAGTAATCATAATCTTAAGCTTCGATATCACTTAAGCCATAGTCCCTAATGATCTTAAACCTAGGCTCTGATACCATTCTATCATGCTCCAAATCTAGCATTCTGGTCGGACACGCGATGGCCACATAAGTCTTGGACCAATGCCCTAGAGAATATGCAAGGCCTATAAAATTACTTACAATTAATCCCAATATCCCACGAACACTATCGATCTCAAGTTATAATAGATAATTCTATATGAATAAATTTTATCCTTATACAATTTACAAAACTTGATCATCCATCTATCACTGATGGTACTTTATCTAATCGATCCTTTCAACTATGATTCCAACCATCGTCAAATCTATATATCCTGTTATTCTAAAAAGAAAAAAAAGAGAGGGATGATGAGCTTTACAGTCCAGTAAGAATTACTGTACATCTACACCAATAATAATAATTTAAAATTAAAAAGTATAGTAAAATATGAATTCTCATATTAAATATACATATAACAAATCAAATAAATGTGCATCTGATATATATCATATGAAACTTTTTCATTCAATATTAAAATCATAACTTGTCGTATCTTTCTCTAATCATGCTTTTATCTTTCTCCAATCTTTTCTTTCTGATTTTGTACTAATCAAGATCATGCTTCAATCTAAATTCATGGTTTCACCCATAATCCTTGCGTAAGCCCGTGGGGGCTATCCCAGGCATAAGCTCCGGACGGACTATTAAATCATGATTTCATCCATAATCCCACATGTAAGCCTGTAGGGATTGTCCTAGGCATAAGCTCCTGATGGGTTGTCTAAGTCATGGTCTCATCCATAATCCCATACGTAAGTCCGTGTGGACTGTCCCAGGCATAAGTTTTTAGTGGACTATCCATATAACGAGACTAGTCCAAACCATATCCTTTCCATCTAATTATTCATGTTAATTTCATCTTATCAATTCTAGTTTATATTATGATCAAAATAATTATATCATATCCGTATGTTCATAACATCAATTATTGACACATATGTATATGGTAAATACATAACATATTCATGCTGGAAAAAATATCATAATTAATAGTATTTCATCATGATAATCCATCAATATAAATTTAATAATGTAAAACCAACAATATAAATCCAACGATAAAAATATCATATTTAATGATGATCATGTATAAGAACTCTTATCTTAATTTGTGATAAACAAGACTCTCAAGACTATGATCTAGCCATCAAAACTCTACTCAATGTCCTCATATCCAGAAATTTATTCTCCTACAAATTTAATTTAATTTTTTAAAATAAATTAATTAGATCAATTTAAAGTCCTAAATCCTCTATCGGGATTCACCAAGGTCCATACTTTTTGCTCAATATTTTTAGAGAGAGAAAATTCTAGAGAGAGAAAGTAAAGAGATAAAGTAGAAAGAGAAATTTATTAGGCTTATAATTTAGATCTTAAGAACCTTACTCGATGTCTTTTTGTTCGTTGATTTGCCCTTTTATATATTCAATTTTACATCTCAAAATAAATAATTAAATTAATTTAAATTCCTAAAATTCTATTGAAATTCACTGGGGTCCACACTTGACCCCTAGAATTCTCTCTCTCTCCTTTTTCTTCTTCTTCTCTTCTTTTTTTTTTATAATCTTCTTACAAAGAAAATAAATAATTAAATGATAAATTAATTAATTATTTAATTTAATTAAATAATTTGAAGAGAGAGAGAGAGGAACCTTTTCCTCCTCTTTTTTTTTTATATATAATATTCCTCATAATTTATCTAATTAAACTAACTAATTAATAATTAATAATTAATTAATGATTAAATTAACTAATTAATAAATAAGAGAGAGACCCCTTTCTCTCTTCTCTTCTCCTTTTCTTAAACAGAGGACCCCCCTTGTTTTTCCCTGTACCATAGGTGACCGGGCTTGCCACGCACGATAGTCCACGACGGCGGCGATTGTGGCCTCTAGCGACAGTCTGAGCAGATGTCTGTGGCTGGCGGCATGCAGGCAAAGATTCAAAACAGGACTATCCTATTTAAACCCAAGGTCGGCGGCTCACCGCCCCTAATTGGCTCCGGCGACCTAGAAGAAGAAAGGAAGAAAAAGAAAGGAAGGAGCTTACCTGCTCCAGCACCTGGGGCAACCCCTTTTTTTTTTACGGTAACCCGTGGAAGAACTCCCAAAAAAAGTTTCGGCAACTCCCAACAAGTTTCTATGGAAATCTAGGGGAAGGGAAGGAGGTTTCTTATAGGGAGGTTTCCTAAGCTAAATCGGACTCCCCAACCCTAGTTCCGTCAGAAAAGAGAGGGAGGAAGACTCCGGATAGGAGTCTTCTTCCTCCTCTCTATTGCATGCCTAATAGGGATTTGGGCTGCTTTTTGTTCGGGCAGGGTCTAAAAGCCCATGGCTGGGCTGGGTTATGATAGAAACTATGTAGTTTCAAATATAGTAACGGTGAGTCCATTCGTTTCTAAAAAGATGTTTGGATTGATGCTACCCGCCTTTGCACCCGATTTGAAGAGTTCTATGCTATGGCTTTGAAACCAAATTTTGGTCTCTTCTTATTGGAGCTGGAGAAATTTGAGATGGTACATTCAAGTGTGATAGGTCCTCTTTCTCAACTGACGACTAATCAATTGGAATAATTGCATTGCCTCATTGCCTCGTTTAGATCATCACGCATCATCGATGTATCGATTTGAAAGCTTACTCAAAATAACTTATTCACGATAGACTCCTTTCATAATTTTCTTAACTTTGGTGGATTGAGATGCCTTTTCTACAGCATCATTTGGATTTTGAAAGATGTTAGCCTCATAAAGATGAAAGTTTTTCTTTGGTTAGCAACAAAGAACAAACTTCATACGAGGAAAGTTCTTGCGAGGAAAGGATATATAGAATCTAAGTGTTAGTTGTATATGGCGCAGAGCTAACATAGTTTGTTAGTCATCTCCCTTTTAGGTGTTCTTTTGCAAGGAATTTGTAGGGTACCACCAAGCTGCACCTGAAGCTAAGAGGTCGACCACCAACCTTTCATCATCTTAGGGCTATCTGGAGGATAAAGAATAGGAAAAGGTTGGCCGAGAGGGCTAGCAACCTACTATTTGCAGTGGTTTGTTGGGAACTGTGGGAGAAGAGAAATGCCATATCATTTCTGAAGAAAGAAAGATTACTGTCTTCTATGCTACGTACAGGAATTGCTCTGGTCATAGAGTTTGTGGGGACAGTTATGTTCTTCCAAGCACGAAGCAGAGCATCAAACGTTTTGGGCCTTGGTGCACCCTAGCCAAAATTGGTTATCCTAACACTTTTGCTTCTGTTGCTGCTGTCTAATAAATTAGGGTGGGATTTTTGCTTTCTTTTTCCTCAAAAAAATAGAAAAAAAAAAAAGGAAAAACGAAAAAAAAAAGGAATCCTTCAGAGAGGCCATACATCTCTTGGTTCTCTGCTTCTAATTCTCTCTCTAAACACAATGTAAGCTTATATATGTATGTATGTATGTACATATGTATATATATCTATACATACACATATACATAGACACACTATATTTAAATGACCTGTGATGGTCAGTTGATACATACAACAAAGTAAATCTTAACATTTCTATTTTTTGTGAAACAAGTTCTGCGGGCGTATCTCTGATAGATTTGCAAGATAAGGCTTGGTAGGTTTCAACACGTCATTTTCTGAACTGAGAAAGAGAAAGTATATGATTAGGTAAAAAGAACGCAGAAAAGGTACAACTCCAGCCACTAACCTGGAGCATATATAACAGTGATGTACCTACTTGGATATTATAATTAATAGCTAGATGAAGTCAATTGTGATTTCCATTGAGCAAGAGAGAGACAAGTGATCCTGTAGTCGACGGCTAGCTGAAGTTAATAGTGATTTCAAATCAACAGATGCCCATTTGATGGACACTAGTGCACGGTGCACTATGGAACTTACAAGGTGATGGTCTTCCCCTTCTAAAGGCAACCTATCCCGTCATCCTAGAAAAAATGAAGAACGCGGAGAAGGGGGAGTGGTTACTTGGACGGGACGACATAGCCTCTTAATTGCTTGTTGGAGTTAAAGAAGAATGTGCTGAAGGCCATATGCAACACCAGGAAGCATCCCATGTTTATACTCTAAACGTAAAGAGACTTGAGTCCATTAGTTTCAGCTACTAGAGCTACTGATTGAAGAATTTGTGGGGCAGAGCTCGTTCTAGTAAGCAACCAAAGAAGCATTAGTTGAGCCGTTGCTTGCTTCCACGAGTGGCCTAATGGGGACTCCTCAGTCCTAGGGCGAGTCCAGGCCAACAGATTGGTACCCGACAATTTATCTAATATACCTAAACTAAACTAATAGTTTAGTATAGCTACTTGCTTTCAGGGAAGCTAAAGTGCTAATAATCTACCCATGCTAAATAATGTTAAACATCACCATTGTGCTGATGTCCATGGCTTCTTGATCTCGTGAAACATTAGACAGTGATAGATTAACTACGTGGATCGTTGTCTTGACCGGTTTTGACTCTCCAGCATTAAAAGCGACTTAGGTTTCTTTATCTATACCTCAAGACATCCAGTTCTCTTAGGTAACGTATTTTAAGAGGTCTGCAAGTTTGACCAACTCGGAGCTCTTGATATCAAGAACAGGCTTTGAGATTCGTTTTGAGGCATGATTCCAGTAAACCTTTCACGCTGGATGCAAAATAAAGCTCCTCCAAACAAAAAAGTCAACATCAATATCCCAAAGTGAACCTGCTGCCTCAGTGCCTTTCACAGCTCTAAACTTTTTGTGGCAGGAGGGTTTACTGCGAATCACTGCTGCTAGCCAGGTCACCATGTCAATGTAAAGTCAGATGGAAATAGAGAGCACAGAACATAGTGCAATGGATCAACATTTTAATTTCTATATAAAAAAAATTGAGATGGGGTGTGTTATCCCTCTCCCATTTCATTTTTTTGAAAAAAAAAAAGTAGAGCTTCAAATTAAAGGTTAGATATACACGCATATGGTTTATTAAGCTACTTCCAAGGTCAAAAAATGTTCCATATTTCAATAATTTGCAACCCCTACGTTAGTGATGGACAATATAACACAGAATCATGCCTCTCAAGATGAGAATGTATTTGTCAACTTCCAATACCCTTATAGTGCATTCCTTTTTTGATTTATATGTTAAAGATAATATAAAGCACTCAACGGATGAAGCGTTAAACAAGTGCTAAACAACTAGGCAAATAGGATTTGAACGTCCAAACCCTTAACCGCCTTTTAATGTAATATCCAGGATTAAAGGGAGAAGTGCCAATGAACTTATTGATGCAGAATCTGATTGACACCGAATCGAGTTGGAGTCGAGGAAGATAAGACTGCCATCGGTGACCTGCAAAATAAAGTCCCATCCAGAATCGATGGTGGTGGCTCCGGTGGAACCTTTCGATGATCAAGTCCGCTCTTCTTGCTAACAAAAATGGAGTACTTAGAAAAGAATTCAGCAGAGTTTCGATAAGAAGAAGAGAGCCTAGAGAAAACGTATCTAGAAGATCCTTTTTTATAGACAAAGTTTGATTGATAGTGACGGCCATACTGTCCGATAGTGAATCGCTCGGAGCTACGTGGGATTCGGTATGGAGAGAAAGGTGTCGTCAGATTGATAGTGATAGCCATACCGTCTGATTATGGATCATGTCGGATTTGTTATGGAGAGAGAGGTATCGTCAGACTGATAATGACAACCATACCATCTGATCGTGGGCTGCATGAAATTTATTACAAAGAGAAAGATATCGCCAGACTGATAATGGCAGTCGTAACCGTCTGATGGAAGCAGACGTTTGGAATCCGATTGAAGAAGAAGTTCGAAAGAAGTTTGGCTCTTGAAGGAACTTGATTGAAGAAGAAGTCTGAAAGAAGTTTGGCTCCTAGAGAAATCCAACTGAAGGAAAAAGTTCGGAAGGAGTTCGACTCCTAAAGAAATCTGACTGAAAAAGGAATCCGAAAGGAGCTCGGCTCCTAGAGGAATTCAACTGAAGAAGAAATTCGGAAGGAGTTTGATTTCCATAGAGATCCGACTGAATAGAAGTCCGAAAGAAGTTTGGCTTCCGTAGAGATATGACTGAATAGAAGTCTAGAAGAAATTTGGCTCTTGGAGGAACTTGACTGAAGAAAAAGTTCGGAAGGAGTTTGGCTTCTGAAGGAATCCAGAAGGAATTCGACTTTCATAGAAATTCGACCGAAGAGAAGTTTGGAAGGAGTTCGGCTTTTGAAAAAATTCGAAAGGAGTTCGGCTCCCATAGAAATCTAACTGAAGAGAAGTCCAAAAAAAGTTTGGCTCTTGGAAAAATCCGATCGAAGGAGGAGTCTGGGAGGAGGGAGAAGCCCAACCAAAGGAGAAGTCTGGGAGGAGTCCAGCTCTTAGAGAAGTCCGATCGAAGGAGAAGTCTGGAAGAAGTTCGGCTCTTGGAGAAGCCCGCCCGAAGGAGAAGCCTGGAAGGAGTTCGGCTCCTGAAGAAGTTTGATAGGAATTCGGTCGCTGAAGGAGTTTGATTGAAATTCAGCCATTGAGAGAGTTCGAGAGAGATTTGACCGATGGAGGAGTTTGACTGAGGCTCGACCGCTGAGGAGTTCGATCGGCTGAAGGAGTTCGGCTAAGATTTGGCAGCTCAAAGAGTTCGACTGAAGTCTGACCGTTGGAGGAGAATTTTTAATCGAAGTTCTTCCATGATTACTAGTTGTATTAGGCTAAGCATCAAGCTGGACTTCGGTGGGAGCGAGGTTTATCCTCAATAATAGTCTCCCCACTCTCAAGTTCGAAACTCGAAGGAAGGGAGTACAAAAAGGTGACTATCGAAGTTCTTTTTCGGACTTTGCACCCATCGAGGTTGAAGCTCGGAGGAGATCTTATCTCCTGTTGACGTTGACGATGAAGCTTAAGGGAGATCTTATCTCCAGCCGAGATTGAAGAAGATCTTATCTTCTACTGACGTTGCAGTTGAAGCTCGAAAAAGATTTTATCTCCAGCCAAGGTTAAAGTTAAATTTGAAGCTTAGGAGAGATCTTGTCTCCAGCCAAGATTGACGTTGAAGCTCGAGGAAGATTTTATCTTCAATCGAGATTGAAGGAGATCTTGCCTCTTACTGATGTTGCAGTTGAAGCTCGGAGGAGATCTTATCTTCAGCCGAGGTTGAAGTTGAAGTTGAAGTTCGGAGGAGATCTTATCTCCAATCGAGGTCGAAGGAGATCTTGTCTCCGATGTTGCAGTTGAAGCTCGAGGAAGATCTTATCTCCAGCCGAGGTTGAAGTTGAAGTTGAAGCTCGGGGGAGATCTTGTCTCCAACCGAGGTTGACGTTGAAACTTGGGGGAGATCTTATCTCCAACCGAGATTGAAGGAGATCTTGCCTCCTGCTGACGTTGCAAGTTGAAGCTCGGAGGAGAATCTTATCTCAACTAAGATTGAAGTTGAAGTTGAAGCTCGGAGGAGATCTTATCTTCAACTGAGGTTGAAGGAGATCTTGTCTTCTAACTGATGTTGCAGTTGAAGTTTGGGGAAGATCTTATCTCCAGTCGAGGTTGAAGTTGAAGTTGAAACTCAGGGAAGATCTTATCTCCAGCCAAGGTTGACGTTGAAGCTCGGGAGAGATCTTATCTCTAGTCGAAATTGAAGAAAATCTTACCTCCTGCTGACGTTGCAGTTTGAAGCTCGGGGGAGATCTTATCTCTAGCTGAGGTTGAAGTTAAGTTGAAGCTCGAGAGAGATCTTGTCTTCAATCGAGGTTGAAGGAGATTTTGTCTCCTGCTGATGTTGCAATTGAAGCTCAGGAGAGATCTTATCTCCAGCCGAGGTTGAAGTTAAAGTTGAAGCTCGGGGAAGATCTTGTCTCCAGCTGAGGTTAACGTTGAAGCTCAAGAGAGATCTTATCTTCAGTTAAGATTTGAAGGAGATCTTTGCTCCTGCTGACATTGTAGTTGAAGCTCAGGAGAGATCTTATCTCCAGCCAAGGTTGAAGTTGAAGTTGAAGCTCGGGGAAGATCTTGTCTCCAAGCGAGGTTAAAGGAGATCTTATCTTCAGTTGACGTAGACGTTGGAGCTTGGGGGAGATCTTATTTCTAGTCAAGGTTTGAAGAAGATCTTATCTCCGATTGACGTAGACGTTGAAGTTGAAGTTCGGGGGAGATCTCGTCTTCAGCCGAGGTTGAAGAAGATCTTATCTTTTGTTGACGTAGACGTTGAGGCTCGAGGAAGATCTTATCTCTAGCTGAGGTTGAAGGAGATCTTATCTTCTATTGATGTAGATGTTTGAATCTCAGGGAAGATCTCGTCTCCAGCCAAGGTTGAAGGAGATCTATATCTCCTATTGATATAGATGTTGAAGGTTGAAAGCTCGGGAGAGATCTTATCTCCAGCCAAGGTTGAAGGAGATCTTATCTCCTATTAACGTAGACGTTGAGGCTCGGAGGAGATCTCATCTTCAGCCGAGGTTGAAGAAGATCTTATCTCCTGTTGATGTAGACATTGAAGCTCGAAGAAGATCTCATCTCCAACCGAGGTTGAAGGAGATCTTATCTCCTGTTGATGTAGATGTTGAAGGTTGAAGCTCGGAAAGATCTTACCTCCAATCGAGGTTGAAGAAGATCTTATCTCCTATTGTTGTTGGGCATAATGGAGCCATTGTCAGGGCCTCTCCTCTCATCTCGTCTAAAATGAACGAGGCCTTTGACTTTGCTCACATTAGGATGAGGTTCTCCTCTTATTCCTAATAGACCGTAGGAGTACATAAGAGCCATTGTTAAGGCCTCTTCCCCATCTCATCTAAAATAAATGAGGCCTTCAAGTTTGCTCATGTTAGGATGAGGTTTTTCTCCTATTCCTAATGGGCTGTGGAGGCACATAAGGACTGTTGTCAGGGCCTCTCCCTCCATCTCGTCTAAAATGAATGAGACCTTCGACTTTGCTCACGTTAGGATGAGATTCTCCTCCTATTCCTAATGGACTATGGGGGCACATAAAGGCCATTGTTAGGGCCTCTCCCCCCATCTCGTCTAAAATAAATGAGGCCTTCAATTTTGTTCATGTTAGGATGAGATTTTTTTCCTGTTCCTAATGGGCTGTGGGAGCACATAAGGGCTGTTGTCAGGGCCTCTCCTCTTATCTCGTCTAAAATGAACGAGGCCTTCGACTTGCTGATGTTAGGATGAAGTTCTCCTCCTATTTCTAACATGGCCACTTTTAATTGCTTCTTCTCTATCGTAACATAGTTTTTGCACCGAAAAATAATAATGTTGAAATGAAGGAGTTTTACTGAAGAAAAATTATTGGGAGTACATTCTCAAATTCTCTAAGTTTCAAGGTCGTGAGAGCATTGTTTCTCTGAGCTCCTTCAGATGATATGTTTCGGACTGAACGACCTTCTTTATTTCATGCTGGTCTTTTTAATTTAGAGCAAGCTTCTCCTAGCTTTGAGACTGAGAGATGGTGGCTCGCCGAAGTACTAAGCTCCCCTAGAGATAGCATTGATGATGCCAAAAAGCAGCCGATCTTCTTGTTCTTCCTTTCTCATCGATGGTTTTAGCTACGGTAGCACCCTTGGTTGATCTTCTCTTACTTCAGGTCGGTGTCTATGGAGCATTGAGGGGGGCGTAGTTGCAAAGCCTTCTTGGGAGAACTTCGTGCCCTTCCATCGGAGCTTCCTTGATGACGAGCTCGAGGAGGAGTTCGGGCTCGCTTACGCTCGGAGGGAGTCCATGAACATGACCAAGCTTTATTCGGCCCTCCATCAGTCATGGATTTACTAGACTCGCCTACCTACCACTTTTCTGTGGCTTCCTCATCTCTCAATTTGAAGGCTTTCTTCGCTCGGGCATATCCTTGAGCCCGAGCTAGTAGATCGGCAAAATTTCTAGGATACTTCTTCTGCAGGAAGAATAGCAAATCATTCTTCTGAAGACCGTCCTTGAGTGCGGCCATTGCAATAGACTAGTCCAGATTTTGGACCTCCAATGCAGCAGCGTTAAACCAGATGACATAAGTTTGGATAGATTTCCTCTCCTTCTGCTTGGCATTCATTAGAAAATTCGAACCTCGATGCAGACGTCGGTTGCTGATGAAGTGGGCTGAAAACTGATGACTCATCTGATCAAAAGAGAAGATCGTGCCTGGTCTCAACGTCGAGTACCAATTTTTTGCTGCTCCCTTCAAGATGGATGGAAAAGCTCGGCATAAGATGGCGTCTGGTGCACCATGGAGCAGCATCATAATTCGGAAGGTCTTTAGATGATCGATTGGATCAGAAGTTCCATCGTAGCTTTTAAATTGAGGGATCTTGAAGTTCGGTGGAACAAGCTCTTACATGATTTAGGGAGAGAAAGAATGGTCGGTGTAAATATCATTATCGTGTGAGGAGGAAGTATGACGGAGCTCTTCGATTCGTCGACTTATTTTTAGGAGCCTTTGATCCAGGAGATCTTCATGATCATTGATCTCCAGGATTTTTTGGTGAAACGGATGTATAGCTTTTCTCTAGATCGAGTCATGGTCCGAGCAAGGGCCCTCCATCCTTTGCTTCTCCTTTTTGGAGATCAGAGGTCAGGTAGCCCAAGTTAGTCATTCTCAAACCAGACTATGGGGCTCTGAAGAAGCCCGCTCTAATCGAATCGGTGCTGAGGCCTGCCGATGTATGCCCTGCACCATCTCCACAAGACCGCAAACTTGCTGGACTAGCAGGTTGAACTGCTCCACATCCACCATGGCTGCAAATGGAGCCTGAGTTACCGAGGATGAAGCGGAAGCGAATAGATCTGGATGAGATCTGACTGCACAGATCATTGATCATCGGGTCGAGGCTTTCCTGGAAGGTATTTTTCTTGAGAAAGAACTCTAGAGAGGAAGAAGAAAGATTGCTGCTGAGTACTCCTTTAAGAACAAGAAAACCTCGAGAAAAGAGGACCCTTCCTCTAGCACCAATCCTGTTGGTACAGAATTTGATTGATGCCAAATCGAGCTGGAGTCGAGGAAGATGAGATCGTCGTCAGTGACCTACAAAATAAAGTTTCGTCTAAAGTTGGTAGTGGTGGCTTCGACGGGATCCTTCAACGATCAAGTCAGCTCTTCTGACCAACAAAAATGGAGTGCTCAGAAAAAAATTCAGCAGAATTTCGAAAAGAAGAAGAGAGCCTAAAAAAATATATTTGAAAAGTTTCTTTTTATAGACGAAGCTTGATTGATAGTGATGGCCATACCGTCCGATAGTGGGCTGCTCGAGACCGTATGGGGTTTAGTACCGAGAGGAAGGTGTCGTCAAACTGATAGTGACAGCTATACCGTCTGATCATGGGCCACGTGGGGTTTGTTATGGAGAGAGAGATATCGTCGGATTGATAATGACAGCCATACCATCTGATCGTGGACCGCGTGGGATTTGTTATGGAGAGAGAGGTATCGTCAGATTGATAATGATAGTCGTAACCATCTGGTGGAAGCAGGTATTCGAAATTTGACTGAAGGAAAAGTCTGAAAGGAGTTCGGCTCTTGGAGAAACTTGACTAAAGAAGAAATTCAGAAGAAGTTCGGCTCCTAGAGGAATCCGACTGAAGAAAAAGTTTAGGAGTTTGGCTCCTGGAGAAATTTGATTGAAGGAGAAATCTAAAAAAAATTCGGCTCCTGGAGGAACTTGATTGAAGAAAAAATTCAGAAGGAGTTTGGCTCCTATAGAGATCCGACTGAATAGAAGTCCGAAAGAAATTCGACTTCCATAAAGATTCGACTGAATAAAAGTTTAGAAGAAATTCAGCTCCTGAAGGAACTTGACTGAAGGAGAACTTTGGAAGGAGTTTGGCTTCTGAAGAAATTTGGAAGGAGTTTGGCTCCCAAAGAAATTCGACTAAAGAGAAGTCTGAAAGGAGTTTGGCTCCTAGAGGAGTTCGGAAGGAATTCGGCTTCCGTAGAAATCCTACTGAAGAGAAGTCCGGAAGGAGTTTGGCTCCTGAAGAAATTCGATCGAATGAGGAGTCTGGGAGGAGTCCGGCTCTTGGAGAAACCCGACCGAAGAAGAAGTCTGGAAGGAGTCTGGCTCCTAGAGAAGCCCGATCGAAGGAGATGTCTGGGAGGAGTCCGACTCTTGGAGAAGTCCGACCGAAGGAGAAGCCTGAAAGGAGTTCGATTCTTAGAGGAGTTCGGCAGAAATTTGACCGCTGGAGAAGTTCGACTGAAATTTGACCACTGGGGGAGTTCGAGAGGGATTCGATCGATGGAGGAGTTCAGTTGGAGCTCGACCGATGAGGAGTTCGGTAGCTGAAGAAATTCGGCTAAATTTTGGCCGTTGAAAGAGTTCGACTGAGGTCTGATCGCTGGAGGAGAAATTTCGATCGAAACTCTTCCATAATTAGTAGTTGTATTAGGCTAAGCATTAGACTGGACTTCGATGGAAGTAGAATTTATCCCCAACAGAGCAACAAACAATATTTGCCTTGTATTAAATAAATAAATAACTCCTAATCACATATATTTTTTATAATTAATTAATTATGACAATTTCTTTTGTGTACTTTGTGCAGATATATATGCATCAAAGATATATTCATAAATCTAAAATTCTTGGCACGCAGCACTTTCACAGCCAGCCCATGGTTAATACAACGATAAGTCATCACTATTCCTACTCAATATTCTTCTTCATTAAGGGGAAAAAAAAAAGAGAGGATGTTCTGCTACATTAGAAACATGCATCAACAGTAGAACAGAAATAAACATCCGACAAAAGTCTCTACCTTATCAACTTTCACAACCTCCTAACGCTATCAATTTATTCTCTATTTACTACGTTCTCATTCTCAGATGGAAGAACCTCAACAGTATGATGCATGCAGCCACCATGGTCTACCCATTCTTCCTTCACTTCCTGCCTTGACTCCGTCATGGTCTCAATCATCCGGCTGATCGCCACAGGCGCTCCCCTTCGGACATTATTGAGAGCCACCATCAAAGCTGAGCCCCCCACAACAGCCATGGCCGCGGCGAAGCTGAAGCCGGCCACCGAAGCGGCAACCACGAAGGCCGCCGGGAGAATTATGGGGCTGAAGAGCAGTAGAAGAGGGGAAGCTACGAGGAGTAGAGTTAGAGAGGCTAAGAGAGTGAAGCCCATCATACCGAGTAATGGACCTCCAATGGCGAGGCCGGATAGCGTGGCGTAGATGATGGTGGTGCTACCGATTCTGTTAGCGCTTCCCGGTACATGCTGCTGCTCGGCCATCTTAATTTGTTGGTGTTTTAGGTAGGTTATGTTGGCTTGTGGAGGTTTATGGTCGGAAATGGGGCGCTTGGTGGAGAGGGGAAGAATGGAAGAGAGAGATGCCTGGGAGCGAGGAAGAGGGAGAGGGGGAGTGAGGAGCGAAGCACACGTTGCAAGGGAGTAGGCAACGTGGCAAATATGGTGCAGGGTGGCTTGTTGCGGTGGGACTTCTTGAGCCTTCTAAAATTTTTTTTTTTTATATGCTTTGGGGGCGAAGAAAGCAGACTTATGTTGCATTAGTGTTGGTAGCATAGCGATAAAGTGTTTCTTTAAAAACGGGAGCAGAGAGATGCAGCAAATAAAGGAGCAAGAAAACAGTTTTGAAATAGAAAAATATGTTGTTCAAAATTTTATGTCACTTTTCTTTTAAAATATTTTTATAGAATGTTAGAACAACCTCACCGTTTATAAAGGATTTGGGTTGTAGTAGATTGGTTAGAAAATGTTAGACAATTGGATGGATTGTATATTTGGTTTTGGGACCATGCGAGAATTCTTTTTCTTGAGTTAAATGCTTTGTAAAGATTTAAGAAACTATCATGTTTGTATCATATTTAAAAATTTGATAATTATTTTTGGTAAAAATTTATCAATATATTATTTAATTATTGCAGTTGTAGAAACTCTTTGCACAGCGTCATTCCTAACCTCTACTTCTTTTTCCCTTCTCGAATATTTTTTTTAACAAATTAACTAAAATATAATTAACAATGCCAAAATTTATCTAGATGCCTAGGAGATTTTTTTTGTTTGATTTTTCATTATAATTAATTTAAAATTAATTCAAAACTTAAAATTTAAACTTTTATAATTTTTAAAATTAAATTATATTCTTATAATAATTTATTCTCTTACATGCATTGCATGCCCTTTTTGTTGATAATAGATTATTATAAGGTTTCGATGGGGTAAAAGGAAATGTATAAATACAAATGTTATTCAAACAAGAGACATAAATGTGCATCATGTCTGATAAAAGCATATTAACAATGTTAGCTTTAGATTTTACTTAGAATAATATTATAAAATTTAAGCAAGATCAATCCAATTTCATCCTTATTTACTTAATTGCTGATAATTGCACGTATTCATCGTCACATGCCTATCCTCCACATATTCAAGGTAAATATATAATTTAGATTCAAACTAAAGTTTGATATTCAAATGATCGTATTGCTCAAAAGTATTAACCTACTGAAGAAGGCAAAATTTTTCAGTTCTTGAATCACACACATGAATTACAATTGCAAAGCATGGAATATTAGGAGTATATGATAGAGAAACACCTTCCTCGAAAAAGAAAAAAGAAAAAATAGTTGAAGCATGTTCAACATCATTCTTATTTCTTTTTTTTTTTAAATGTAAAGATCAAAAAAAAAATGTATGGTTTTTATTACCTTTTTTTGGTTATTTTAAAAATAAATTTAAAAATTCTTATTTTTAGTAATTTTTAAAATAAGAAATATGTATTTATTATTACCACCATGGATTCTACAATCATCGACATCATGTCCTCCATACCACCACCCTCACTGCTACCCCAATCATCATTATCATCATTTTCTTTTTTTTGATGATAATTGGAGACATATACCATCCAATAATTTATTGCAAGATAAGAGATGAATTTACGGTATTTGTGCTATGGGCCATCTTGAGGATGTAATCTCAATAATGTATATGCAACATTTACTACAAAGTACTTGTTTAGGTAATAAGTATTGGCATAGGCTTGCCTCCTCTTTTTTTTCTTATGGTTGTAGGAAAATATATTTTTCAAGCTTCAACTTAGACTTAAAGCTCCTGGTGTTTTGCCTACGGTGTTTTGTATTTCTTTTAATGCTATGAAGAAATGTGGCTTGTTTGTCTCGGAGGTTATTGAAGTCGAATTTTCAAATAAAAGGAAAGCTTCTCGAAGCAGCAATGTGAGTGTGTTTGCTTGGAATTGGAAGACTCTTTTGTTTCTCTCGTTTCATATGCTCCAGATAATCGTTGCAACTAAAGAATCATATACTGATCTTGAACTTTGCTCTTTGTCTTTTCTCTTCTTTACAGTCTACTGGTTATCCAGGGAAGTTAGGATGTAGGATTCCTATTTTCTCTGCAATAAGTCTCCAAATTTGCTGAAAAAAGGGGCATGAAATAAAGATGTGTTCCAAAGTTTCCTTCTGGCTACCACAGAGCATGCAATTTTGCAGGGCTTTCCACTTTTATTTCTAAAGATTATCCTATATGAGTAGTTTTTTATTGTTTGCTAATTAGTTAAGCAATTTAACTTTCTCTGGCATTAATATTTTCCAAAAGAATTTTTTGATTTGCGATCTAATCTCACCATGATTGAAGAATTTATAGCAACTTTTTACTGTAATTTTTTTTAGTGCTGTTCCATTTCCATTCAATTTGATCATCTCCATTTGTGAGTATTTTATCCCTAAGCAGCTCATTGAGTTTTTTGATCTCTTTCCTTCCACTCATAGGCGTTACTGTCCCTATGAGTGAAAAACTTCTGCTATGGTCGCATGAGGCTTGTTGCTTAGTATGAAGGCTAATGGGAACTACTCTTTCAATGATAGTTTGTTTATCCAATGATTATACCAAAAGGTTGTTTGCTCTCTCCAACTTCTTAATAAAGGTTGGCTCGGAGGTCTGTTAGAGAAGTGTAGATTTTTGAATAATTTTTGTCAGGACCTTACATGTTCATGAAAATACCTCTAGCACCATTTTAGTAATAAGCACTTGTTAAAGATTTTTTTCCATTTTACTAAGCAAAAACCTCTAGCACCATTTTTCTCCTCCTTTCCATTAAAAGCTTCTCCTTTTCTTGTCAATTCTCTTGATTACTTCTGACGGAACCTTTAGGGTAGCCATCCAATAAGACAATACTACTCCTAGCACTGCATTAATAAGCCCGAGTCTTCCAGCTAGTTAACATTTTTCTTTCCATGTAGCCAAATTTTTTGTCAATTTTCTCTTCTAGAAATCTCCAATCTTTCACACCAAATTTTTTGCTATGTAGTGGATAACCAAGGTATTTGATTGGCATGTTTGCTACCATGCAACCCATTTGTTTTAGATACCATCTAAATTCATGCTGATTGAGTCCAATTCTGATCATGGAGCTCTTTTCATAGTATATTTTTAAACCTGCAATCAGCTCATAGGAATAGAGAAGAAATTTTAGATTAGATGTTGACCACTTTTTGGTTTTGCTAAGGACTAGGATGTCATTTGCAAATTGGCTACAGTGAACCTTCCTTATCTTGTTCTCTGGCCCAATTCCTTCTATGAGTCTATTGCCAACTACCACGTTCAATATTCTGTTAAGAACATTTGTAAGCAAAACAAAGAGCTTTGGTGAGATTGGGTCACCCTGCTTTACACCTTTTGAAGCCTTGAACCATTTGGTTTGTTCACCACTGATTAAAAGAGCCATCTTGCTTGAGCTTATGATGTTTTGAATCCATAAACACCATCTTTCCCCAAAGCCTCTAGCCTGAAGAAGGGATAAATGAAAACTTTGATCAATATTATCAAAAGCCTTTTCAAAATCTAACATGTAGATCAACCCTTTCTTTTTTAAAGTTTTTGCAGTAGGGTAGGATTTCATATGCACTTAGCTACTAAATATTTGCCATCCTTTGATGAATGCTGTTTTGAGAGTTAGATACCAACAAATCCGGTCCATAAATTTTGAGAGTCTATTACTCAGCACTTTAGAAAGAATTATCAGAATGCCATGGATGAAGCTTATTGGTCTGTAATCCTTGACCGTTAAGTTCTCCTATTTTTTTGGAATGAGAGCAACATATGAGTAATTGACTTTGGAGACGTCAACTGAATTTGAATAGATCATGTGAATAGTTTGCATAGATCTTCCTTCGTAACAAGGCAATAACATTGATAAAATGCTGCCGGGGGGCCATCTGGCTCCGACACTTTGTCACTGGCAAGGTCAAAAATTGCTTTCTCGATTCATCTTTAGTGAAGGCGAGTTCAAGTTCTGACTTTCTCTTGTCTAAACGGCTTTTCCCAGTTGACTTCAATTAGTTCTCTAGGTTTCTGTTTAAGCAACATGAAACTATTGAACAAAAGTTTTCTTTATTTGTTTAGCATCTTCAATTCTTTTCCCATTATCATCAATTATTATCTCTATTATAACATGCTCTTATCTCTACCATATTATAACTACTATTATCATTGTCTCTACCAAATCACTAATACTCTCACCTTCAGCAGCATCAGAAGTATCCACTACAAGAAATAAGACAATTAGCTATGCAAAAAAAAGTATAGCTAAATCTCCAAAAAGCATTGCAAATGGTTTCTACCTACGTAAAATGAATCGGCAAAAATACATTGGTGAAAGTAGGGTCGTTGATTCTATTTATCGATATTTAATTTTTTATCAGTAGAAGAAAGTTTTGTCGATGCTTAATTAAGTATCATTGATTATATTTACCTATGCTTAATAAAACATCGGTAAAAAATTTTTTAGCGACGTAAAATTAGTGTCAGAAATAGTTAATTTACCTATACTCAGAAAGCATCAGTAAAAATTACTTTATCGACGAAAATATTATATCACAAAAGTTTCAATTTATCTATGTTTATTAAGCTAGTATCGCAAAAAGTCCAATTAGTGACATTAATTAAGCATCGTCAAAAAATTTTTTGGCAACACTTCATTAACGTTGGAAAATATTATTGGCAATGCTATAGTAGCATCGCAAAATGTTGGATAGCATCGCCAAATGGCATACCAGAAGGTAGGGCAAAAGGGCTTTGCCTGTACTTACTTTGCGTCGCTAATTTCTGCGACATAAGAGAAGTATAGGTAAATATCTTTAGTAACGTAAATTTACGTCGGTAATTATCATAGCATCACTAAAGGTGGCACGTCGGGCATCCCAGCACGTCCTTTGGTGACACTACTTTGTATTTGCTGATGCTAATTAGTGTCACTAAAGATTTTTACTTATGCTTATCTTGCATTGCTAATGGTCTTTAACTAAAAAAAAAATAATTGCTTTGGTGCCAATTTTTTATAATTTTTCTTATAAACCTGCAGACAAATAAACATATAATATATATACTATCTTCTTCATTCACACATAGCTAGAATCAAATTCATTTTACCTTAAAATATCCATATAAAATAATCATATAAAATATCATATATACAATCGTATATGCAAAATAAGTATATATATAACCATAAAAAATATCATATAAAAATATATACATCCAAATAAAATAAAACTCTATATATCACGCCCCAAATTCGGGACGTAACACGACCATGCTATCGATGGGTATAGCCCACGATAACACAAAGCCTATCAATTTTAATCAGCAAAAATCCATCATAATTAAGATATAAATAAAAATTTAACTTTATTATTCATCAAATAATCAAATCAAAATTGATTCAGAGTATCTAAATTCATAATCAAAATCAAACTCATATCTTAAATTATAAATAAATAACTACAAGTTCATGATAAGACTAAATTTTCAGTTACAAAATTTTTAAGCGTGCTACGTAAATCCTCAAGCCTGAATCTTTCGTCGGTCTTAACCTTAATTATCTGTAAAAGAATAGAAAATAAAAAGGATATGAGCTACACTAGTCTAGTAAGTAAAATCTATGCTTCTTTATTGGATCAAGCATAAATTTTTTTATGGCAATGCAATATTTAGAAAATAATATATATTATAAAATAAAATATTTCATAGATCATATAATAAAGTGAGTTATAAAAATAATCATGCATGCATAAATCATAAAATTTATAAACATGATTATTAAATTATTCTTGATTATATTCATATCATATTTTAAAATCTTGCTCATAAATATTCATGCTATGGTCACTTTATACCCGTGATAGGGCCAGTATTCTTAATTGATAAATTTTTATTTTGTATGCCAACTTTATATCCGCTGGCAGGGCCTGTGCTCTTATGGATGCTAGCTTTGGGTGTCGACCTTCTCATAGAGATTCATTCATAGCTACCTGAGAATTTTTAAAATCTTTTATATTTTTTCTTAAAACATATATATACATAAATAGAAAAATATTAAAATTCATGCTTTATAAAATATGTCATCTTCATAAAATATGTTAGTTTCATAAAACATATTTATGAAATCAATGATCATAATAAAACATGCTTTTTCATATCTCATATGCTGATCCTTATTTTATAAAAAAATATGATTTCATCAACAATAATTTATTTACATAAAAAATATGATAATTTAAAAATAAATAAGAAGCATGAGATCCACTTACCTCGATTATCCTAAATCTTCAAGCTTCATTAGAAGAATCAGATAATTTTATTTTAAATATTAATTTATAATTAATTTTTATTCATTAAATTTAATAAAATTAAATATCAATAAAAGAGATGATTGATTAGGTGATCAATTCGATAGATCATTCGAATACCAAATCAATTCAAAATCATCTTGCCGGAGTCAATATGGATCCCTAAAAGAGAAAAGCATAACTTGATATCAAAGTTTCTAGGGAAGGTAGAGAGGAGAGAGAATCTCTATATTCATCAAAAGATGCAATCATGATTAGAATCATCAAGGATCATATCAAGATGATTTAATATGGATTATCTGCGATAGGATATTATGAATTTCTAACAAAGATCGGACCAAAATTTGACCTACTACATTGATTTCAGAATAGCTTCCAATCATCTGTATTTTATCGTAGGTTCATTATGGGGTTCATGGTGCAGTTAGAGAGAGTAGGGCCCTAGAGAGAAGGAGAGAGAGAAAATCATTTTTCTCTCTCTTTCATTTCTTTTCTTTTCTTCTTCTTCTTTCTTTTCTTTTCTTCTTTTCTCTCTTGGCCGAATAGGGGAGGGACATGGCGGTGGTGGTCATGATGGCTAGGGATAGGAAGATCGATGTTTGGTACTGCAGTAGACGGTCGACAGCGGTGGAGCATGGGACAGCCGTCGGCATCACCGACTGATGGAAAATCAAGAAAAAGAAAGAAAAACAAGGAGCTCTCCTTTGAGCTATTTTTCAGCCAAGTCGGTGGTCGATGGTAGTGCTCAAGGCTAAGAAAAAAAGGGAAGAAAGAGAGGAAGGGGGCTGAGGCTTACCTTGCACTCCAATGAGGTCTCCGACAATAATTTTTTGCAGACACGGTGATGACAATCCATGGCTCCAATGGAAGAAAAGAGGAAGAAAGAAGAGAGAGAAGAGGGGAGAGAGGTCGTTGGCATAGGAGGGGGCTCGTGCCTTTAAATACGATGGAGGAAAGGTTGAATCCTCCTCGAATTCGACTTCTCCTCTAAAGATTTTGCGAGGAAGAAGACTCCGGGAGTCTTCTCCGTTAAATTTTTTTTTTAGATTATTACATTCTACCTCCCTTACAAAAAGTTTCATCCTCGAAACTTGATATATCTTTGTTTTTAAATAGATGAGAATTCTTTGTCTTCAGATCATCTTTTCTATTTTTTAAACCAGTTTTTATCAATCCTAGATTCCTCATCTAAAAATGATATAGTATTTAAATAAAATATTTATGAAAATAACTTTCTTAGAAATAGAGATATCATATAGTGGCTTATTCAATTCTATAAATATATGGTTAAACTTGAAAGTTATAAAAGAATGAGCATATCAATATCTATAGATTAACTAGAATGATGCCTGTAACTATTTCATCATTTATATTGGTATCCTACTGGGTCAAAGCAAATAATCATGTATTTTCTTGTAGTTTTTGATTTACTGGTTTGAAAATCTTTGAATTATCCTTTTCTTAAGGGGACAATCTCATGCCATATGTCCTATTCTGCCACATGAAAAGCATGCTCCGAACTTTTTGAGACATGGTCCATGATGATCTTTGCCATAATATTTATAGATCACAGCTTCTTTATTATTGTTTGAGTTATTAGTGAAAATTTTCTGGCCATCATTTAGATTTTCTATTGGTCTCGATCTTTTTTTGTTACTTTTCTCTTATTTCGATCTTTTCATCTCAGATTCCACTTTCAAAGCTCGTTCTAATACATCTTTATAATCATTGAATAGATGAGAAGACAATCGAGATCGAATTTCATACCTTAGATCTTATTCAAATCTATTAGCTTTACTCCTTCTGGACTCCATGAGTTAGAGGCAGAAGCGGCTTAACTCATTAAATTTATTGACATACTCTAATACCATCATGTCATCTTTTTACCTCAAAGCAAAGAACTCATTCTCTTTTACTAATTTCTTTGAATCAAAAAAGTATTGATCATAAAATATTTTCTTGAATTCCTTCCATATCAGCTAGTTATTAGTATTCTCATATGCAGTTTTTATTATAATCTACCAAAACTCAGTATTTTCTTTTAGTATAGAAATGGCTAGCCTAATCTTTACCTCCTCGGGATACTGTAGTGCATCAATATCATTTTTATTTTCTGAATCTAGGTCTCTGCAT
The DNA here is from genome assembly GCA_006176705.1 of Cocos nucifera. Lineage (NCBI taxonomy): Eukaryota > Viridiplantae > Streptophyta > Magnoliopsida > Arecales > Arecaceae > Cocos > Cocos nucifera. The sequence continues at coordinate 612,191 of QRFJ01001553.1, read as the reverse complement.
CTAGAGGATCAAGTCCACCCTCAAATAGTGGTGAGTTGAGTCTTCTAAACCTCTCATAATATGACTCTAAGGATGGCATAGGTCGAGAAGCAGATTGTATCTATTGTTATTGTTGAATAAGTTGAGCCACCACTTTACAACTCCAGCAATTCTGCTTGAGTAGCTGGCACATTAGGAGCCTGCTCAATCATCTGATTGGCATCTTTCGATGTAGTTCTTCTTGCTCCTCTTCTCCTAGTGGCAATGTTTGCTAAGACTTTATTCTCACCATCGCTCATCGTTACCTATCAAAAACACTAGCTTTAATTAGTTTTCTTAAATGAAAATAGGAACTTTAAGTAATCTCATCTATTTCCATTCAATAAAAAATGAGATCGATTTTCCTATTGCTAGATTTTTAAGATCTACCTATGATCAAACCTATTGCTTTGATACCATAAAATATCATGCCCTAAATCCGGAACGTAACACGACCATGCTATCGATGGGTATAGCTCATGATAACACGAAGCATATCAATCTTAATCAGCAAAAATCTATCATAATTAAGATATAAATAAAGATTCAATTCCATCACTCATCAAATAATCAAATCAAAATTGGTTCAAAGCATCTAAATCCATAATCAAAATTAAATTTATGTCTTAAATCATAAATAAATAACTATAAGTTCATGATCAGACTAAGTTCGTTACAAAATTTTCAAGCCTGCTACATAAATCTCTAAGCCTGGATCCTTCGTCGGTCCTAACCTTAATCTTTATTAAAAAAAAAGGTTATGAGCTACACTAGCCCAGTAAGTAAAATCTATGCTTCTTTATTAGATCAAGCATAAGATTTTTCATGACAATGCAATATTTAGAAAATAAATATATATTATAAAATAAAATATTTCATAGATCATATAATAAGGTGAGTTATAAAAATAATCATGTATGCATAAATCATAAAATTTTATAAACATGATTCTTAAATCATTCTTGATCATATTCATATCATGTTTCAAAATCTTGCTCATAGATATTCGTGCTATGTTCATTTTATACTCGTGACAAGGCTAGTATTCTTAATCGATAAATTCTTATTTTGTATGCCAACTTTATACCTGCTGGTAGGGCTTGTGTTCTTATGGATGCTAGCTCCGGATGTCGATCTTTTCATAGAAATTCATTCATAGCTATCTAAGAATCTTTAAAATCTTTTATATTTTTCTTAAAATATACATATACATAGATGAAAAAATATTAAAAATTCATGCTTCATAAAATATGTCATCTTCATAAAACATGCCATTTTCAGAAAATATATTTATAAAATTAATGATCATAATAAAATATGCTTTTCATATCTCATATGCTGATCATTATTTTATAGAAAATATGATTTTATCAATAATAATTTATTTATATAAAATACATGATAATTTAAAAATAAATAAGGAGCGTGAGATCCATTTACCTCAATTTTTCTAAATCTTCAGACTTCATTAGAAGAATCAGATTATCCTATTTTAAATATTAATTCATAATTAATTTTTATTTATTAAATTTAATAAAATAAAATAATAATAAAAAAGATGATTGATCAAGTGATCAATTCGATAGACCATTTGGGCACCAAATCAATTCAAGATCATCTTGTCGGAGTCAATATAGATCCCTAAAAAAGAAAAGCATGACTTGATATCAAAGTTTCTAGAGAGAGAAAGCAGAGAGGAGAGATAAAGTGGAGAGAGAATCTTTGTATTCATCAAAAGATGCAATTATGATTAGAATAATCAATGATCATGTCAGGATGACTTAATATAGATTAACTGCGATCAGATATTATGAATTTCTAACAAAGATCGGACCAAAATTTTACCTACTGCATGGATTTCAGAGCAGCTTTCAGTCATCTTTATTTTATCTTAGGTTCATTATAAGATCCATGGTGCAGTTAGAGGGAGAGTAGGGCTCTAGAGAGAGAAGGAGAGAGAAAAAATCATTTTCCTCTCTCTTTCTTTTTCTTTTCTTTTCTTTTTTTCTTCTTCTTCTTTCTTTTCTTTTTTCTTTTCTCTCTTGGCCGAACAGGGGAGGGACATGGTGGTGGTGGTCATGATGGCTAGGGGTCGAAAGATCGATGGTAGGTCATTATAGTGGGCGATCGATGGTGGTGGAGCATGGGATGGTCGGTGGCATTACCAACCAGCAAAAAATCAAGAAAAAGGAAGGAAAATAGGGAGCTCTCCTTTGAGCTATTTTTTGGCCAAGTCGGTGGTTGGTGGCAGTGCCCAAGGCTAAGGAAAGAAGGAAAGAAAGAGAGGAAGGGGGCTGGGGCTTACCTCGCACTCCGGTGAGGTCTCCAGCAATGATTTTTTGTAGATACAATGACGGCAATCCATGGCTCCAATAGAAGAAAAGAGGGAGAAGAGGGGAGAGAGGTCGTTGGCATAGGAGGGGGCTCGTGCCTTTAAATAGGATGGAGGGGAGGTCGAATCCTCCCTGGATTCGACTTCTCCTCTAGAGATTTCGTGAGGAAGAAGACTCTCCATGGGAGTCTTCTCCGTTAAGTTTTTTTTTTTTTAGGTTATTACACTATATGCTAAGCCACATATCATAGACCTATATTAGATTAAAAAATTAAATTAGTAAACTAATTATTTACTAAATAATAAAAATATATTGATTAAAAATAATATAAAATAATATCGATCATAGAAGAACATCCATCATCATCATTGGTAGGATCATGATTATAGGCATCAGCTAAAACATCGAAAGTTGGTAGAAAAGGCATACAGCGACATAACTAATTGAGCTTCGCCCCAAATGCTACAAGCTGGGATGAAAGCTCAGCATTAGCCCACTGTGGATCCGCTATCTTCTCCTCATATTTTCTCTTAGTCTCAGCATGTCTCCTTTCTGCCTCATGCAAACGAGCATCATAAGAAACATATACTTTTCTAGAGGAACTGGAGGCCACAACCACATATCCCAACTCCATAATATAGCCGGATCTTCTACCAAGCACCTCATCATAGATATCATTATCTATGGATGGGGTGGAGCCCTCAGCGATGGGCTAAGATCGTATTTCTATCATCCCTCCTAATTAAAGAAAAAAATAAATATAATCAAAAATCTAAACTTCAGAATAAAATTGAAACATAGAACTTAATTAATTAACACTCGCATGCCTCTTGCTAGTCCTAGGAAGCCACTCCCCCATCGCCCGATGATGGTCTTCTAGTAGACATCAATCCATCCGGACAGCTGTCTTATCTCGATGTCCTTCTAAAATTTATGAATATAAGTACATAGACATAGACATATTCTAAAAAATCTTTAGAGATGTATATATATATATATACTTACCAGCTCATACTGATGCTATGCAAATGATTTTAATCCACCACAATGCATCATCGTGAGCCTCAACCTGCTCTGTGAGGCCTTTTTGCAAAAGGCCTAATAAGCTAATGCATTCAAGATATTAGTGAACATATTACAATACTACATCAATTCAATAATTCATATTTTTTTATATAATAGTTATATCTGATATGCAGGATCGATCCTTGTATCCGGTGTAGAGAATATCCTAGTTGGAGTGTGAAACACTCCTATGCGGTATCTCACATGCCGCCATCATCCCACGTGCATGGAAGACCTCCTTCCAATGGCTATAGAGCTAATATTTGAACCCTTTAAGCAACCTCCCTATATGCCGGGATAGCCTCCCGCACATGTTGGGTATCAATTTCCTTGATATCAAAGTCATACTGCATAAATAATGTATAATATATGAGATTTTTTAAAAAAATAAAAATTAAGTAATTATCAAATAAATATAAAAAAATAAAAGGATCTATATTTAAAAAATATAATATAATTTATATTTAGTTACCTATAAATGGTTGAGGAGGATTTGTTGCTGTGTCCTCATAACTCTGCGCCAATCGAACAGCGTCAGAGGAGCATATGATCGGATAATAATGCCAACCTCACACATGTTGGAAAATATGTTCTAAAGTCAATCATTTATATGGTAGATGATTGAAATTAGTATATGAATTATCAAATAATAATAGTTATTTGGTTGATTCATCATAAAAGTTCTATCTTCCTTAAATGAACTCCTAAATTATGATGAAGTCCTTAGAACCACAATCAATTAATAAAGAAAGATTTATTGGATGGTTCTTAAATTATTTACAATCAAATGATAAGTTATTAACAAGGATGATAACTTATTGAGTATAGGTTGTTGTATGCTATATGCATTGGTTGTTCTCATAATCAAGTAGTGTGAAGATATTGGTATGACATCCAAATGAGATGTAGGAGTACATCTGTACTAAACATGACCAATGTAGCACTCTACTGTCAAGAGTAGCTAGCTAAGACCAATAGATATAAGTATCCCTCTGATCTGAAATTATCACGATGACTTACAAGCAACTCACTGTACTTTGGTGCTGGACTTTTTGTATTTCTAATATAGGTTCGAAAGATTTCTGGATACAGTTAAGTACTTATTAAGTCGATGTATGAGTCAAGATGGGATTGATCACTTCTGATTAACTTCAAAAAGAGAATATCTCACTGTATTTCAATTTAACAAAATCTAGGCCTGGGTAATCCTCGTGAAGTATCATGGAATTTGCAAAATTTTGAGAGATAATAGAGATGACTTGTATGAGTATTTGACAGTGTACTTGAAGTCATCTTGAGCATTATTGGTCAAAGAGATGAATTATATGATAACCATGGACTAAAATTCTAAGAATATTATTTTGCATACATTCGACCTATCCGAACGTCGGGTATCATTGCTAGATGGTCATTTTGATTGATATAGAAATTAGTTCATGTACTATTAGCTTAGGTTCAAACCTATGAGATCACACACATTAGAATTTATAATCTAATCAGATGGTTGATCGATGATTGAGAATCGTTCTAAGATCAAACGATCAATGCAATTGATGTTTGACCTAATGCAAGTGTTGTAGGAGGATCGATCAGCAATTGAATTACTAATTGACTCAATTTGATTGAGCAATCGAGCTGAGATCAAATTTAATTAAATTATATTTAATTATAATTAATTTAAATTTAATTAGAATAAATTTAATTAATTTATTGAATAAGTCAATCGTAAGGAAGAATAAGTCCTTATTAGACTAGGACTTAAGTGCACCTAATTCCTAATTGAGTTAGAATTTAAATCAAAATTAAATATGATTTAAGTTGATTTAATTAGACTCCTAATTAAACTAGGATCATCCTTAATTGGTTGTATTTAATCTGGTTGAAATATGATTTAAACTGAACTTTGACCTAGTCAAATAGGAGGAGTCCCAGTTGGACTGGGACACTCTCTCTTTCTTGCACCAACAATAGCTCATGCCCCATTTTTTAATTTCCAGATGTTTACGTAACTTATTCCATGCCCCAATATTGATTCCCATGCTCCCTTTTTGATTAAATTAGAATTCATTTTGATTTGCTCAAAACTAGGAAGTTGTTTGAGTTGGTTTCCTTTTGAAAAGAGTCCATTATATCCCAAACTCTTCCTCCCTTCTTTTATATTTTTCTTCATGCCACCAGATGTTGGTCCACCCCATATTTGGTCTTGTTTTGGCATGATTTTCTGATACCTCACATAGAAAAATAAGGGAGGGGCGTCCAAGAGTTGGATGCCTAAATTACTTTCTTGTTTGACTAGGTCATTTGAGCTAGTCAACCCTTTTTTTGTGCCTCCCCCTTAAAGGTATTTGTGTGGCATCAAAACTCCTTGCTTTTTCATGGTAAATTAGAAGAAAGAAAGATATTTTGGGCATGAGAAAAGATGGCACCAAGATCCTTAGAGAAAAGGTCTTCATCTGGATATCAATCATTGATGTCATGAAGGCACAAAGGTAAGAGAAGATTGTCTTCTCTTTGTTTTTCTTTTAAGTATTTTCTTCTTGATTATTCTTTATAATTTTTATCTGATAAAGATCTAAGAGAGAGAGAGAAAGAGAGCGTGGGATATGTGTTCCAAGATATTGGGGTATAGAGATCCTTTTTGGACATGATCTGATCATGTCTTGATGCGAGAAGAAGAAGAGAAGAAGGTCTTCTCTTAGGATTTTCTTGAGAACCCTTCTTCTCCATCTTTTTTATGAGATTTTTATGAGAAAAATTAGAGGATGTAAGATCTAAAAAAATAAAAAAAAGTCTAGAAGAGAATGTCTCCTCTGATCCTAGCATAGAGATATTTTTAGGACATCAACCATTGATGTCTTGAAGGAGAAGATTTATCTTCTCCTAGGATTTTTTTCATATATTTTTATTTCTATTTTTTAGAAGATCCAAAAGTTGAATTTCTCCCTTAATCCTCTGTGTATTCTTCATCTCTTGGAGAGTCCAAGAGATCTGAAGAATACTTATTTGATTGACCATCAGGAGGGATCCGCGAAAAACTAGCACTTCGAACGGATCTTCGTTCGACAAACCTCCGATCTGTGTTGTAGGTTCGTGTGGATCATCTGTAGAGATCGGACGCATGTGCGGTTCTAAAAGCAACAACGAAAATCAACCATGGAGTTCTCGATCCATGCAAAGATAAGAAATCTGATCTCTTGGTAACCTAGATATGATCTAGGGTTAGTTCTAAAATTATTCTAGATCTAGGTATTGATATGATCAATACCACTTGTGATTAATTTAATTTTAGATTTATATTTGCATCATGACATGTTATATATCCTTGGTGTAGGATTTTGTAATCTGATTACATGCATATTATAGATTAAACTATTTAATCTATGTCTTTTGCTGCTTTAATTTTGAAAAATTTTTGAAATCTATGAATAAACCCTACATATTTTTCTTCAGCATATATATGGATCATTAATATGGCACTCGAGTGGCATGATATATCTCGATGGAATAACAACCCTCATCCTCTCCCTGGGATGTGCCCTTCTCCACTCCTCCAGCTTCTTATTTCTAGTGGCTTCACAAGCCCGTCTAATCATTGTATTAGTAGTTGTAGCAAAATAAAAGCTTAAAGTTAGTTATTTACATATGATAAAAATTTAAAGCAAATTAAATACAAAAAACTATAATATATAAAATCAACCTATCATAGTAAGAGATGATGTGCCTGCTTCGATAGACAGCTGCTGAGATGAAGAGGTACCAACATCTCCATGTCGGTCCCTCTTCTTAGATCATCCTCCTGGTGGCATAGTTTAAAATAAGTTATTTATACATAATAAAAAATTAAAATAAATTAAATATAAAAAAATTATAATATGTAAAATCAACCTATCATGGTAGGAGATGATGTGATTGCTTGATCAGGAGACTGCCACTGAAATGAAGATGCATTGATATCTTCGCATAGGCTCCCCTCTAGGATCATCCTCATGATGGCATGCTTGTATCAAACAATATATTAGAGATAATATAATATTGATAAAAATCATATCAATACTAAATGATATATGAAATATAAGATATATGAGTTTTTTTTGGAAAAATTACATATTATTCAATGTTTGTATCTTCAGATTATCAATATCTTCATCATCATAATCCACCAATGTATAATCTTTCTCATTATTATTTATGAAGTTGTCATCATTATCATCATAATCCTTGGACATGTTCAGATTTAATTTATTGACATCAACATTATTGAGTTATATGCTATCTCTAATTAAAGAAGATGTGCTTTCAATGTCGGTATTGCATTGTCCTGAATTATCTATATTATGTTCTTCCTGAAAGAAATTCTCATCTCTTTCTTTCTCGTAACGAACATGTATATTATCATAAACATCCCATGGTACAATCCTTTGTACAATATATCATTCACCCTTATATCTCATATTCTTTAGGTATATTATCTACTTTGCCTAACTAGCAAGTATAAATGGACTGGATTGATACCATGTTTCTGTAAAGTTAATGCTTACAGAGTATGCATCTTTATAAATACCCATCCTATTATTATTGATATTCCACCATTGGCATTTAAATAGGTAAATAAATTATTTTGATCCATATCTTAACTGTATAATGTCCGTTAGGATACTATAATATTCAATCTCATTATCTCCATCAGTTTTCAACATCAAAATTTTATTATTTTGAGTCTGTCGTTGCATATCAAGCTTTTTTGTATGAAATCTCATGCCACCAATAATACATGAGCTATAACATAAAACCATAGGATCAAGGTGGCATGCTAAATTATATAGTTCTTTGATTACACCATCTTCTTTATTATGATACATTAATATCATCTACAATAATGTATGTATAAGTTACGATAAATCATCTTCTATGTATATTACATATAATATAAAGTTGAATAAAACTACTATAGTGCTTACACGTAGTTTGAACTAAGTTGCAAACACCCTTCGATATCGTTCCTTGATATCTCCATTATTTTATTATAATAATATATATCTATACCCTCTATAATAAATACATGCTTATTATTTATTTTACCTCATGAAAAGTATATAATATTGATTATGTAAACATACTTTAAGAAAAGTTGGATAATTTTATGCATATAATTTTAAAATTTTATAGAAGAATAGATTAGATTAAATAATTTAATCTAAATTATATGTAAAAGATCAAATTTAAACTACCTTGTCTAGGACCTATAACATGATTTATGATGCATAAAGATCTAAAAACAAAGTATTGCATCAATCATATCGATGTCCTAGATCAGGTCTAACCATTAGAACTGATCTAGTTCTAATCTAATGAGTTCAGAACCCATTATCTTTATGCAGATCATTGAACACCACTATTGATCTCAAAGATCTAAAGCTCTTTGATCATTTGCTTATAGTCACATAGGGTGTTCAGCCGCTACGAATCATCCACTCGAAGCTCCGATCTGATCCATCTTTTTGAGAGTGCTAGCTCGCATGAAAGGCTGCTTTGTAGTTGATCTATCTTCTTCCTCAAAACTTCTAAATACCTTCAGATCTGAAGAAGAAAAAGGAGGATTTGGTGGAAGAAGAAGAGGGAGGAGAATGTGCTTCTTTCTTTGATTTTCCTCACAAGAAACCTAGATTAGATCTAGGTCTCTTTCTCACCTAAGAGGAAAAATTTTCTCTAGATCTTATGCCAAGGAAGAAGACCACCCAAGATCTTATGCCCAAAACCCTAGATCCCTTTTTTTGGTCAGCCTAAGCCAAGCAAAAACTCTATCTCCCATGTTCGAGAGAGCCCTTATATAGGAGAATAGATAGGGTTGATGAGTTATGGGCTAGTTTGAAATCAAATTCAAACTATGACTCATTCTTATCTCAAATTGAATTCAATTCAATCCTTATCCAAGGGCCTAGAAGAGTGGGCAACATCAGGGTTTAGGCATGTGTAATCTTCACACAAAACACATTAGGCATGAAGAAAAAGATGGCAGGGGAAAAACCATATTGGTGCATGGGTGTAGTCCAATCTAATTGGACTCTATGTTTTAGTTATTTGGTTCTAACTAGATTAGACCTAAATAAATAAAAGTAAACCTAATCTAATTAGGTACCTTATAGCTTCAATTAATCCTAATTAATTAAACCAAAGATCTAATCAAATCAGAAACCATACATCCTTAGCAATTAGATCATCTCATAATCTAATTGGATCAAATCAAATTGAATCCAATTCAATTAGATTTGATCCAAACCTTATTACTCAATCAAATTAAGCTAATCAATAATCTAATTGCTAATTAGTCCTTCTATAATTTACTAACCTTTAGTAAATTAGTTTATTATAACTTTTGTACTAGGTTAATCATCAATCAAATTGATAATTAGATCCTTAAACAATTCTCAATCGTTTATCAGCCACATCATCAGTCAAAATTTTTTTTTGAGTATGATCCCATAGGTTCGAACCTAAGCTAGTAGTATAAGAATTATTTTCTATACTAATTAAAATAACCATCTAGCAATGGTACCCGATATCCAGATAAGTCGAATGTATGCTAAGCAACATCCAAGAACCTAAAGACATATAGTTACCATATAATTCATCCTTTTAATCTTAAGTGCTTAGATAGACTTAGGGTTTAACTATCAATCCTTAATGAGTCATCCATATTGTAAATCAATATATTAAATCTACCACATGGATTGCCCTAGTTGAGGTCTTGCTAAATTGAAATACAGTAATGTACTATCTTCAATTTTACTTAGAGTGATCAATCTCATCTTGACTTATGCATTGACTTAACAAGTACTTAATTGCATCTAAAAATCTTTCATCATTAAATTAAAAATTTAGATAGTTTGGTACTAAAGTATAATGAGTTGCTTACAAGTCACCATGGTAATCTCAAATCTGAGGGACACCTATATCCATAGTCCTCAGAAATATTCTTGATAGTAAAATGCTTCAAAATGATCACATTCAATATAGATGTGACCCTATATTTTATCTGTATGCCATATTAGTATCTCCACACTCCTTGGTTAAGAGGATAATTAATCCATATGGCACACAGCGATCTACACTCGATATAACTATCATTCTTATAATAGTATATCATTTGGTCATAAATAGATTTAAGGACTAAATGATGAATCCTCCTTTATCGATTTAATATAATCCTAAGGACTTCATCACATCATAAGAGTTCATTAGAAGATGTATATTATGTGATGAATAAGCCAAAATAATTTTTATTCATTTATAACTCACATACATTTATAATAAGCATAACTATTTACTACTTAGATGTTGGCTTTGGAACATATTTTATAATACTTACTCCATAAAATGATAGATTTATTTATGATTATTTAGTACATAGAAATGTCCTAGCTCACATTCTTCTATGTCCATATGTTTGTACTTTTTTCACTAATAAAACAAACATTAATCTTAAAAATAGATAATATAGATTCAATATCGATCCACTCCCTATCTACATTGCGCTCTTTACGATTGAATTATGTTTCTACATCATCGAGGGATATCAAATAGAATATAAGATACTCTATGAAAATATATGCTTCTGTAATTGATTTTTCTGGATGTGCCTTATTTTATACATATTGTTTCAACTTATACAAGAATCTACACATTCAAAATGATAAAAATAAATATAAAATATATGTAATTAGAATTATAATAATTATAAATTAAGTAAAAAAATTAGCTTCTTTATAATATTATTATCACTCAATAGGATACATCCATCGATACTGAACTGGCTCAGTAAGCAAAGCCTTTCTTGAAAGGTAAACCACCAAGTATATCATAACATCAAAATGAAAATTTTTTTTAAAGTTTGCATAGCAATAGGACAATGTCTGATTGAAGCTTCTCAAGTATATCAATTTGAAGTTTTCAATAATATAATTCTTGAAAGAAAAGATTCAATTTAATAAGTGCATTCTATACCTCTAGGATGGAGAAGCCATATATCACAATAAGTATAAAATGTTGCAACATAACATGAGAGTTATAACTCTTCATATCCGAGATACTGTCGTCTTTCAAGTTCACATAGCTTAAAATATTGAAGGCAAAACTATCAAAAAATTTTGCTGTGTTTAACTACTTATCGAAACTTCTTTTCTCATCTTCATGTAATGTATAACTTGTAGTTGGCATTAAGAATTTTTCATCATTATGGGGCACTAAGTGCAACTTATGCCATGGTCCCATTCTTTTCAAGTCTAATCGAGAATTTGGACTTATGATTCCAAATGGATTGAAATCATCAGATGCTAGGCCAAGACAAATATTGCATGGGTCACTAGCAAAATAAGGATATTATTTGTCATATTCCTCCCAAACTATATATAGAGTATGCTGGATGACTAATGATGTTATCCTAAAAAATTCTCATCTCATACTGCCATATCATCGCCTAGGTGGTCCTCGATGATTGATAAAGTCTCTGAAATCTTGGTGTTAATGAAAAATATCTCAAAATCTTATAAGACCACTTTTTATCTCTTTCAAAATCTTCAGCATACCTTGACTCACCATATTCTGGGCAACAATCCAAGTGTTGATGCTCTTTATAAAATAATGTATAATCATTATTGTATGCATGTATCGATGTATAACCTAGTCCAAGTTCATGCATATACTTTTTTGCCTCTAAATATGATTTTGAAAATTTTTCACCATCTAGTAATGCCTTCTTGACTAAGTTTAATATAAATTCAAAGGACTTTTGACTCTAACCAAACATGATTTTATCATAGAGAAGCTTTATCAAGTACTCAAGCTTCGAGACTTCTTACAATTTGGATATAATGACTCTTTAGTATGTCTTATGAGTTTTTCAAAATGTCCATCATTTATATTATCCATACTATCAAGAGAGTTGTCAAAATGTACCCCTTTATATAAATTATCTAATATCACATTGATGCCAATTTATTCAAGTTACTGATCCGTATGTTGGTCTCTTATGTTAGTAAGTCTACATTCCCTATGCAAATCCTAAATAGTATACTTTGAATTCATATCCCAATTCAATAAGTGCTCCAATGCTATATCTATAGGCTAGAAGTAATTATTGTAACATCTCTGACAATGATATTTGATTCTATTATTGGGATCATCACCTCTTTCTCGTGCAAATCTTATAAAATTTCTAACACCTTGTCGGTATTTAGGTAAATAATAGAGAGATTATTCATCTAACTCTTGTTGATATTTTTTATCTATCCATAATAAATGTTCATAATTAAAGTATGCATTATTAATAAGGTTTTAAAAATGCATGATCATATCCATTTCTAATAGATGTGGTCCTATCCTTTTCGGAAGAGCAATAATCTTATTGTTATTATTAGTCGATATTATGTTTCATTATTGTGAAAATTTTGGCAATATCTCCTCATGGTTCTTCAGGTATGCAATGTGAATACGGTGCCTATGCATCTTATCCAATATATATCCAAAAAATAGAAAAAGATAACTGTTGAATACCACATAATGAAATAAAATATCAATAATAATAATAATAAGATTAAAGCTTTTCTAAAATGCTCAAAAAATGGGGCATCCAAGAGTTATACATTCAGGGATGGATTCCTAATTTATTAAAAAAGGATAACTAAGCATTTTGATAAAGTTTTCTCTAAAATATGGATATTTTTCGTATTAAATTATAAATTTTAGTAGGGATTAAATAGTAACATAGAAAATTTTATGTAATAAATTTCACAACAAGAATTACACTATAAATAATTGAGGACTGAGATCAAATATTATAATCTATAGGGCCTACAATGCAAAAGTGCCATATAACCTAATGAAGCAAATTGGGTTCAAATTTTGGACTGAAATTCAAAATCCAAAACTCGTTAAAGGATCTCCTTCCATCCCCTGTGACACCCATTTAGCCCTAAAAATGGGCCAGGCCCCATGGGTTAGCCCATTTGGCTCATGGGTTGGGCCAGCCCCACCCATTTAGCCTATGGGCCAGTCCCTTCTATCAGTGCCACCCTCATATTTTTTTAAATTATTTTTTAAAATAATATTTTATCATTATTTTAAAATTTTAATTATTTTTATTATAAAAAATATTTTTTAAAATATTGTTGAATATTTTATTTTATTATTTTTTGATACTTATTATTATTTTTATTAATAAATTATTAATTTTTTAAAAATAATATTTTAAAAAATAGTTTTTTTTTTAATTTTTTTACCCTTCTTTTCCTTCCTCTGCATGCCAAACCCCCCAACACTGGCCGCTACACCCTCAGCCCCCTAGCCGTCTGCCCCTGACCCTGTTGGCCATCCCCTAATCTTGGGACCCTGGCAGTCCATCCCTGACCTCTGCACAACTAGCCCTCCCCCTCCCCTTAAAGCCCTGACGGCCATCTACAGGAACACAAAATCCCCCACCCCCACCCCCTACGGCATCATCTACAGGAACACAAAACCCCCAACCCCTAATGGCGTCCCTCACTACTACATAAAAGGACTATGACAGTAGTTAACAACCACTGTCGTAGCCCAAAAATCACTGTCATAAGCTATAGCAGCAGTTAATTAACCATTGCCACTGTGGTCCTCGCCGTATGTTTATGATAGCGGTTATTGCAACCGCTACCATAGAGGCTTATGGCAGCAATTTTCAAACTACTACCATAGGTCAATTATAGCAGTGATTATAAAATCACTACTATAGAAATCTATGGTAATGATTAGCAAACCGCTACCATAGATCTATGATAGTAATTTTCTAACTACTACCATAGGTTTATCTATAGTAGCAATTTTGTAACCGCTGCTATAGATCTAATGCAGTGATTTTTTAACCACTGCTATAGGTTAATTGAAGAAGTTGGCACGTAACCTATGGCAGTGCTTAACACATCTATGATAGCAATTTTACAACCACTACCATAGCTTTTGAATAATAAAAAAATATAATTTTTTTTAATTTTTTTATCTAATAAATATCGTTCAATATATAACACAAGAAAATATTATAAATATAAGAATATTTTTGAAATACTTAAATTTTATTGCTAAATAAAATTTATTATAATATTTTTGAAAAAAATATATTAAAAGTCTCTTAAATCTATATCATCATCATCATCGGAAGATGGAGCACAAGCTGGAGAACATGGAGCTGGAGTCGGAGTTGAAGGGGCCAGAGCTGGAGGAGCTGGAGCTGGGACATTGGCCAACATGTCCTCAAGGCCCATGAAGTCAACTCCAAAATACGCATTCAGCCTCGTCACCATGGCACTCAAGATGCCCTATAGCTGAGATGTGCACTCCTAAGCTTAAGCAGCCTGCTCCATAGCCTGATCTACCTACGTCCTCGCCTGAGCTGTCTGTGCTAATGCCTCCTCAAGCTGCTCTCGACTAACGACACTAGAAGCATGTGAAGAAACGCTCGTCTTAGACCAGTAGCTCATTAGTTTATGTCCGAGCCTGCATCGGATCCTCCTAGAATGCGTAGGCCCCAAGACCTGAGATAGATAGTCATGGAGGCTAAAGATATCAGGATCCTTGCTTGCGAGCGCATCTAACAACTCCTATAATTATAAATTCAAATAAAATACTATAAAAAATGCTATAATACTAATCATATTAATATATTTATTATTTATAAAAATCCTTTCGATCATAGTATTCATTGGCCTATCCTTCTTGTCTGTATGGCTAGATCGAAAGATCTTACTATGGTTGGGCATCACCCCATCTCTCATCAACTATAATAATGGATTAGTTTATTAAAAATATAAAAAATATTAATTTAATTTATCTAGTAAGATTTAAAATTTATTACCTCTCTTTGCATATGATTGGCCATATATTTACGGTCGAGAGTGTGCGTGTTTTTTCGATTTTGATGGAAGGTAGTCTAATGAGTATTCAAATAAATAATAAGTATTTAAAAATATTTAAGTATAATTTTAAGTATATTAAAAAATTTAAAATTTAAAAATTAAATCTCAAACTTTTGACTCCTCCAATGTCTAACCATCCCCTCCCATTGACTCGAAGGACAGTACTACAAAATTGAGCTATGGCAGCGGTTTATAACTGCAGTCGTAGTCCAAAAAACCATTGCTATAGGCTATTGCAGCAGTTAGCTAACCGCTGCCACTGCATTCATCGCCATAGGTCTATGGCAGTGGTTGTTACAATGGTTATTGAAATTACTGCAATATATATCCTATTGCAATGATTTTTAAATCACTGTCATAGGCTTGTCTATGGCAACGGTTATAAAATCACTATTATAGACGGTTTATGGAACCACTGCCATAGCCTTGTCTATGAAAGTGGTTACGTAACCGCTGCCATAGGTCTAATGTAGTGGTTGACACATTGCCTACGACAGCAGTTGGCACGCTATGGCAGCGGTTGTAAAACCACTGTCGTAGCTTTTGAATAATTAAAAAAATATAAAATTTTTAATTTTTTATATATTTTATCTGATAAATATAAAGATATATAACATAAATAAAATTTTATAAATATAAAAATATTTTTAAAATACTAAAATTTTATTATCAAATAAAATTTATTATAATATTTTTTAAAAAAAATACATCAAAAGTCCCCTAAATCTACATGGTCGTCATTTCTAGGAGATGGAGCACGAGCTGGAGCTAGAGTTGGAGCTGGAGCTGGAGCCAGAGCCAGAATCGGAGCTGGAGTTGGAATGCACGCCAACATATCCTCAAAGCCCATGAAGGCACCTTCAAAATGCGTATTGAGCATCGACACCATATCTCTCATGATGCCCTCTAGATGAGATGCGCGCTTCTTAGCCCGATCTGCCCGCATTGCAGCATGATCTGCCCATGTCAAGCTGCCTCAAGCTTCTTCCGACTGATAACACCGAAAGTCTGTGAAGAGATGCTCGCCTCAGATCATAGCTGGTCGGCGTATGTCCGGACCTGCATCGAATCCTCCTAGAGTGCTCAGGCCCCAAGACTTGAGATAAATGGTCATGGAGGTCAAAGGTATCCGAGCTCTTGCTCGCAAGCACATCTAACTAATCCTATAATTATAAGTGCAAATAAAATTTTGCAATAGATGCTATAATACTAATCATATATACTAATATATTTAATACTTACAAAAATTCTCTCGATTGCATCGTTCATCAGCCTGTCCTTCTTGTCTGTATAATTAAATCAAAAGATCTTGCTACGACTGGATATCACTCTATCTCTCATCAGCTATAATAATAGATCAGTTTATCAGAAATATGAAAAAAATATCAATTTAATTTATCTACTAAGATTTAGAATTCATTATCTTTCTATACACACGACTGGCTATAGACTCACGGTCGAGAGTGTGCGTATACTACTAGGCTATCCGATTCTTCTGATTCTGATGGAAGGTAGTCTAACAAGTATTCAAATAAATAATAAATATTTAAAAAAATATTTAAATATAATTTTAAGCATATTAAAAAATTTAAAAGTTAGTAATTTTACCTCGAACTCTTGGCACATTCAATGTGTAACCATCCTCTCCCACTAACTCGGAGGACAGTCCTGTATCCAAGGAACAAGCTCCTTTGGAGTGTCTCATCGGTGCTTGAGCCATCCTCTATGGAGCTTGATCTTGTAGCTTTGGTACAACTCCTCAATCAGAAAAGTCGTACCTTCTCTGTACAAAGTTATCAAAAGTCAGTTACAAAATTATTCTAATCAAACATAATATAAATATATAAAATATATAAATATAATTAAGATGTACCTACCCATATCTCCTCCCACACTCGGTCCCTTCCAGTATCATCCATCAATCGTCAGTCTTTGGGCGCTATAGAAATAATGTCTGACTGCCTCACAAGCACTTCAAAAAAAAAATGCATCTTCCGCACGGTCTTTCTTACTAGCCTCTCCTCTGGATCATACTGTACCATCACCTGATGTCGATGGTTTCACACATGCACCATACATGTGGGACCGCAAAATATCCTACTGGATGATGCATTTGTAATAAAAATATGTTATGCAAATATATAAGTATACAAATACTATATAAAAAATAAATAAATAATATAATAAAAATATATACTCAGATATCGGTGGAGTAGCATGTATCGAAGATATGGGTGACGATGGAGATTCAGATAACGGTGGAGTAGATACCGTTGGTAGAGTAGATATCGATGGTGGAGGTCTCTGAGCAGCTGATGCAGAGGTAGATGGAGTATGCTCCGACTGCTCCTTAGATGCTGAACTTCGAGTAAACCATCGAGAGGTAGGGGTGAAAGCTAGATGACATTTTGGTGCCATCTGTTAGATATATGTGCCCTAGAAGTCAGAATTGGCTAACACTTGTAATATACTTCTAGGGGCAAAATTATAATTTTGACTATAATCAATAAAATGGATAATTTTCTATCACATATATGTATTTAGTATTTGTGATATATCATTTGAGTTAATGGTAATGATAATTCATATTTTCAAGAGTTGAAAATTTAAGATATGAATAATCATTATTAACTCATAAAAAGCTTCCAACCATAGGATCATCACGAGGATGGTGATTGATCCGGAAGGTTGGTGTACAATCGCTTCTCTTTAGTAGATGAGTCTTGAGTCTACGGTGTGGAGACACCGGAGCGAGAGTATAGGTACTCGTTAGAGAATGAGGGCACTGAGCGTGACCACCTCGAGTAGTCATTAGGAAGTCTACCTTCTCGTCAATGACTGACTCGATGCTGCAGTGGTGTGTCTGGTTCTTTGACCTGAGGTGCATCGGTAGTTCACCTTGAGGGTGTTATAGTTTGACTACACCATAACTCGTCTCCTAGCCATTCGAAATCCTGAGGTGTATGTTGGCTATAGCATGTTCATTGTAGGAACTGGATTGCATCAAGATGGAATCTATCTACCTCGGTGGTAGAGGAGCAGCCCTATGATGATCATGAGAATCAAGTCCAGAAGCCCATGGCCATGGCAGAGTGAAATAATAGAAAGAGTTTCTATTTAGATTTTCACATCGGACTTGAATCGAATGATTACATCATATGACAGAAACTAGGGTTTGACGAGTTCACCTTAACCCTAATCTGATCGAGGGCTCAAGATAGAAGAACTTAATCACACAGGTAGCTGCACCAAGAGGTTCGCATTCAGCTCTGATGGGTTGCCACCATATACTGCTAGGTGTCACTGGTGGATTTTGGGAGCAATTAGAATGATTTAGATGATCGATCATTCTAGCTGTTCGAATCAGAAGAGTTCTGATCCATCGAAAGGAGTTTCGATGATGTCGATGATAGAGATCATGACATATCCCATTACCATACAGAACTGAACCTAACTAGATCACACAAATAAGGGTTTGAATCTGGTGATCATCAATTGAACTAATCCAGTTCAATTGATCTGAATGAGATTCAATTAGGTTCAAAGAAATCGTGCTAGCACTCGATTGAACCTAACGTTCTTCTTTTACTATCATAAATAGTTATCTCCTGACTGAGCCAAAGAAGTTTGTGCTCATCAGAGGCCTTCACTTGGTCTGACTGGAGCCTGTCCAGGTCAGAAAAGGGTTGTCTTATTTTGTAAGATAATACCTGCCATTTTTGGTCACCTGCCATTTCTCGTCCTTTGACTTTGGTCAAAAGTTGACCTTTGACTGGTCAAATATTGACCATTGATACTTTGACTTCTGTCCACATGTCATGCACCTATTGGAGAGCTAGTGGAGGCTTGTCCCCCTATCAGAAACCTGGCAAAAAGGAGGGTGCACGCCAAGGGTGGCGTGTGCCCAAGTTTGAGGCGCCCAGGAGTTCCTGTTGGATAGGGACTCCATCTCCTTTATTGGAATTCCGATTAGACTCCTCCTAAGAACCAACTTTGACTGATCTTAGGCACCATCTAAGAATGAATCCAAGGAACTCTATTCCCATCAATCAGATTTAGATCTAATTTCACAAAGGATTGTGATTGGTTGGGATGAAGAGGAGTTGGATCACGCATAGTCTATAAATAAGACCCTACGCCCAACTCAAAGAGCAATACAATTCCCTATGCCCCAAGGCTGTCTCTCTCTTCCTCCTTCATGCCAAGCTCATCTTCTCCCTCTTCTCTCCATGTTCAAAGAAGTTTGGGATCTCAGTTGGTGCAATCTAGGTGAGAGAAAGGCGACAGAAAGCTAGAAGGCTGCGCTGCTGCAAAGGACAACTACTGATCTTCGAAAGTTGAAGATCCTCCAAATCAGATTCAGATCTAATTTTTGGAAGATGTGATAGAGAAGAAGAAGATCTCTAGATCTAGCCTAAGTGGATATCGGTAGAGGCCAGGCACTTGCGTGGCTAGATCCAGAACCTTCCGCTGCTTACAGGATCATCAACGGGTAATAGGATTACCCACATCAAGATAAATTAAATTTGAATTTAATTTATCTATATTTTATTTTAATTATTAGAATAATAAAAATTAGATCTAAAAATATTTTAGATCTAATTTAGATCAAAGAAAAATTTTTTTTGAAATATATCTCTTGATCTGATCAGATCTGAACGAACCTGATCCAGGAAAATCAGGATTTTTCCCTTCAACTGGTATCAGAGCCAAGGTTCTAAAAGTATTTAGATCTAATTTTAAATTTATTTTAATCAAAAAATAAGTGATTTTAGATATCACATGAGATGTGATCAGATCTAAAATCAAAAAAATTAAAATTAAATAATTTGGATCTAAGATTAGAAAATATGCATGACTAGTTCTAAAATAGAATAGTTCTATAGAATAGTCTTGCATGTTTATAATTTAATTTGATTAAATTATATTTTAGATCTATTTATTTACTATTTTTTGATATTATAATTATTATAATAACATCTAAAAAATAGTAAATAAAAATTATTTAATTTTAACATCATATGAGATATGATTGATGCATGTCTAGACTAGTTGTAGAATAGTTCTACATAATTATCTAGATTAGAATTTATTTTGATAAGATCAATTTAAATCTAATTTTTTAGATTATTATGAGATAATTTAGATCTAAAAATATGCATGATTCGATACATGAGATGTATGCAAAATATGCCATGATTAGATCTAATTTGTATATGAGATATATGATATAGATCTAAAACTATTTTGTAGTATTGACATGTTCTTGATTAAGGCATTCCTCTTGGCCGTCCGATCATAAGAACGAAGAAGGATTTAAAGGCCCTCTCCTTCCATTCGATGGGGTGTTCTTATGATGTGTAGGGGTGCTGCGCGTTCGTCCTTAATCAGAAATCCAAAACTTACTTTCTGCAAAATCCTAGATCCTGAAAACCCTAGGATTTATTGTGCATATTTTGTTTATGAACCCTAAACTTAATTAAGAATTAAGATTATGGAAATATTAATTAGGTCTAAAATTGAGAATTTTCAGATCTAAGACATATTCATAATACTGGGTTCGGGCTTGGGTAGCTCAATTAGGTCTAAGCGGTTGATCAAACCGAATCAAGAGTTGGTTAGATGGGATCAACAATGCTTAAATTGACCAGCCTAATAGGATTAAGTCTAGGGTCAAGATCGAATCACATGAGTCATCGATCAAGCTAAGACCTAATTAGGCTCAGAGGTTAGAGTCTGGATTGTAGGCTAACCCAATTGGTTCTGGCTCAATAATTTGGTGTCTAAGATAAGTTTGGCAGATACGACCGACTGATTTTTAATTGGGAAGCTACTCGACCTGAATGCATTCTTGTATCGAGTTAATGGCATATCCCTTCCACCGATCTCACTTACCTGGTCCATATCTTACTTGACTCAGTTCTGATCTGAAGGTGGTCAATAATCCGAGCTAACCCATGCCACTAGGTTAGTCATAATTGTTATGACTATGACAAGTCTAGTTTAATGAGACCTGAAATCAATTCTCCCTAAGAAAAGATTAAATCTGAAGGTCTTCCACCATTGTAGATGTGCGGGCCCTTCCCGGGGTTGATTATTTCTCGACTGGATTACAGTGGCTTCAGTTGCACCGGAAAAGATGCAACCATGTCTATTAGGCATTGGATGCTATGGGCTGGAGGATGAGTTGGGCTCAATATTTTGGATACGGTGAGAGACTCAATTAGGAATCCAGTCTGTGCAAATGGTGGGTCTGACTTAACTAAGGAGTGGATCAATATTCTGGATACGGTGAGATTCATGAATTAGAAGATCCAAGTTTGGGTGCACCATGATTAGAGAATCATTGAACAAGAGTTGTTCACTCATTGGCTAACCCATCATCCAATAACTGTTAGGTGAGGTGATGAGTCAGTTGGTGAGACCGCACCATCCACTAGAAAATCATTAATCATGGAGATTTTTGCATCTCTACAAGAGGAAAGTGTAGGGATCGAGAAAATAGTGAAAAGCTAATTTATTTAAAAATAAAATCTCTAAATAAATTGAGTCAAGTCATTAATTACAGTATCTAACTAGAATCTTTGACTCTCTACAGAAAAATATCTGCATCCAATCCATTAGCACGTATCCTGGACACACATAGACTGACCGGATCCAATTATAAAGATTGGCTCAGGAAACTATCAAAATTATTTTGGGTTCCAAGAAGTTAACCCATGTATTGGACCAGGATCCTCCCACCTTACCAGCCCATCCATCCACTGAACAGAGAGCGTCTCTGGAAAAATGGATAGACGAAGATAATAAGATCAGATATTACATGTTGGGCTCGATGTCTGATGAGCTCCAGCGCCAACATGAAGATATCGGAACTGCTCGCCAAATGTTGGCTCACCTGCAAGAGATGTTTGGTGAACAGAGTCGCGCAGCCAAAGTATCAAGTCATGAAATGACTTTTTAAGGCTAAGATGCATGATAGGCAGTCAGTCCAAGATCACTGTCTGATGATGATCAAGAACTTAGAAGAGCTTGAGAAGCTCGGTGTGAAGTTAGACCTGGATCTGCAGAATGATGTTATTCTACAATCCTTGATTGATGCATATGGGCAATTCATCATGAATTATCACATGCATAAACTTCAAAATTCTTTGGCCGAATTAATGAACATGTTGGTCACCGCTGAGCTTTCTATGAACGGTTCTAAAGGCTCAGTTTTTGCTATGGAACAGACTTCTTCCAAAAGAAAGTCTTCTAGAAAAAAAAAGTCTGTAAAAAAGCAGAAGGTGAAAAAAGGAAAGAAGAAGAAGGCAGAGCCGAAGAAAAAGGCCGCTGACAAAAAAAAGTATTTTCATTGCAACAACGATGGCCACTAAAAGTGGAACTACCCTACTTACCTGGCCACCCTGAAGAATAAGAAGGAAGATCCTTCTGGAGGTATGCTCGTTATTGAGTCTAACCTTATGATTTCTTCTGCATCCAGTTGGGTGCTTGACTCTGGTTCTAGTGCTCATCTATGCACTTCCATGCAGGGTCTTGAGGATAGCAGGAGGCTGAGGGATGGAGACATGATCCTACGCATCGAAAATGGAGCAAGAGTTGCTGCAGTGGCCGTGGAAACATACCCTCTTCGATTACCATCTGGTTTAGACTTAGTTTTGAAAGGACTTGTTATTATTGTGCCTGCAGCTAAGCAGGAATTTGATTTCTATTTCATGCTTTAGCACTAAGAAGGCTATGTGAATTACCTTTTCTTTAAGGACCATTGTAACATTCTTTATGAAAGAAATAAAATTGCAAATGGTTTCCTCTTATTAACGATCTTTATCAGCTTACATATTGATGTATCTATTCTTAACTATCGAGCAAAACGTGAATGCCATAAAATCAAAATCGACCTAGGGAATAGTCCAAATGATAGGTATCTATGGCACCTGAGATTAGGTCATATAGCAGAAGATAGGATTAACAAATTGAGAAAAAATGGGCTATTGAGTCCATTGACTTTCGAGTCATATCCAACTTTGTGAATCTTATCTTCAAGGCAAAATGACTAAACTCCCTTTTGTAGGACATGGGGAAAGGGCCACAGGATCTCCTTGCCTAGTACATACTGATGTGTGCGGCCCATTTGATGTGCCGGCTAGAGGCAATTTTGTCTACTTCATTAATATTTATCGATGATCTTATCTAGGTATGGGTATGTGTATCTTATGAGACACAAGTCTGAAGCTTTTGAAAAGTTCAAAAAATTCAGACATGAAGTAGAAAAAGCAAATTGAAAAATTCCATTAAGGTTCTTCGATCAGATCGAGGAGGTGAATACCTTAGTCGAAAATTCCTAGACTATCTCAAGAAAAATGGCATAGTCTCTCAATGGACTCCACCAGGAATACCTCAACTCAATGGAGATTTCAGAATGGAGAAATCGAACTTTATTAGATATGGTCCGATCCATGATGAGCTTCACATAGACCTTCCTGATTTTCTTTGGGGACACTTAGTCTGTTAACTTCAATATACTTATCTACTGAATAGGATTCCCTCTAAAATCATTCCTACCACACCGTATGAGAATATGGCATGGTAAGAAACCAAGTCTGAGTCATCTCAGAATTTGGGATTGTCCGGCTCATGTCAAAAGACAACAAGCGGACAAGTTAGAGTTTAGGTCCTTTAGAGCTCGATTCATAGGATATCCTAAAGAGTCATTAGGATACTATTTCTACATTCCAGAAGACCACAATGTGATTGTGAGTCGACATGCCATCTTTCTTGAAAAATAGTTTATTCAAGATAGCGGCATTGGAAAGCAGATCAAGCTTGATGGAGAAAGTCTCACAAGTAGCAACGAGCTAAGGACCAAATTGGAACCAAATCAGGTTGAGCCAATAAGAATCACTACCTCCTCCACCTCGTAGATCGAAAAGAGTTTTTCCATCCTCCTGAGAGGTACTTAGGTATTATTTCAGAGGAAAGTAGAGAAAATATTCCTCGTAGGTAATGGTGCTTCATGGTGATGATCCCAAAACCTACAATGAGGCGATATCAGGATATCGACTCCGAGAAATGGCTTAGAGGCAATGCAAGTCAGAAATTGACTCGATGCACTCAAACCAAGTCTGAACCTTGGTAGATCCACCAGAAGGTATAGTACCTATTGGGTGTAAATGGATCTTCAAGAGAAAGATTGGTGCAGATGGGAAAATGTGGAGACATTCAAAGCTAGACTTAGTGGCAAAAGGTTATAGTCAACGCGAAGGCATTGACTATCAGGATACCTTTTCGTCAGTAGGCTATGCTAAAATCCATCCGCACATTGCTTGCTATTGCAGCCTATTTCGATTATGAAATATGGCAAATGGACGTGAAAATGGCATTCTTAAATGGATATCTTGAGGAAGATATCTATATGGAACAGCCGCTAGGTTTCACATCCAGTGATGCTGATCACAAGGTATGCAAGCTGCAAAGGTCCATATATGGACTTAAGCAAGCATCTCGGAGCTGGAATACTCATTTTAATGATGTGATCAAAATTATTTGGTTTCATCAAAAATGAAGGAGGAACCATGTATCTTCAAAAAGATCAGTGGGAGTGCTATTGTCTTCCTTCGTATTGTACGTGGATGATATCCTCCTTATTGAAAATGATATTTTCCCATGTTGACCATAGTTAAAATATGGTTATCCAAGAAAATTCTTCCATGAAAGACCTATGAGAAGCATCCTTTATTCTTAGGAATTAAGGTCTATAGAGGATAGACCGAATAGGATGCTAGGACTTTCACAGAAGATGTACATAGAGGAAAGTGCTAAAGAGGTTTAGCATGGAAAACTCTAAGAGGGGATTAGTACTCTTCAGACATGGCATTCATCTCTTCCAAGAAGATGTGCCCTAGCACACCTGAGGAAATAGAATGCATGAGCAAGATTCCTTATGCTTCAGCAATAGGAAGCCTCATGTATGCCATGCTTATGTACACGACCTGATATAGCCCATGCTGTGAGTGTCACAAGCAGATATCAGTCAAATTCCAGATGAAGAACACTGGACTTTTGATGAAATGTATCCTTAAGTACTTAAGAAGAACTAAGGATATGTTGTTGATTTTTGGTAATGGAGAACTCCAAGTCCAGGGCTACACAGACTCGGATTTTATGTCCGATATAGATGATCGAAAGTCGACATCTGAGAGTCTGTTTGTGTGTAATGGTGGTGCTGTCAGTTGGAAGAGTTCCAAGCAGACAGTGATAGCAGATTCCACCATGGAAAGCAGAATACATCGCTGCATCAGAAGCTGCGAAGGAAGACATTCTGGTATAAGAAGTTTGCCACAGAGATCGGAAGTGATGCCATCAGATGCCATTCCTCTATACTGCGACAACAATGGCGCCATAGCCCTTGCTAAAGAGCCGAGGTCTCACCAAAAATTCAAGCACATCGAGCGGCGATACCACCTCATCCACGATTACCTCGAGAAAGATTACGTCGAGGTCAAGAGAGTCGACTCTGCAGACAATACGGCAGACCCACTTACAAAACCATTGGGCCAGTAGAAGATCGAAGTCCATCTTGAGAAGAATGGGAACTTAGACTTTGTAGCCAATTGGCTTTAGGTTAAGTGGAGTTTGTTAGATATATGTGCCCTAGAAGCCAGAATTGGCTGACACTTGTAATACACTTCTAAGGGCAAAATTATAATTTTGACTATAAATAATAAAATGGGTTATTTTCTATCACATATGTGTATTTAGTGTCTGTGATACATCCCTTGAGTTAATGGCAATGATAATTCTTATTTTCAAGAGTTGAAAATTTAAGACATGAATTTTCATTATTAACTCATAAAATGCTCTTGACCATAGGATCATCATGAGGATGGTGATTGATCCGGAAGGTTGGTGTACAATCGCTTCTTTATAGTAGATGAATCTTGAGTCTATGGTGTAAAGACATCGGAGTGAGAGTACAGATACTCGTTAGAGAACGAGGGCACTGAGCGTGACCACCTCGAGCAGTCATTAGGAAGTCTACCTTCTCATCGATGACTAGCTCGAAGCTGCAGTGGTGTGTCTGATTCTTTGACCTGAGGTGCATCGACAGTTCACCTTGAGGATGTTATAGTTTGACTACATCATGACTCGATCTCCTAGTCATTCAGAATTCTGAGGTGTATGTTAACTATAGCATGTTCATTGTAGGAATTAGATTGCACCAAGAGAAAATCTATCTACCTCGGTAGATGAGGAGTAGCCCTATGATGATCATGAGAATCAAATCCATAAGCCCATGGCCATGGCAGAGTGAAATAATAGAAAGAGTTTCTATTAAGATTTTCACATTGGATTTGAATCGAATGATTAATTCATATGATGAAAATTAGGGTTTGACGAGTTCACCTTAATCCCTAAATCGATCAGGGCTCAAGATAGAAGAACTTAATCACACATGTAACTACACCGAGAGATTCATTTTCAGTTCTGATGGGTTACCACCATATACTGCTAGGTGTCACTGATGGATTTTGGGAGCAATTAGAATGATTTGGATGATCGATCATTCTAGTTGTTTGAATCAGAAAAGTTCTGATCCATTGAAAGATGTTTCGATGATGTCGATGATAGAGATCGCGATATATCTCATTACCATACAGAATTGAACCTAACTTGGATCATACAAATAAGAGTTTGAATCTGGTGATATCATTAATTGGACTAATCCAGTTCAATTGATTTGAATTAGATTCAATTAGGTTCAAGAAAATCGTGCTAGCACACGATTGAGCCTAAAGTTCTCCTTCAACAATCATTAAATAGTTATCTCTCGACTGAGCCAAATATGTTTGGGCTCACTCAGATATCTTTACTTGGTCTGACTGAGCTTGTCCAGATCAGAAAAGGATTGTCTTAATTTATGTAAGATAAACCTTGCCATTTTTGGTCACCTACCATTTTTCGTCACCTGCTAATTCTTGACTTTGGTCAAAAGTTGATCTTTGACTGGTCAAACATTGACCATTGACACTTTAGACTTCTGCCACATGTGTCATGCACCTATTGGAGAGCTGATGGGGGCTTTGTCCCCCTACTAGAAAGAGGCAAAGGAGGGGGCGCACGCCTCCTTTGACCCAAGTCATGGGACTCCAGGAGTCCCTTCATGGAATAAACTTAGGTGGCGCCTAAGACCTCTACTTTGATTCCAATCTTGGCTGCCACCTAAGGACCAACTGTTGAAGAGTCTTAGGGCTCTCATCTAAGATTGGATCAGATGATGTCATCCCATCAATCAGATTTAGATCTGATTGCACAAAGAGATGTGATTGGTTGGGATGATAGAGGCAGTTGGATCAGCAGAGTCTATAAATAAATCCTTGTTTGCACCCAACTTTAAGAGAATGCAATTCTCTCCTTGCCCATGCCACATAGCCATCTCCCTCTCTCCTCCTCATGCCTACCTCTGATCTTCTCCCTCTCCTCTCCATGCCCAAAGGAGCTTTGGGCTTCAGTTTGGTGCAATCTAGGCATGAGAGAAAGGTGACAAGAAAGGCTAGAAAGGCAGCACTGCTGCAAGAGAAGACATTGCTGATCTTCAAAAGTTGTTTTGAAGATCCTTCCAAGATCAGATTCCAGATCTAGATTTTTGAGGAAAGATAATAGAGAAGAAGAGATATCCAAATTCGATCCAGCTTGAGTGGATACCGGTAGAGGCCAGGCAATTGCGTGGCTAGATCCAGAACCTTCCGCAATGCTTAGCAGGATCATCAATGGATAATAGGATTGCCTTACATCAAGATAAATTAAGTTTTATTTAATTTATCTATATTTTATTTTAATTATTAGAATAATAAAAATTAGATATAATATATCCTAGATCTGATTTGGATTTAAAAAAAAATTAAAATATATCTCTTGATCCGATCAGATCTGAACGAATCTGATCCGAGAAATCAGAATTTTTCTTCACCATCGTGACTTACAACGTTAATGAATATTAATCAATATAACATGTTAAATAATAATCAAAGATATTGCCTAGGTACCATCCATATAATTACATATAAATATATGGATGCCAAAGATTATGTACGCTAATCAATTGACGGATCTATCGCTATGCAATGCAATAAACAAAAGCAATAAGATAGGGATTCTCTTAGCAATCGGAGGTTCTCTTAGCGGTCGGCACGATCCACGGCATGGCCTACCAACACGACACGACCCAAGACACAAACTATCGACATGGCATGATATAGCATAGCCTACCGATACGGCACAACCCAAGGCACGGCACGGCACGGCCTACCGATAAGGCATGGCAAGGTTACATTTTTATTCAATATTAGGTTAAATTTAAACTTTAAGGCCAAGGAATAGACTTTTAAGAGCATTTAGGTTAGGCTTATGGAATATTTATATGCATTGAATCTAGCTTTTGTTTTACTGATTATTAATAAATCAATTGAGGGTTGGTGTTCAATTTGGATGATTTTGACTCGTGTCTGGATTTTATGTTTTATTTGAGTCTTGGTTGATTTTTCTGATCCATCTGCCAAGTTGCACATTTTAATCTTTAGCATATATGATAATATTCTATATATGATATTTGTGGTATCTACTAGCACGACATGGCCCAAGGCATGGCCTACTGACACAGCATGGTATGGTACGGTACGACATGACCTACCAATACGGCATGATCCAAGGCATGGCACGACACGACATGACCCAAGGCACAACATGATTTACCAGCATAGCATGGCCCACGGCATGGTACGGCATGGCCTACCGACATGGCTCAGATGCGAAGCTCCGCATAGTCATTCGAGGGGTGGGGATTGCAACCTCTGGACAACAAATTTAACATGTTGAACAATAATATTAGCAACACATCAATAAATAAACTCTAATAATTTATTCCAGAATATTGAAGTTATCGTCTGGTGGCATCTACAATATGGACATCACCATCGCTCCTGATAAATGTGTCTGGGATATCGACAGTACTAGATAAGTTTTATCCTAGAGGAGCACTTTGCATGCATGGTCCAACATCGTCATCAACTTCGGTATCATCAAAAATATGCCTAGGCACCATCTTCACAACAGCATCCTATTGAGGCTCCAAGGGATCACTAACGTAGAAGACTTGACTAGCTTGGTAGGCAAGTATATACGGTTCTTCAGTGTAGAGATGGTGTTGCATGTTAACGAGAGTAAAACCATACTCATCAATCTTCATCCCAGACTATGATAAGTTGTCAAACCAACCACACTTCATCAACACAATCCTTCCTTTAGAATAATATTCCAAGATGACTATCTTCTCCACCATGTTATAATAGTTCAAATCCTCCGTATGAGGCTGTGAATCCCTCGGGTTAGCATAACATCCAGTGGTGGCGTTCAACATGATGCTACTATTTTGTGTTGCCATATTTACAAACTTGCTGTGAATATTAAACCTGTAGCTGTTAATGATGAGCTATTTATACTCACGCACGGTACGATTAGGATCCATTAAAAGAGTATACACTTCAGAACTCATATTATTGAGCGGCAATCTCCACACCTAATTAAGGATATGATACTTAATTAGTAAACATGTTCAAATAAGTTGCATAAGGCAAGAATATATAATCGCTTCTATGATCTTTGAACCATTTAGAAAATTATTTGCTGTGCATTTTTTCTCTCTCGTATACTTAAAGTACCATATTTTACTCTTATGACCTCCTTATATTTGCTGCATGCACAAAAAATAAATTTATGTATAATTGAATATTTACTTCTACTTATTATGAAATAAATAAGACTGAGTGACTCACCTTATGTACGGCTCAATGACATCACAGTTGAAGAGCACGTAGCGGTGTGTCTTATCCCTTTCCTCAAAGCATAAATCAGTGAGACGGTATAAAGTGGAAAGTCCACCTGGCTGTGGAATGGACTCAAATGTAGACTCAATTGGCTCATACTGATCATCCTAATTTTTCATTGGCTGATTACAACGTGTCTCGAGCTTGTTTAAGTATATGGTACAAAAATCCATACACTCTTGATCCAAATAATCTTCTACTATGGATTCCTCCGGACGATTCATATTTCTTACATAAGATTTTAGAGTTTGAATATTTCTCTCAGTAGGATATATCCATCGACAGAACACTGAGCCTCCAAGTGCAATTTTTTTCGCAAGGTGTACGGTAAGATGCATCATAACCATAAAAAATGATGGTGAAAATATCTTCTCCAGATCACATAATATAGTCACCATTCTTGTCTTCATTTTTTTCACATCTTTCTTATGCAATCTCTTTGTACAAATATCTCTGTAAAAGTTGCAAAGACGAATAACAATCATTCTGATATTTTTTGGCAATATGCGGCAAATAGCTATTGGGATCAATTCCTGCATTAGCACATGATAATCATGAGTCTTTAATCCTCTAAGTTTGATATCCTTACTATTCACATGCTTTGATATGTTGCTGGAGTATCCATCAAGGACCTTTATATTCTCCAATACACGAAGAAATGTGGACCATTCAAAGGCATTCATAACATAGCATGCATGAGAAAAATTCCACCATTCTCCTCCTACTAGCTCTGGATGGAGTGATATCCTAATATCCCATTCTTTCAAGTCAAATTGAGAATTCAAGTCATCCTTAGTCTTATCTTTGATATTTAAGATTGTTGTCAATAGGAGCTCACACACATTCTTTTCAATATGCATTACATCTAAGCAGTGGCGTAATAAGTTTGTCTCCTAATATGGCAAGTCAAAGAAGATGCATTTTTTTCTCTAATTAAAGTATGTGTTATTTTTCTTTGATCGATGCTTCTTCTTTTTACCATCAATCGAAATATCTTTTTCAAATTCAACACTGAGACCATCCAACTCTCTAAGTACATCACTTTCAGATATCCGACTAGGCACCGCACCTTCTTCAACAGTGCCATCAAAGGAGCGTGCATCCTTTCTATATGGATGGTTTCGATGGAAAAAACATCGATGCCCCATATAGCTAAAGCTCCTCCGATGTATCAACCTTCTAGATTGAATTTTTTTTTACAAACTGAGCATGCTAGCTCACCTTTGGTGCTCCAATCTGACATTAGGGCATAGGTTGAAAAATTATTTATTGTCCATAAAAGTGCTATGCGCATGAAGAATGACTCATTCAGCAAAGCATCAAAAGTTAGAACACCTTGAATGTACCATAACTATTTTAGCTCGATAATAAGAGACTGTAAATAAATATCAATATCATTATCTACTTTCATCGATCCAGGGATGAGCACTGTCATGAAAGCAAAGAATTTTTTCATACACATCCACGGTGGAAGATTGTAAACATGAATAAATACTGGCCATACATAATAAGCGGTACTCATATGCTAGAACGGGTTGAAATCGTCGCACGACAAGCCCAACCTCACATTACGTATCTTATGTGCGAAGTCGGGATATAAATCATTAAATTTTTGCCATGCCTCTCCATCGGCTGGATGCCTTAATGCATCATATTTTTTTTGATCTTCTTCATGCTATCTCATATCCTTCGATATCCTTGTCGATATAAATAACTTTTATAGTCTTAGAATCAAAGAAAAGTGCCACATCAACTTTTGAGGTACATGAGTCGATGTGCCATCTTTATTCTATTTTCATCTTGACACACTGCACCTCATGCACTCATTTTGGTTGACATCCCCCTCCCAATAGAGCATGCAATCATTAGGACATGCATGCATCTTGGCGTAAGTAAAGTCTAGCTATTCAATAATCTTCGATGCCTCATAATTATTATTTAAAATTGATGTATCGTTCGAAAGAATATCTCTCAAAAGCTCTAATATGTAGTTCACTCCATTATTACTGAACCCATTGGAGCATTTTGCATGATACAATCGGATTAAGAACTTTAGCTTCGCTATCTTTTCATATCCGAGATACAACGAAATATTAGCATCCTCCATCAACTTACGGACCTTCTCTACATTCTCACTATTTGTCATTCCATCAACCACAGGATCAGGCATGGACGTAGATGTACCATCATTATCGCCAACAAACAAAAAAATATTATGAACCATTTGTTCCACTCCCCCATCATATTGATCGTGTCTTTACGATCTGCCCTCACCATGTTGGTCCTAACAAATTTCATAACTGACTTTAAATCCATAAATAGTGACGTGATCATTTACATCTTGACAAGATAGCCATGGTCCACCCATATATTTTTATAAAAATATTGGATCAGTCCATGGTCCCTAAATTTTTTTATAGAAAAATTAAAAAAATTTTGAAGTCCTGCCTCATATTCTGGCGAGAGCCTACTAAACTTCATCTACTCCTTATCCATTTTAAAAATGATGATACTACAATTAAATCATTTATGGAACTTAAATTATATACTAATGTATTATAAACAAATATGCAATAAATGCATCCTATCACCAACTAATAGATAAAGATAGATTCTGTCTTATTTAGAAATTGTATTAATTCTATAGATTCAATACAGTAATCAAACGATATGTAATAGGGATCGAATGAAATTTTGGCAGCATTTTCTCTTAGTTCTCCTATGTAGGAAGAACAAAAGAGAATTACTGTCCAAAATTTTATTCAAAATTCTTAGCATACTGTTTGATTACTATAACTATCTATAGAATTATCTATAATTTTCAAACCATTCAAATTGGACAATCAATTGATCATTGTACATAATTCTCTCATCCATATAATTATGTATAATTATACGGATGTCAGAGATTATGTATACTAATCAATTGACGGATCTATCATTATGCAATATAATAAATAAAAGCAACAAGATATAAATATTTAAAAAATATTATTCAATAAATTCTATAATGAACCCCCTCCCTCCTAGTGATGCCGGCGAGGCTGGACCCCCTCCCTCTCTCTCTCTCGATCTTCCTCATCGATGATGATGGTGAGGTCAGACCCCCTTCCTCCCTCTCTCCCTCACCCTTTCTTTGTTTTGGGTCCCAAAATTGGGTCCAAATACTTAGGATCCATTAGGATCCAGATCTAGTACTTCAAGTACGGATCTATCGAGTATTCGGATTTGAGTCCAATACCAGTAATTAAAATTGGATTTGAATCTGAGTATTCAGATTTCGATCCAAACCCAATCCATTAATAGGTCTAGTCTAGTGATTAATAAATAATACTATAAAATTAAAATAAAAAATATACCTACGATTGTGCTTGAGGAAGAGGACGGTGCTAGAGAATCATCGAAAGCTTCGAGGGTCACCGACAACGACGCTAGAGGAAGACGATGGTGCTAGAGGTAACCTACGAAATAAGAGCAAGATAGTGAGATAGAGAAAGAAGAGAGAGAAAAAAAAGAGGAAAGAAAGAGAGAGAGGAGACCTAAAGGGGATGGGAAGGGTGGGGGGGGGCGGTCGAGGAGGGTAAGGGGTGGGCGATCGGGGGATGGGTAGAGTGGGGGACAGGCGGCCGCAGTCGGGGATGGGAGGGCGAGGGGCGGTGGCGGTGGTCGAGAATAGGAAGGATAAGGGGTGGACGGTCGGGTGGCGGTAGGGGATGGGGAGGGCGGGGGGCGGCAGTTGGAGAGGGCAAGGGGTGGGCGGTCGGAGATGCGGGGGGCTGGCGGTGTCAGGATGTGTGGAGTCTCATCGATGACGGAGAGGAGGGGAGAGAGAGAGAGAGAGAGAGCGCACGAAAGGAAGAAAAAATTGAAGGTTTTTAACCTAACCTATGATAGTAGTTTTTGATCTATTGTCATAGATCTATGGCAGTAATTACTAAAAATTACTATAATAGATCTACGACAGTAGTTTCATAACCACTGCTATAGATTTATAGCAGCAATTTTCAGTAATCACTATCGTAGGTTGAAAATAATTTTTTTTATTTTTTTTAAATATTATATAATTTTAAAATTTAATATTCATCTTTACCATTCATTATCTAAATAATTATCATTAAAGTATCATCACAAAAAATCACCTCGATCCGATGGCCCTAGCTTCATCGATAAAAAAATTTGATTTCAATGATCACGAACGATGATGCGATGACTGATAGATGGAGATCTCCGATCAATCCAAAAATTTGTAACAATGATCTCAGTGATATTTATAGCATACTAGTAAAATTTTACTTCAATCGGATATCGTTATCATGTTAATTTAGTATTGAATAATTTCGATCGTTAAATTAGAAACAAACGACCAAAGGGCTAAACGGCATTCGATTATGAGATAATTTTTTAGTTACATGATCTTTATTATAATTTTAATTATTTTATATGATGATGATAGTAAAATTTAAATCATTTTTATATGAACTATTCACGTTAAGCAGATATTGCAAAAGCACGAGCACATGCATATAATAACCAACGAATTTTAAGAATAGTTATCAGGCGATGTATAGTTTTAGATCATTTTTAGTCTCACGAGTTGAATTTTATAATCATCATCATAAAAAATGATTAAAGTAGTAGCCAAGATCATTTATAAAAAAAATTATCTTATAATCGGACACCGTCTGTTCCTTTGATTACTCGTTTATCATTTAACGATCGAAATTAACCTATACTAAATTGACCAAGATAACGATATCGGATTGAAGTAAAACTTTGATAGTATGCTATAAAAATAACTGAGATCATCATTGTAGGTTTTTGGATCTATCGAATGTCTCCATCTATCAAATCATCGCATCGTCGTTCGTGATCGTCGAAATCAAATTTTTCTGATCGATGAAGCTAAGACCATCAGATCGAGGTGATCTTTTACGATGATACTCTAATGATAATTATTTAGAAATAAATAGTGAATATGAATATTAAATTTTAAAATTATGTAATATTTAGAGAAAAAATAAGAAAAAAATATATTACAGTGATTACAAATAACCACTACTATAGATCAACGTATAGCAGCGGTTATAAGAAATCACTGCTATAGGTCCGATCTATGGCAGTGGTTGTCCAAACCACTGCTATAGATTAGACCTATGACAACAATTATAAAGAATCGCTACCATAGGTCAGACTATGATAGTGGTTTCTTGTAACCGCTGCTATAGGTCGGTCCTATAGCAGCGATTCTTTGTAACCGCTGTCATAGACTTTATTGCTGTTGCCATAGGTCAGACTATGGCAGTGGTTTCTTGTAACCGCTGCTATAGGTCAGTCCTATAGCAGCGATTCTTTGTAACCGCTGTCGTAGACTCTATTGCAGCAATTTTAAAAATCGTTGTAATAGTATACGCTGCCGTAAACTCTTTTTGTAGTAGTCCTATATCCAAGAAACAAGCTCCTTCGAAATATCTCGTTAGTGCTCGAGCCATCCTTTATGGAGCTTGACCTTGTAGCCCCAGTACAACTCTTCAATCTTCTTCAATCGGACATCTCGAGCCCTCTCATGATCCAAAAAATTGTATCTCTTCTGCACAACATTATCAAAAATCGATTATAAAATTATTCTAATCAAACATAGTGTAAACATATCAAATGTATAAATATAATTAAGATATACTTATCCATATCTCCTTCTACACTCAGTTTTGGACACCAGCATCCATCAATCGCTAGTCTATGGGCAGTATTAGAATGATGTCGAATCGCCTCACAAGTACTCCAAAAAAGAAATGCATCTCCCGTACGACCTCTCCTACTGGCCTCTCCTCCATGTCATATTGTACCATCACCTGATTTTGGTGGTTTCACACATGCGGCATATGTGTGGGATCGCGAAATATCCTACTAGATGATGCACCTATAATAAAAATATGCTATGCAAATATATAAGTATATAATAACTATATAAATAAATAAATAAATAATATAATAAAAATATAACTCACTGACCATGGGATCATATGACGTGGATGTCAGTGAAGACTCATCGGTGGATGGAGCATGTGTCAGAGATGTGGCTGACGGTGGAGGCTCGGATATCAGTGGAGTAGATGTTAATAGAGAAGTAGATGTCGGTGGTCCTTGGAGAGCCGATATGGAGGTGGATGGAGTATGTTTCAACTGTAACTTAAATGCGGAGCTTCGCGTAATCCGCTAAGACACGTGGATAAAAGCTAGATGGTATTTCGGTACCATCATGACTTGTAACGTTAATGAATATTAATCAATAAAAATTTTGAACAATAATATTAGCAAAGCATTAATAAATAGACTCTAATATTTATACCAGAATGTTAAAATCATCATCTAGTGGCATCTACAATATGAACATCACCATTGCTCCTGATAAATGTATCTGGTACCTCTACAGTATCAGATAAGTTTTATCCTAGAGAAGTACTTTACATGCATGATCCAACATCGTCATCAACCTCAATATCATCAAATATATGTCTCGGCACCATCCTCACAATAACATCCCATTGAGGCTCTAATGGATCACTAACGTAGAAGACTTGACTAGCTTGGGAGACAAGTATATATGATTCTTCAGTACGGAGATGGCTTTGCATGTTGATGAGAGTAAAACCACACTCATCAATCCCTGATTGTGATAAGGTGTTAAACCAATTGCTCCTCATCAATGCAATTCTTTCTTTAGAATAATAGTCCAAGATGACTATCTTCTTCACCATCCCATAATAGTTCAAATCCTCCATATAAGGCTGTGAATCCCTCGAGTTAGCATAACATACAGTGGTGGCACTCAACATCACACTACTATTTTATGTTGCCATATTTACGGACCTACTGTAAATATTAAACTTGTAGCCATTAATGACAAGCTATTTATACTCACGCATAGTACGATTAGGATCCATTAAAAGAGCATGCACTTTATGACTCACATCATCGAATGATAATCTCTACACCTAATTAAGAAGATGATATCTAATTAGTAAACATGTTCAAATAAGTTGTACAAGGCAAGAATATATAATTGCTTACATGATCTTTGAACCATTCAAAAAATTCTTTACTGTGCATTTTTTCTTTCTCCTGCATACTTAAAGTGCTGTATTTTACTTTTATAAGTGCCTTGTGTTTGCTACATGAATGAAGAACAAATTTAGGTGTAACTAGATATTTTCTTATAATTATTATGAAATAAATAGAACTGAGTGACTCACCTTATGTACGGCTCAATGACATCATAGTTGAAGAGCACGTAGTGGTGCATCTTATCCATTTCCTCAATGCTCAAATCAGTGAGGTGGTATGAAGTGAAAAATCCATTTGACTGTGAAATGGACTCAAATGCAGGCTCAATTAGCTCATACTGATCATCCTGATTTCTCATTGGTCAATTACGATGTGTCTTAAGCTTGTTTAAGTATATGGTATAAAAATTCATATACTCTTGATCTAAATAACTTTTTACTATAGATCCCTCTAGGTAGAGTTTGAATATTTCTCTCAATAGGATACATCCATCGACAGAACACTAAGCCTCCAAGTATAATTTTCCTTATAAGGTATACGGTGAGATGCATCATAATCATGAAAATGATGATAGAAATATCTTCTTCAGATCACATAATATAGTCACCGCCCTTATCTTCATTTTCTTCACGTCTCTCTTAAGCAATCTCTTCACACAAATATCTCTATAAAAGTTGCAAAGATGAATAACAACTATTCTAATATTTTTTGACAATACGCGGTGAATAGCTATTGAGATTAGTTCCTACATCAGCACATAATAATCATGAGTCTTTAATCCTCCAAGTTTGATATCCTTACTACCACATACTTTGATATGTTGCTTGAGTATCGATTTGGGACCTTTATGTTCTCCAACACATGAAAAAATATGGACCATTTGGAGGTATTTATAACATAGCATGCATGATGAAGCTTTTACTGTTCTCTTCCTGTCGGCTCAGGATGGAGTGATCTCCTAATACTCCATTTTTTCAAGTCAAATCAAAAATTCAAGTCATCCTTAGTCTTATCCTTGATATTCAAGATTGTTGCTAATAGAAACTCGCACATGTTCTTTTCAATATGCATTATATCTAAGTAGTGGCGCAATAAGTTTGTCTCCCAATATGGCAAGTCAAAGAAGATGCTCTTTTTCTTTCAATTAAAGTGTGTATCATTTTTCTTTGATCGACGCTTCCTTTTCTTATCACCAATCGGATCATCTTTTCTAATTCAACACTAAGACCATCCAAGTCTCTCAACACCTCACTCCCAGATATTCGACTAGGCATCTCATCTTTTTCAATAGTACCATTGAAGGAGCATGCATCCCTTCTGTATGGATGATTTCAACGAAAAAAATATCGATACTCTATATAGTTAAAGCTCCTTCAATGTGTCAACCTTCTAGATCGGATATTTTTTTCATAAATCGAACATGCTAGCTCACCTTTCGTGCTCCAATCCGATATTAGGATATAAGCTGAAAAGTCATTTATTATCCACAAAAGCTCTGCGTGTATGGAGAATGACTCATTTAGTAAAACATCAAAAGTTGGAACACCTTGAATGCTCCATAACTTTTTTAGCTCAACAATAAGAGGCTGCAAATAGACATTAATGTCATTACCTACCTTCATTAATCTAAGGATGAGCACTATCATGAAAGTAAATGATTTTTTCATATACATCCATGATGAAAGGTTGTAAACATGAATAAACATCGGCCATATACTGTGGATGGTATTCATATTCTTGAATGGGTTGAAATTATCGCATGATAAGTCCAATCTCACATTATGTATCTCTTGTGCAAAATTGGGATGTATTTTATTAAACTTCTACCATACCTCTCCATCGACTGGATGCTTCAATGCATCATCTTTTATTCGATCCTCTTCATTCCATCTTATGTCCTTTGATGTTCTTGCTGATATAAATAATTTTTATAGTCTCAAAATCAAAAAAAAGTACCATATCAACTTTTGAGGTACATGGATTGATGTGCCGTCTTTATTCTATTTTCATCTTGATACACCGTACCTCTTGCACTCATTTCGGTTGACATCCTCCTCCCAATAGAGTATGCAATCATTAGGACATGCATATATCTTAGTATAAGTAAAGCCCAACTATTCAATAATTTTCGGTGCCTCATAACTATTCTTCGGGATTTGTGCATTGTCCAAAAAAATATCCTCCAAAAGCTCTAGTATGCAGTTCACTCTATTATTACTAAATTTATTGGAGCATTTCGTATGGTACAATTGGATTAAGAACTCAAGCTTCATTATCTTTTCATATTTGAAATACAACGAAATATTAGTGTTCTCCATCAACTTATAGATCTTCTCCACATCCTCACTATTTGTCATTCCACCAACCATAGGATAAAGTATGAACGTAGATACACCATCATTATGGCTAATAAGTGAAAAAGTATCATGAATAATTTGTTCCACTCTCCCATCATGTTGATCATCTTCTTGCAGCCTGCTCTCACTATGTTGATTCCAACAAATTTTATAATCGAGTTTAGAGCCATAAATAGTAAGATAATCATTTACATCTTGATGAGATAGCCACGACCCACTCATATACTTTTTACAAGGATATTGAATTAGTCTACGGTCCCCAAATTTTCTTATAGCAAAATCAAGAAATTTTTGAAGTCCAGCCTTATATTCTGACGAAAGTCTACTAAACTTCATCCATCCCTTATCCATTATAAAAATTGGTGATACTGTAAT
This sequence comes from Cocos nucifera, assembly GCA_006176705.1. NCBI lineage: Eukaryota > Viridiplantae > Streptophyta > Magnoliopsida > Arecales > Arecaceae > Cocos > Cocos nucifera. The sequence continues at coordinate 572,166 of QRFJ01001553.1, read as the reverse complement.
TAAATCATGTATAGAACTTACGTTATATACTAATATATTATAAATAAATATATATTATAAATAAAAAATGCATCATAAATAGGAATCAAAATTAATATCATGTGTGAAACTCACATCAAATATCATTTTCAGATATACAATAAATGCATCCTATCACCAACTAATAAATAATGATAGATCCTATCTCATTTAGGAATTGCATTAATTCTATAGATTTATTATAGTAATTAAACTATATACAACAGGGATTGAATAAAATTTTGATAATATTTCTCCTAAGTTCTCCCATATAGGAAGAATAAAAGAAAAATATTGTCCAAAATTTTATTCAAAATTCTTAGCATACCATTTGATTATTATAATTATCTATAGAATTATTTATAATTTTTAAATTATCTAAATTAGATAATTAATTGATCATTGTATATAATTCTTCCATCCATACAAAAGCATATAAATGTATGGATGCCAAAGATTATGTACATTAATCAATTGATGGATCTATTATTATGTAATGCAATAAATAAAAGCAACAAGATATAAACATTCAGAAAATGTTATATAATAAATTCTATAATATGAATTACATCCATAAATAGTTAAGGAGGAGCAATAAATAATTTTAGTTTCTATTAGCGATCGGAGGTTCTCTTAGTGGCCGGCATGGCCCATGATCATAGGCATGATCCGAAACCCACCGATGGGGGTCAGGGTTCTCTTAGCGGCCACCATAATTTATGACCATCGACACGACCCAGAATCCATCGACGGAGGTTTTCTTATCGGTCGGCATGACCCAAGAGCTATCCACGACCGCCAACATGGCATGGTCCAAGGCTACAGGCACTAGTTAGGACTGTCCACGATCGCCAACATGGTATCGCCCAAGACTACCAGCATGGCTTAGAATCCATCGGTGAAGGTTTTCTTATTAGCTAGCATGACCCAAGGGCTATCCACGACTACCGACACAGCATGGCCCAAGACTGTCGGCACAATCTAGGGCCGTCCATGGCTATTGATACGGCATAGTCCAGAATCCATTGATAAGGATTTTCTTATCAATCTATACGGCCCAAGGGTTGTCCATGACTATCGACATGGCATGACCCAAGGGCTATCCACGACCGCGGATATGACACGATCCGATCCAAGACCACCGACATGATCCAAAACCAACCAGCAGGAGTTCTCTTATCCACCGACATGATCCACGATCGGTAAATAATTATAATATTTATTATAAATATTTATAATATTTATTATAAAAATTATAAAAATTATTATAAATATTATAAATTAATAAATAATACTATAAAATTTTTAAAAAAATCATATCTGTGGCTATGGAGAGGGGTCGCACAGAGAGCTCTAAGGGTCGCTGGCGATAGTGCTAGAGAAAGACAATGATGCTAGAGGTAACCTATAAAATGAGGATGACATAAAATAGTGAGATAGAGAAAGAAAGAGAAAGAGGGGAGAGAGAGCAAGGGGAGCTTCGTTGGGCTGGAGAGAGGGGGGGTTGGTGGTGGTCGGCAGAGTCAGGAGGGGGTGTGGTCGGGTGGTTCGGCAGGCAGGGGGCCAAAGTTGGGCGCAAAGAAGGGGGTGGAGGAGGGAAGAGGTCATGGGAGAGGGGTGGGTAGCAGCCAGCAGACAGTCGGGTCATGCGGGAGCAGCGGGGATAGGATGTAAGAGGGTGGTGGGATGTAGGGAGCGAGGTGGGATGGGGGGGAGGCGGGGAGCGACGGGAGGGTGCGGCAGGCGGGGTGGCGGGGAAGACGGGGATCGATGGTGGTAGGGATGCAGGGAGAGACGGTAGGGATGCAGGGAGTAGTGCCGATCGAGGAGCTAATAGGAGGTGGGGAAGGAGGTGGCACTGATCGGGGAAGGTAAGGGAGGGGTGGGATCTCACCGACGGTGGAGAGGAGGGGGGGAGAGAGAGAGCACTCGATAGAGGAAAAGCAAATTTGGAGGTGGGCTAAAAATAACCTAACCTATGATAGTGATTTTCAAATCGCTACCATAGATCTAAGATAGTAATTACTAAAAATTGCTATTATAAATCTATGATAGTGGTTAGAAAATTATTGCCATAGGTCTATGGTAGCAATTTTTGGTAACTACTGCCATAGATTGAAAATTAATTTTTTTTTTATTTTTATTTAAATATTATATAATTTTAAAATTTAATGTCCATCTTCATCATTCATTATCTAAATAATTATCATTAGAGTATCATCATAAAAAGCCTTCTCGATCAAATAGCCCTAGCTTCATTGATCAAACAAATTCAATTTTGACGATCATGAATGATGACGTGATGATCTGATAAATGAAGACCTCCGATGGATCTGAAAACTTGCAAAGATGATCTCGATGATATTTATAGCATACTATCGAAGTTTTACTTCAATCGAATTTTGTTATCATGGTCAATTTAGTATAGAATAATTTTAGCCATTAAATGATAAATGAGTGATCAAAAGATAAGACAGTGTTCGATTATAAGATAATTTTTTAGATAAATGATCTTAGCTATTACTTTAATTATTTTTATGGTGGTGATCATAAAATTTAAATCGTGAGTCTAAGAATGATATAAAACTAAACATCGCTCGATATCCATTCTTAAACTTCGTTGGTAATTATGCTTATGCTTTTGCAAGATATGCTTAATGTGAATAATTCATATAGAAATGATTTAAATCTTATAATCATCACTGAATAAAATAATTAAAATTATAACAAAGATAATTTAACTAAAAAATTATCTCATAATCAGACGTCATTTGGTCTTTTGATCACTTATTTCTCATTTAACGATCAAAATTATTTCATACTAAATTGATCATGATAATGAAATCTAATTAAAGAGAAACTTTGATAGTCTACTATAAATATCACCAAGATCATCATTGTAGATTTTTGGACTCATCGGTGGTCTCCATCTATCAGATCATCGCGTAGTCATTCATGATCATCAAAATTAATTTTTTTTGATCAATGAAGCTAGAGCTACCAGATCGAGGTGGCCTTTTATGAAGACACTCTAATGATAATTATTTAGATAATGAATGATGAAGATGGATATTAAATATTAAAATTATATAATATTTAGAGTAAAAATATAAAAAAAAGATATGATAGCGATTATCCACAGTCGCTGCTTTAGGTTGGGCCTATCACTACTACAAAATAGGGCTATGACAGCGGTTTATAATCGCTATCGTAGTCCAAAAAATCACTATCATAAGCTATGACAGTGGTTCTCTAATCGCTGCTACTGCAGCCGTTGCCGTAGTACTATGACAGCGGTTGTTGCAGCAGTTGTTTGAATCGCTGTCATAGATAGCCTATTGCAGCGATTTATAAATCACTGCAATAGATCGATCTATAGCAGTGGTTATGTAACTACTATCATAGATTATCTATAGCAGTAGTTTCTTAACCACTGCTATAGGTCTAATGTAGCGATTGACACCGTTCGCATCAAAAACTTATGGCAACGATTGGCATGGATATGACAGCAGTTATAAAATCACTATCGTAGAGCTTGAATAATTAAAAAAATTAAAATTTTTATTTTTTATATATTTTATCTGATAAATATAGATATATAACATAAAAAAATATAATAAACATAAAAATTATTCTAAAATGCTAAAATTTTATTATCGAATAAAATTTATTATAATATTTTTTTAAAAAAATAAAATATATTAAAAGTTTTTTAAATCTACATCATCATCATCGTCATCGAGAGTCGAAGTCGGAGCTAGAGCCGGAGCTGGTGCTGGAGCCGAAGCCAGAACTGGAGCTGAAATATAGGCCAATATATCCTCGAAGCCCGTGACTCCAAAATACGCATTGAGCATCGACATCATGTCTCTCATGATGCCTTTCAGATGAGATGCGTACTCCTCAGCCCGATCTGCCCACATCATAGCATGATCTGCCCATGCCAACACCTCCTCAAGCTCCTCCCGACTGACGACATTAAAAGTCTGTGAGGAGATGCTCGCCTCGAACTAGTAGCTCATCGACGTGTATCCGAGTCTACATCGGATCCTCCTAGAGTGCTCAGGCCCCAAGACCTGAGATAAAGGTATCCGAGCCCTCGCTCGCGAGCACATCTAACTAATCCTATAATTATAAATTAAAATAAAATTTTATAAAAAATACTATAATACTAATCATATATACTAATATATTTAATACTTACAAAAATATGCCCGATTATGGCATTCATCGGCCTGTCTATCTTATCCATGTGGTTGGATCGGAAGATCTCGCTATGGTTGGATATCACTCCATCTCTCATCAGCTATAACAAAAAATAAATTTATTAGAAAGATGATAAAAATATGAATTTAATTTATCTAGTAAGATTTAGAATTAATTATCTCTCTATACACATGACTGGCCATAGACTCGCGACCTAGAGTATGCGTATATTCTTGGGCTGCACGATTCTCTCGGTTCTGATGGAAGATAGCCTAACAAGTATTCAAATAAATAATAAATATTTAATAATATTTAAATAAAATTTTAAATATATTAAAAAATTTAAAAGTTAGAAATTTTATCTCAAACTTCTGGCTCCTCCAGTGTCTAACCATCCTCTCCCACTGACTCGAAGGACAATCCTGTATCCAGGGAACAAGCTCCTCCAGAGTGTTTCATCGATGCTCGAGCCATCCTCTGTGGAGCTTGACCTTGTAACCCCGATACAACTTTTCGATCTTTCTCAATCGGGTATCTTGAGTCCTCTTGTGATTAGAGAAGTCATACCTCCTCTACACAAAGTTATCAAAAATCAGTTACAAAATTATTCTAATCAAACATATATAGCATAAACATATAAAATGAATAAATATAACTAAGATGCGCATACTTACCCATATCTCCTCTCATACCTGGTCCCTAATGACAGCATCCATCAAATGCTGGTATCTGGGCTCTACGGGAATGATGTTCGACCGTGTCACAAGCACTCCAAAAAAGGAATGCATCTTCCGCACAGTCTCCCCTACCAGCCACCCCTCCGCATTATAATAAACCATCACCTGATGCTAGCGGTTCTACACATGTGCCATACGTGTGGGATCGCAAAATATCCGACTGGATGATGCACCTACAATGCAAATACGTTATGCAAATATATAAGTATATAAATATTATATAAAAAATAAAGTTGTACTAATATAATAAAAACGTACACTCAGATATCTGTGTAGTAGCATGTGTCTTAGATATGGATGATGGTAGAGGCTCAACTATCGGTGGAGTAGATGCTATCGATGGAGTAGATGCCGATGATGGAGGTCTCTGGGCAGTCATGCTGAGGTGGACGAAGTATGCTTCGACTGCTCCTCGGATGCTAAACTGTACGTAACCCATCGAGGGGCAGGGATGAAAGCTAGATGATATTTCAGTGCTATCATGACCTACAATGTTAATGAATATTAATCAATATAACATGTTGAACAATAATATTAGTGTAGCATCAATAAATAGTCTCTAATATGTACACTAATCAATTGACGGATCTATCGTTATGCAATGCAATAAACAAAAGCAACAAGATATAAACATCTAGAAAATATTATGCAATAAATTCTACAACATGAATTATATTCATAAATAATTAAGGATGAGCAACAGTCGTAAATTCGATCTCTTGTGCGAACCTTGGTGTTAATCTAGAAATCTGAAAGAAGAATAAAGTAGATGATGGTGGCACCTTAGGGCTTAAAGTTGGAACCTTAAAGAGACATATCAAATTCTATTCGCTCAGAAGTCAAGCCAGCTTCATGCCTGAGACAGCTAGCTCCATGCCTGAGACATCTAGCTCAGGTCCTCCCCCGATCGGCTCGATCACAGCCCGATCTTGGCTGCATATCCAAGCTAGCTTGGTTGTATGCCATCCCCTCGATCACTCCCTCTCTCGATCTCTCTCACCAGCGATGGCAGTGAGGTCGAACCCCTCCCTCCCAGCTTTTCCATCTCTCGATCTCTCTCTCTTCCTCTCTCGATCTTCCTCGTCGGTGAGATCGGATCCCATCCCTCCCTCTCTCACTCTCTCAATCTTTCTCGTCGGCAAGACCGGACCCCATCCCTCTTAGTGATGTCGGTGAGCCTGGACCCCCTCCCTCTCTCTCTCGCTCTCTCGATCTCCCATTCTCCCTCTCTCGATCTCCCTCATCGACGAGACCGGACCCCCTCCCTCCCTCCCTCCCTCCCACTCTCAGTCTCCCTTACCAATGGTCGGCGAGCGACCGGCCCTCCCTCTCTCAATCTATCGGTCTTTCTCTCAATCTCTTTGTTTCTTAGTTTCATATCCTGAAATCGGGTCCGATCTTTCGGGATCCATTAGGATCCGGATCTGGTACTTCAAGTATAGACCCATCGGATATTCAGATTTGGATTCGGCACCAGTAATTAAAATTGAATCCGAATCTGAATATCTAGATTTCGATCTGAACTTAATCCGCTGATAGATCTAGTCTACAACCACCGACATGATAGAGCCCAGGGCTATCGCCACGGCACGGCCCAAAAACTATGGCATGCAAATAATTATAATATTTATAATAAATATTTATAATATTTATTATAAATATTTTATAAATTATTATAAATATATATGATTAATAAATAATACTATAAAATTAAAAAAAAATTATACCTATGGCTATAGAGAGCGGGTCGCACTGAAAGCTCCGAGAATCATCAGCGACGATGCTAGAGGAGGACGACGGCACTAGAGGTAATCTGCAAAATAAAGTAAGATAGTGAGATAGAGAAGAGAGAGAAAAAAAAGAGAGAGAGAGTAGGGGTAGCCGTGGATGGAGGGTCAGGAGGAGGAGGGCATAGTGATGAGAAGGCCCGGGAGGCACAGTGATGGGAGGGTCGACGATCGAGAGGGGGAGTGTAGGGGTGGGAGGGTTGGTGGGGGGTGATGGGGAGGGGCGGTCGGGGATGGGGGCCTGGGGCTGGTAGGGTGGCGGGGAGGGGAGGTCGGAGGGAGGGTGGGGGGCCAGGTGGGGGGTGGCGGGGAGGGGCAACCGGAGATGGGTAGGCTGGGGGGTGGTAGGATGGTGGGGAGGGGCGGTCGGGGATGGAGGGAAGGAGGGGCGGCTAAGGGGAGGGTGGAGGGTGGCAGGGTGATGGGGAGGAGCGGTTGGAGATGGGGGGGAAGGAGGGGCGGTCGGGGGAGGGTGGGGGGCGGGTGGGGGTGGCGAGGAGGGGCGGCCGGAGATGGGGGATGGGGGTGGCAGGGTGGCGGGATGGGGGGAAGGAGGGGCGGCCGGGGGAGGTGGGGGATCGGTAGGGGGTGGAGGGGGCGGAGAGGAGCGCCAGGGATGGGGGAAAGGAGGGGCGGTCGGGGGAGGGTGGGGGTTGGGGGGCTGGGTGGGGGTGGCGGGGAGGGGCGGCCGAGGATGGCAAGGCGGAGGGGAGGGAGAAGGAGGGGCGACGTCGGCCAAGGGGGAAGAAGGGGCGGCGCCAGTCGGGGGGGAAGAAGCCTCACCGACGATGGAGAGAAGGGAGAGAGATAGAGAGAGAGAGATTGAGCGCACATGGAAGGAAAGCAGAAAAAATTTAAGAATTTTTAACTTAATCTACGATAGCGGTTATCCAAAATCGCTGTTATAGATCTATGACGGTGATTTTATAATCGCTGCTGTAGATCTATAGTAGTGATTTTTGATAACCGCTGTCGTAAGTTGAAAATAATTTTTTTTTATTTTTTTAGATATTATATAATTTTAAAATTTAATATCCATCTTCATCATTCATTATTTAAATAATTATCATTAGAATGTCATCATAAAAGATCACCTCGATCCGATGGCCCTAGCTTCATCGATTAGAAAATTTGATTTCGACGATCACGAACGACGATGCGATGATCTTATAGATGAAGACCTTTGATGGATCCAAAAATCTACAACGATGATCTCAATGATGTTTGTAGTATACTATCAATGTTTTACTTCAATCGGATATCGTTATCATGGTCAATTTAGTATGGAATGATTTCGACCGTTAAATTAGAAACAAGCGATTAAAGGGTTAAACGGCATTCGATTATGAGATAATTTTTTAGTTAAATGATCTTTATTATAATTTTAAATATTTTATATGATGATGCTAGTAAAATGTAAATCATTTTTATATCAACTGTTCATGTTAAACAAATATTGCAAAAACACGAGCATAACAACAAATGAAGTTTCAGAATGGTTATCAGGAGACGTATATAGTTTTAGATCGTTCTTCATCTCATGAGTTAAATTTATAATCACTACTATAAAAAATAATTAAAGTAGTAGCCAAGATTATTTATAAAAAAGTTATCTCATAATCGAATACCGTTTGATCCTTTGATCACTCGTTTATCATTTAACGGTCGAAACTAATCTATACTAAATCGACCAAGATAACGATATCCGATTGAAGTAAAACTTTGATAGTATGCTACAAACATCACTGAGATTATCGTTATAGATTTTTAAATCTATCAAAGGTCTTCATCTATCAGATCATTGCATCATCATTCATGATCGTCGAAATCAAATTTTTCTGATTGACGAAGCTAGGGCCATCGGATCGAGGCGACCTTTTGTGATGATACTTTAATGATAATTATTTAGATAATGAATGATGAAGATGAATATTAAATTTTAAAATTATATAATATTTAAAATATATATATGATAGTGGTTACAATTAACCGCTGTCATAAATAAGCTTATAGCAGTGGTTCCTACTAACCGCTGCTATAGGTTCGACCTATGACAGTGATTTCACTAACCACTACTATAGATCCGATCTATGACAGTGGTTACAATAAACCATTGCTATAGGTCCGATCTATAGCAGTTGTTAATGAAAATCGCTGCCATAGGGTCTATGACGGTGGTTTCGAAAATTGTTATCATAGTATGCACTGCCACAGAACTTTTTGTAGTAGTATATAGTAGCGGTTAGATATAACCACTGCTATAGATCAGACCTATAGCGATAGTTATTCATAACCACTGTCATAGGTTTTGAAATATGGTAGCGGTTATCCGTAACCACTACTATAGGTCAAAACTATGACAGCGATTAGTGAACCGCTATCATATTTTTGATCTATTGTAGTGGTTTGTTAAAACTGCTGCTATATGTTCGATCTATGATAACGGTTATCTTGAATCATGATCATTGATTTGATCTATGACTATAGTTTTATATAACTACTGCAATAGGTTGACTTATGGCAGTGGTTATATTGAACCGTTGCCATAGGTCAGACCTATGGCAATTGTTCTCTATAACCGCTGTCGTAGACCCCTATTACAGTAGTTTTCGAAATTACTGTAATAGTATGCACTACCGTAGCCCCATTTTGTAGTAGTGCCTTCTCTCTTCTTAGGCCTCAACTACTTTAAAATGCCCAAATTTGGGCCCGCTCCGATCCCGCCCCTTTGACCCATCTCACAGGTCCATGCCTATCACCACCGGCCCCCACCTTTGCCCCACCCCCGCCAAACACCCCCTTCCTTCTCCTTCCTCCTTGCCTGAGCACCTAACCCCCCACCCCGTTGCTCCTCCCTTCCTAGCGGAGCCAAAAAAAGGGTTTACCTTTGAAAGGCCTCGACGACGATGGCAGCAGCGACAACCGATGGTGAGAGTGGTGACAACCAAGGGAGAGGGAGGGAGAGAGGGATCGAAATAAGGGTGGGAGTGGGTTTGGAGGAAATAGGAGGGCAGGGGTGGGAGACGAAAATGCGTCAAGGGAGATGGGTTCGGTAGATTTTATATTTATTTTTAAATATTTGCCGATACAAAATTTACATAGACAATAACATAATTATCTATGCAAATATTAATGTTAGCAAACAAGATATTTATCTATGCTACATTAGCATTGGTGAATGCTTTACTAAAATTAAAAAAATTATAAAAAATAAAATCTTTTGCCAATGCTAATTTAGCATAGAAAATTATCATAATTACCAATGCAAGATATAAATGTAGGCAATTAGGCTTATTGCCTACATAAATTTTACGTCGATAATTTTTTTTTATTTTTTTATTTTTCATAAATAAGATATTTATCTATGTTATATTAGAGTACAAAATATTTTACTAAAATTAAAAAATTAATAAAAAATATTTATTGATGTAAAATTTTCATCGACAATAATCCTAATTTTCTATGCTTTAGTTTTAATATAGGTAATTATTTTTATTATTGACATTAACTTAGCATTGAAAAATAATTTTATTTTTTATTAAATTTTTTATTTTCATAAAATATTTTTTGATGTAAAATTAGCATAGGTAATAAGAATAAATACCTATGCAAGATAAAATCGTAGGCAATTATGGTTATTTTCTATGCAAATTTTGCATCAATAAATATTTTTTTAATTAAATTTTTATTTTCATAAATAATTTATCATTATCTAAAAATTTATCTATATAATTTTAAAATTTAAAATTTATTTTTATTTTTTATTATTTAAATAATTATCATTAAAGTATTATTATAAAAGTCAACCTTGCTTCATTAGTCCTAACCATGTCGATCAATAAAATTTAATTTCGACGATCATGAACGACCGCATGATGATCTGATAGATAAAAATCATCAATAAATTCTAAAATTTATAATAATTATTTTAGTGATATTTATAGTATACTCGCAAAATTTTATCATAATCGAATATCATTATCAGGATCGATTTAATATGGAATGATTTCGACCGTTAAATAAAAAATGAGTGATCAAAAGGCCAAATAGTATCCAATTAAGATGATTTTTTAGATAAATAATTTTTGCTACTATTTTTATTATTTGTATAGTGGTGATCATAAAATTCAAACTGTGCATATATGAACCATCCATGATAAATAGAACTTATAAAAATATAAGTATAATTACATAAGAATTTTAAGAATGAGTATCAAGAGATATATAGTTTTGAATTGCTCATATACATGTGGTTTGAATTTTACAATCACCACCATATAGATGATCAAAATAGTAGCAAAGATTATTTATTTAAAAAATCATCTTATAATCGAACATCATTTAGCTTTTTTATTACTCATTTTTATTTAATGACTAAAATTATCTCATATTAAATTGATCATGATAAAGATGTCTGATTGAGATAAAATTTTGATAATATACTATAAATATCATCAAAATTATTATTATAAATTTTTAAATTCATCAATGATCTCTATCTATTAGATCATCATGCGGTTGTTCGTAGTCATTGAAATCAAATTTTATTGATCGACATAGCTAGGGCTACCAGATTGAGACGGACTTTTGTAATGATACTCTAACGATAATTATTTAGATAATGAATGATGAAGATAAACTTTAAATTCTAAAATTATACCGATAAATTATTTAGATAATGATAAATTATTTATAAAAATAAAAAAATAAATTAAAAAATATTTACCAATGCAAAATTTGCTTTATAAGTAATTATGGTTATTGCCAATGTTAATTTAGCATTGAAAAATATTTTTATTTTTTATTAAATTTTTTATTTTAATAAAATATTTTATGATATAAAATTTACGTAGGCAATAAGCATAATTACCTATGCAAGACAAAAGCATAGGCAATTATATTTTATTACCTATGTAAATTTTATATTAATAAATTATTTACTAAAATATAAATAAATAAATAAATAATTGTTTATGCTAATTTGGTGTAGGCAATAAGATCATTACTTACAAAAGATGAAAGTATAGGCAATTAGTCTATTACCTATATTAATTTAGCATCGATAAATTATTTATAAAAATAAAAAAAATAGTTTAAAAAAATTGCCGATGCTAAGTTAGCATAGGTAACAACATTAATTACCTATGTCAGAGTGAAGCATAGGCAATTATCTTATTGCCTACGTAAATTTAACATTGATAAATATTTTATAAAAATAAAAAAAATTAATAAAAAAATATTTATCGATGCTAAATTAGCATAGGTAATGAGGTTAATTGCCTACATAAGATAGAAGCATAGGCAATTATTCTTATTACCCATGCAAACTTAGCATCGGTAAATGCTTTGCCAAAAATTAAAAAATTCAAACCATGCTTTAATTTAAATGCCAACACTAAGTTTATATTGATAATTATATTTCACGATATTTTTTCTAGAGCATAGCTAATTATTTATATTCTTTCGATGTTTATTTTTTGTGTAGCTAATTATCATTTTTATCTATGTAAAATTTTACGTAAGTAAATTTTGGATCAGCAAAATTTCTATTTTTTTATAGTATTTCTTGTAATGATCAGTACAATCTTGTGTAAATACTATTATATTTATATTTTAAATAATACTCAATTATAACAAATATGATTATACTCTTAAATTTGAAAAAAAAAATATTTTTTATTTTTGAAAATAGAAAAAAAAAAAAAAAAAAGGAAAGAGATGCCAATCCATACCATAAACTCCATATAACCCTAATCATTGAATTTTTTTGTTTTCAAGGTAAATTATTATTTTTTATTAGATATGCAACTTTATCTCACATCCAATTATTTAAATTATTTTCATCAAGGTATCCAGTATTCATTCTTGCACACAACTGCCTTGTCTATAAAATAAACTCAAGCATTTGTAAACTTCAAATTTAACAAACAAATTTTATTTTAAATAATGATAAGAAACGAATTAAAAGACTAAAACATTCATAGGATTTTAAACATCTGTTTTATTTTTGTCATAATATTTTCATTTTATTTACTATTTTCTAAATATGCGTTAATATCACAAGATTTTTCTATATCTCAGACGATCTGGAGCTATAAATGGTGATTTTGGTGTTGTTAATGATGCATTAATGTACTCCACCTTGACCATGGGAATGGCATTTATCCCTTTCTTCATTTATTTTTCTTGTTTTGGTAAACATTGTGGCCATTTCTTCACATGGTGCCACTGGTTTATTTATTCACCATCTCTTTCTTTACTCTCTCCTGATGATAACTTATCTTCCACAGATGATGTTTAGACGTTACGTTTCAATATTTAGTTTGAAATTTTATCATCTTGTACTGAAGACTTTTACAATTTTTAAAATTCCACTAAATGGTAGTGTTCGATCTGCTCAGTTGAACAGCAATTTTGTTTCAGATGCCCAATAGATGTCTAGAAAATCATGAAGATGGACTATGAAATGAAATTACTATTAGGAACATACAAAGAAGACAACTTCGCAAGGATTTCATCGAGTTCTGAGACCCAATGGGGTGGTAAAAGGGCTGTGCCAGTTTACCATCAACCAGCCAGGCTCTGGTGAAAAGCCACACTGGAATGGGCTTGGTGAGACAACCTGATGTTGGGCATCATTTATGCACAATGGGCTGATTAATATATACTTGGGCTATGCAACTTGGGTCGATCATGTTGGCTTATTGGGCCATTATGATCAATAAGAATTGAGTAATGCTTTCCACACCGCGTGCGGTGTAGAAAAATGACATGTGCACCATATGATTCTATTGAAATACGTAGCTATGCTTCCTAACATGCATTTAATATCCAGCAGTGCTTAAAATTTTGAATGGCGAAAATATTTCTTTCTAAAAATTATGATATCCATTCACAAAAATTATGACACATTTCATAAAAATTATGACATCTCTATAAAAAATATAATATTTTATTTAGGATGTCATAATTTTTGTGAATGAGTATTATAATTTTTGAATAGGGATATCATAATATTATTTTTATATATATTCATTATTTTTTCCTGTTCCTTCATATCGTATTATAACATCCTTATATAAAAATTATGGTATCTATTCATAAAAATTATGATATTCTGAATAAAATGCTATATTACAGGGGTATCATAATTTTTATTATGACATTAATTCATAAAAATTATAATATTTTAAATAAAATACTATATTTTTTGTAGGATATTATAATTTTTGTAAAGAGATATCATAATTTTTATGAAGAAGTGTCATAATTTTTAAAAAAAATATTTTTATCATTCAAAATTTTGAGCATTGAAGAATATTAAATATACATTAAAAAATAATGATCACGTATTTTAATAAAATTATTTGATACAATCCATATCAATTTTTCTATACCACATACATTGTAAAAAAGATTACTCATAAGAATTAAGCACCAAATTGATGCATCTATATTGAATAGGAAAATTTCTTAGCGAGCGTGGGTGGTAAGCTTTCATACTCACTACCTCCGATAATTGACTAATGCATTTAGATAAAATTTTTTTTAATAAAATATATTTTTTTATCTAAATGTATGCATGAGCCAATCAAGTATAAAAATTTTATGATGAATAAAATATTTTTATATTAAATATTTATATTTATTTAGATGAAAAGATATTGAATATTACGGTGAGAAAAAGTTTTGGACTTTTGTTTGACCTTCCTATGGCGTTGCGTCCAAGGGAAAAAATCTTGCAGCCGATGGGGATGAGTAATGTTAAGTGAAAAACACTTGATTTAGTTTTTAAACCGCCGTTGAGGTGACATCTCTGCTCCTAGCATAACCTGCTTTCCATTGGAAGGCGAGCAGCTTCGGATCCTGCAGCGCACGCCAGTGGTCTTTTGTGAGCTTTCCGATTCTTAGGCTGCATGGTGTCCACCGGTGGCTCATATTTATGGCATCAATAACTTGTGCTTGTAAAATAGGAACACGATGAACTAAATTTTTGCCATTCAAAATGAAAAGTACCAAAAGATAGTCTAAATCAGTCATTTACATGTGATAATTATCCTCAACAGACTACATTACCATGTGATGATTATTTAAGATAACATTAAATTCATAAATATGAAATTTACTAACTCACTTGTTGGATATACGTAGCAACACATACTATATATATATATATATATATATATATATATATATATATATATATTTATTTGATTGGATTTCAGTTCATATTCGATTGAATTTTTGATCGTTCGATCAGTACGCATCTCCAAAAATAGACATCTAAAAAGATATATTTTTAGAATTAAAAAAAATAGGCATACACCTGCACTTGAAAAAAAAAAAATTGAAGTGATTTTTTTTTTCAAGTGCTGAAGGTTCCTATTTTTTTTTAGTTTTTTCAGCCTAGAGGTACTTTCAGAGCTAGAAAAAAAAAGCAGTCTAAATTTTTTTTTTCAAGATGCCTATTTTTTTCAGCTCTAAAGGCGCCTTCAAAGCTGAAAAAGCTGGAAAAAAAAAAAATTAAAGGCACCTTCAAATTTTTTTCAAGCACAGACGCATGCCTATTTTTTTAGTTATGAAAATGCATTTTTTCAAGCACCTATTTTCGAAGATGTACGCTGATCGAATGATTAAAGATCCAATCAAATATGGACTAAGATCCGATCTAGCGGAGCCTAATCTACCTCTCTCTCTCTCTCTCTCTCTCTCTCTCTCTCTCTATATATATATATATATATATATATATATATATATATATATATATATATATATATATATATATATATTGATTCTGATCGAATCAGAGAAGAAAACTAATTGGGATTCCTAAAAGAATCTGGAGTAGGAGGTAGTACCAAGGTAACTAATCTCTCTATGTGTAACACAATTGGTTCTTAACAGATAATAAGACCCGAGACTTTTAAAAAAAACTATTGAATTACTATTGAAATAGTAAAATTGACGTAAATTGAAACAGTAATTTATCTAAGACCTCTCTGCTGAAAGTTCTGTCACTCTATTTTTGTGTTCGCTTTGAGCTAAGGTCTTCTTCTATTTTTATAAGCATTGGCAGATCTGAATATACTTCATTTCAAATCCTCTCTTACCAAATATCTTAGGAAGAAAATTCAAGATAAAATGATGGCAAGAATTCAATCTCAAGATGCAGCTAAACCAAAAGTTCTTGAATGAATCTCTCGCCATTCACTTCAAAGACAATCAGCAATTGATAAGATTCCTTCAACAAAAATCTACTATAAGTTCAATACTTGCAGGTGCAAAATCTAAAATAGAATACAAGAGACTCCTGCTTGAGTCACTAGCAAAAATGGAAGAAGAAGATAAAGAAGAAAAAGCCAGTGCTCATAGTTTTTCATCTGAACCATCTTTCAACATTGGGGAAGATTTATTTTTGTAAATTCTCCTCAACAAAATTATCCACCAAACAAAACAAGATGCCATTTCAATCAAATTAAAAGCAAAAAAGCAAAGATGCTCATCTTGAAGGAACAAGTTAAGAAGGAACTCTAGTTGAATTCTCTAATAAGAATTCAGAAAAGTAGATTACACCAAGAGTATCTAGAAGCTCTGTATAAACTAATTGGTTTATTTCAGATAATAGGATCAGGATAACAGAAAAGACAATCACAATCTCAAGTGATCATGAATTGAACCCAATCTTGACCCAAGACATTATCAGCCCTCACAGACGAAAATACGAGTTTTTTCACATAGTACTCATACAAGTAGCTGTGAAGCTACTGATAAGAAGAGGACTTGATTCTGCAATCCTTTTATGTTTGAAGGATGGCAGACATCTCAAATTCAAGGATTTCCTTCTGAGAATGGTTAAATCAAGTCTTTATGAATAACCAATCTATTTCAATTGCAACACAGATTTAACAATCACAATTAAAGACAAGAATATCTTAAAAGTTTTGGAATTAGAAGTTAAGTTTCACAATTTAGACATGCTCCCAGGATCAATCTTTCCTACAATCTTAATTAAAGTCTACTTCAAAACACTCAATATCCTAAACCACGTAGGGACCATCAATAGCAAATCTTTAGGCCAAACAGAGTATTTCAAAATTGATCGGAACAAAGGCAATATTTTTGTCCCCAAGATCCTTATTTGGGATCAAATTATCCTTCCAAATAACCAAATTCTATAAAAAGCAGTTCCTGCAATTAGACAAGAAGAATTACACCTCGAAACCATCACCACTCGTTCTGATGGCGATGTTTCAATTAAATTTCATAAAAATAAGTTAGTTTATGGTCACAGCTGCAGACTAGACCCATATTCAATCTCACAAATAATACCATCTAGGCAAAGCTACTCAGCAACTAAGCCTCAAAACTTGAACAAGTAAACTTTGAATCAAAAATTTCATAAACATAATATGAATAAAATAACTCTCCACCAATTTCTCTAACATACTCATAATTAGCTGAAACCAAAGATTCTGAGATTTGTACAATATCAAAAGAATTTAAAATAGACAAGAAAGATTTAAAATAAGAATTTTATTCACCAAGAAATACTGAAAAAAGATAATAATTCTTCAAAACTTATAATAAAGAACAAAAAAATAAAATTCAAGAGGAATATTATCCATTCCTAAAATCTATCAAAACTCAAGTATGTTTCTTTCAATAATTTGAATCCTTTAGGAATCAACCCAAAAAAGTAAACATGATCAAGAATAAGATAATCATTTCTTGGCAAGATGGCAAGGGTAGGATGATTGAAAGAATTCATCCTCCTCTGCAAGAAATCAAGATTCCTGTTAGGAAAACCTAAGTCACAACATTCCTTTTTAAGATTAAATCTGAACCACTACATTTATCAAATGCTAGAGACGTCAAGAACATGATTAAACAAAATAATTTCACCAATCAATACCTAAAAATCATAGGCGATCAATTAACAAGAATTAAAGAATTAATTAACAAAGAAAAGTCTGGACGACTACCAAAATCAAAAGAATTTGTTCCAATCTTTAGATCATTTAAAATTCCTAAAAAAACATATATATATATATATATATATATATATATATATATATATATATATATATATATATATATATATATATATATATATATATATATATATATATATATATATATATATATATATATATATATATATATATATATATATATATATATATATATATATTTGTAGGCTGATTTGGTCTATTGTTCTTTCTTTGTATTTATTTCACTTTAGAAAATTGGTTTATAGATATAACTTTTGTAATTTCATAGTATACCTATGGTTTGGCTAGTTCATATTTGGAAGATTACAATTTCTTGACCACTATTGTTTCTGCTTTTATGAATAGTTTAGCACATTTTTTGTTTCTAAAATACAGTTTTGAGGCACAAGAAGATTTTACTCGGTATTAATTAGATCTGTAGATTTTTGTTGCTCTCCATAATATTTTCGGACTAACACATGCATATATATATATATATATATATATATATATATATATATATATATATATATATATATATATATATATATATATATATATATATATATATATATATATATAGAACATACATACATATATACGTATATATATCAAGTCAAACCCTAATGTATGAAATAGAAATAATGATTAAGAAATTAAAGCCTTGAGTATACTAATGCATATATATATATATATGTATGTATGTATGTATGTATGTATGTATGTATGTATATGCATAAAGTCAAACTCCAATGTATGAAATAGAAATAATGATTAAGAGTGTGCATAAATATATATGTATATATGTTTATATATGACACACACACACACACATCAAGTCAAACTCGAATATATGACATAGAAATAATGATCAAGAAATTAAAGGCTGAGCATACTAATGCATTGGATTAGTGAGAAAAAATTTAAAAAAAATAGGGCTTCTTTCATAGCACATAAGATAAATAAATTGTTTGACAGTTTCACGCTCATTGTAGCTCGTGTAATCCAATGTACCATATCTCATGAGCATTCAATAAAGCATAGAGGCGGTACATTATAAGCTAATTGCAATTCCTTATCTGTCTAATTTACCTTTTGCCATTGATAATGATTATGCCTGCCTAAATAACTCATTCATGCCGCCTTCAAATCCCAACATAGAGATCATTTAGCCAAAACTTAGCTCACTTGGGACTTGGTTGTCACCCCTCTTTTCTCGTAAGAGGTCCTGCATTGAATCCTAAATGATGATATAATTTTTGCAAACAAAGGTATGCAAATATAGATGAGTTCCATCAATTTGTAATAAGAATACGTTATGTATCTAGCAATTAACATTAACATTGTCCATTAACATCGTAGAGAACGACACGCAACCACAGCACACATCTATTTGCTTCGACGACATCCATACTCAAATTGAAACAAACTCAACAACTTATCAAGAGCCTCCATGACTCGTTGGATCCCAAATCTGAAAAGTTTTTAATTAATTTATAAACTCAGATTGCATATCCAACGGCATAACTAATGGGCCGGATTCAAATGCCGGTTTCATTGACCACCTCAAAGGGAATATAAGAGAGGGAGAGGCTATAATACTAAGCTGTTTCACGTCAAAGCTACCATAGCTCGCTTGTTAGTACTTCTTGTTTTCCCCTTTTTCCCCTCCCTCCCCCACCGCACCGGCACATGATTTCTCTCACCACGCGCAATTAGAAATAGCAGGAGGCCGCCCTTTTTGGACAGCAACGGACCCACTTCTACGCCACTTTCCCAGCACCAAACTTTCCTCGAGCTCGTCCGCATGAGCGTGCGCCGTTCCAGCCGCACGTTTCGCCGACGCTTTCAGGTGCAGTTTCA
Organism: Cocos nucifera; assembly: GCA_006176705.1. NCBI lineage: Eukaryota > Viridiplantae > Streptophyta > Magnoliopsida > Arecales > Arecaceae > Cocos > Cocos nucifera. The sequence continues at coordinate 552,564 of QRFJ01001553.1, read as the reverse complement.
CCACACCGCAGTTCCGGTCTTTGTTTTTTTTTTCCGGCGTACAACGATCACTGCAACCGCTTCTCATGGGCCCCGCTATTTGATGCCCAATAGCTGGATTTAGCTGTCCCCGCGCGAGTGTTAGGCTGTCGTGCGGTAGCCGAGAAATTCGCACGCCAGCCGAGGAATCGGGGAATCATCAAATATCAACTCCAAGTCCAACCTTCTTCTTCGCCAGACTCGATCGGCTAGGTCCATCGAAACTATAGCCATTTTAGATGGAGTCTGGACTGGAACTATTTAAAACTCAAATTTGACCAACAATCAGCTCTAATTAAAACTATTTATATTATAAAATTATATTAAATTTAAAAAGGACAGGTGTCGAACTCATTTTCCCGTTCAATTGTTGGGCCTGCTCCTATTGTAGCCGACATGCGAATCTACCCCTTTCTCAATTATAGAATCAAATTCAGCTAGTCAAAAGTCCAATTTTTGTTTCAGCGAAAAAAAAAACAACAATTATCCAGCTACGATGCAACTTCTGAGAAATATTCGTCCGGTACATGAATCACGGTGGCCACCATAGCCCACCGTAAGCCCGCGTAATAAATGTAACAAACGTAACAGGAAAGCAAATAATAAACGAAAATGCCAGCATTACCCTCTTCAAACGACTGAAGGCACAGCCAAAACCCAGGGTAAAATCGTCATCTAAAAACAAATCGCCATTTAAACCAACCCATTGGACGCTTACCGGCGTATTGCGCAGAAGTTCGACCCCACCTCCTGGCGATCTCGAGGACACGTGTCGCCCGATAGCTCTCCTTCGCCGTTGCTCCCATCCCTCTCGCCACCGTCGACGTCGCCGTCCTAAGCGAATCGCGCCGCTTTTTAACCCTACGTTTTGAATAAATTCTTAATTCATAAAGGGTGTGGAGCTTTCGTGACTCGGTGGAGACAAAAACGAAACCCAAAGAACTCGACTGGAGATTCCTTTCTCTAGCCGAGAGCGGCGGTTTCCCGAGGCGGTTTTGGGACGAAGAAGCTCTTTTACTCGCGGAAAGTGGTTTTCCGGCGGCGGGAGGAGGGGAGGGTATGACCGGTTTGCGGTGAGGGAAAGATGGTGAGGAGGAAGCTGTTTCTGGTGCTGCTCTGCGTCACGGTTCTTGCGCCCATCGTTCTGTTCACCGATCGGCTCGCCACCGCTCCCAATTCCATTGGTGAGTCCCTAACACAGAGAAAGATTGATAGCGAAACGATTTTGATCAGTGTTTTCTTGACATCTGTTTAATTTTTCAAGAAATTTTTGCTTTTCGGGCTTTCTCGCGTTTTTTCACGAAAGCTGATCTTTCTTGCGTCGTTATTGTTCTCTTTTTCTGTTGTTTTCTTCAGTGAATGGCGGGTTTGTGGATGACGTTTCCAATCTGGTAAAGTCCTGTTATGATTTGCTTTTATCTTTCTTTTTTTATTTTTTCATAAAGAAATTGGAGCAATATTTGTTCATTCTTTGAATTTTCTTTCTTTCTTTTTTTTTTTTCTTTCTCAATTTTCAGAGTTTTGGGAATGAGACTGAGAGGCTAAACATTCTTCCTCAGGTATTCCTTACTCATTTTTTTTTTTTTTGGATCATCGAGGATTTCTTGATTTCTATGCTTATTTTTATATGATTAATCTGGCCACAGGAGTCCTCAGTTTCTGTGAGAGAACCGATCCAGACGGTTCATTCCGATAGTTCGAGCAATTCCGATCAGGTCTCAGCTTATTCAAGCGATGGATTACTGGCACTGAAGACAGAAGGTAGGGTTCTTGTATAATTTGTTCCCACCAAATTAGGATTTTAATTTGTTCTCGTATTTTAGAAAGTATTTTTTTTATCGAAAAAAATTCATTTATTCTTTTGTGATTCATCCACGAGACGAGATTTGCCGAAATTGGTTGTCTGGTGGTGACATTTTCTGGTTTGTTTAATTTACAGAATTGCCATCAAGAAGCTCTAGAGAGCACACAACGCGGGTGCTATCGGCAACAAATGAGAGGAAAGAATCAGAGAGGGAGGGTGTGATCGAAAAAGTGACCAACCAGGAGAGCAGGAGTGATGGGTCGGAGAAACCCATATCGGTTGCAGAGAATAGGGGGATGGGATTCCAGAAGACCGGAGAAGCCACCCCATTAAAGAAGCAGGTAACTTGGTCATCAAAATTTGGGAAACTATCGCCTGACATGATCTTCTGAGTTGGAATTGTTTGATAGCTGAGTAAACAATGATATATGATTGTTTATTCGCTTATAGTTTATTATGACTTGGTCGCGAAGTTTAATGGCTTGAGCACATGTTAGTGTGAAAAATGACTTATTCTAATAAGTTGGTTTCTTTAAAATGTATAACTTTGTTTTGATTATAGTAATTGTCACTGCTTGGGTTCTTGCGCTACTTTAATCGGTGGTAGGAAGGAGACTTCTAGTAGAGGTTTTGGTATATTCTGCTATTGCTTATCATATATCTTGGTGAAAGAATTCATTCCTTTCTTTTAGGTCTTCACGTTGTAGGTTAATCCTGTTGATGTTTTCTGGATAAAAATGGAAGTTTGGTTGCAAGTTTTGCTATGTTCGGTGATGAGTTTTGGGTATATTCTGCTATTGCTTATCATATATCTTGGGGAAAGAATTCATTCCTTTCTTTTAGGTCTCCACGTTGTAGGTTAATCCTGTTGACGGTTTCTGGATAAATGGAAGTTTGGTTGCAAGTTTTGCTATGTTCGGTGATGAGTTTTGGGTATATTTTGCTATTGCCTATCATGTATCTTGAGGAAAGACTTCATTCCGTTCTTTTAGGTCTTCACATGGTAGGTTAATCCTGTTGACGGTTTCTGGAGAACTGGAAGTTTGGTTGCAAGTTTTGCCATGTTCAGTGATGAGTGATGGGCTGAAAATCAACATATTCAATTGTAAAATACAAAGTAAATTATTGTTCCGTCTTGCTCAAGGGATTGTAATATTCTTAATTCCTGATCTTGAATTATTAATATTATTGTATGTAATTTCTGTTTTTAATTATTTGTATCAACTCAGTTTTTTAGGACTCCTTTGGTTCGGAGAAGAATTTTTCTTCCCAAGAAATAATTTTCTGAGAAGTTACTTCATAGGAAGTTATTTTCTGTAAATAGGATTTTGGCATGTTTAGTTGATTATAGGAAAGTGACTTATTACAGAGTGGGTTATGTTTGGTTGAGCATCCATTTTTCTACAAAAATTATGTAGAATACATATTATACTCTTAATAGATATAAGAGCATATCTTTTTGCTCCTAAACTTTATATAAATAATGATATTATATTTGTATTAATATAAATATAATACTAATATATTATAATATAATATTATATCATAATAATTTATTATGTTAATATAATACTAATATATATTAATATTATATTAATATAAATATTAATATATTAATATAAACACTATTAATATTAATAAAATATTTTATTAGTATAAATATTATAATATATTTAGTATTTTATTCTTACCATTCATTAATATTTTATAAAATCTTAGTCATAGATCTTAAAAGGATATTTTTTGGAAAGAAAAAAATATCATCACTTCACATTCCATGGGAACTTTCAAAACCTCCCTCCTCCATGGATTTCCACTTTACATTTATCTTCTTATAGGAAAAGGTTTTTCTATTCTCTCTTATCTAAAAACTCTAACCAAACAAGTGGCTCCCTCTCCGCTTCCCATGAATTATCTCTTCTCCCCTCCACTTCTCATGAACCAAACGAGTCCTTAGGCAAGTTTCATGGTTTGTCCAGTGATTAGGATACCATGGATGTGGGAACGAGCTTGTAAGAAAATGTTGGATTATATGGAGATAATTAGTTCTTTAACCATTTGTCAAAGTTACTCTCTGTTGACGCAGAATCTGGTCGTCGCTGGAATTCGCTGGGGTGAAGGCCGATGAGGTCGCCGCCGGAGACCTGCAAAATCAAGTCCCGTCCGGAGCCGGTGAGGGGGGTGGCTCCGGTAGGACCCTCCGACGATCAAGTCAGCTTCAGTCAATAGGAATGGAGTGCTCGGTAGAGTTTTGAGGAAGAGAAAAGGGTTTTCAGAACCTGGCGTAAGTATATCCGGAGGGTCCTTTTTATAGAGGGAGCTTGTTGTAATCGCTTCGATTAATGATTGTCGTAACTGTCCTGATAAATGCCGATCGTTATTGTCTTGATAAATGCCGATCGTTATTGACTTGATAAATGCCAATCGTTATTATCGTGTAACCGTAGCAGGATCGCTTGCAGAAATTCATCATAAGAAGCTCAGCTTGCATGGAAGTTCGACCATTGAGAAGTTCGACCGCTGGAGGAGTCTGGATTCCGTAGAAGTTCGGTCGCTGGAGGGTTCCGCAAGGAGTCCGGCTTCCTTAGAAGCTTGGCCAGAGAGGAAGCTTTGGAGGGAGTTTGGCTCCCGCAGGCGCCTGGCTGTAACGACGCGGAGAGAGTTCAGCTTTTGCGGGAGTCTGACTGAAGCTCGGCGATTGGGCAATAAGGAGTTCGGCCGCTAAGTGGTTCGGCTAAGGCTCGTCCGCTGAGGAGTTCGGCCGCTGGGAGTCCGAAGCTCGGCCGCTGGAGAGTTCGGTCGGTTGAAGGACTTCGGCTGAGGCCCGGCCGCTGAGGAGTTCGGCCGAATGTAGGAGTTCGGCTAAGACGCGTCCGCTGAAGCTCTTCCGTGACTACTGGCCGCATTAGGCTGGGCACCGAACTTGACTTTGGCAGGAGCGGGGTTTATCCCCAATACTAGCCCCCTCACTTTCGAGTTCGAAACTCGAAGGGAGGGAGTGCAGAAAAGACGACTGCCGAAGTCTTCTTCCGGGCTTCGTGCTGCTCCAGGTCGAAGCTCGGGGAAGATCTCATCTCCAACCGAGGTCAATGCCGGCGTTCGCGTCAGGACGAGGTTCTCCTCCTGTTCCTAACTTCTATTTTGCTCGCATTAGGACGAGGTTATCTCCGGTCTTATCTTTGTCCGAAGTGGAAGTTGAGGCTCTCCGGCCGAGGTTGGCTTGGTTGCTCGAGTTAGGGTGAGGTTCTCCTCCTATTCCTAACGGGCTATGGGGGCACATTCGGACCGTCGTCCGTCTTCCCCCATCTCGTCTAAAGTGAACGAGGTCTTCGACTTTGCTCGCGTTAGGATGAGGTCCTCCTGTTCCTAATGGGCTGTGGGGGCACATGGGGACCGTCGTCCGCGCCTCTCTCCCCATCTCGTCCTTTGTGAACGAGGCCTTCTACTTTGCTCGCGTTAGGACGAGGTCCTCCTGTTCCTAACGGGCTGTGGGGGCACATGGGGACCGTCGTCCGCGCCTCTCCCCCCATCTCGTTCTTTGTGAACGAGGCCTTCGACTTTGCTCGCGTTAGGACGAGGTCCTCCTGTTCCTAACGGCTGTAGGGGCACATGGGGACCGTCGTCCACGCCTCACCCCCCATCTCGTCCTTTATGAACGAGGCCTTCTACTTTGCTCGCGTTGGGACGAGGTCCTCCTGTTCCTAACGGGCTGTGGGGGCACATGGGGACCGTCGTCCGCGCTTCTCCCCTCATTTCGTTCTTTGTGAACGAGGCCTTCTACTTTGCTCGCGTTAGGACGAGGTCCTCCTCCTGTTCCTAATGGGCTACTTTTACTCATTTCTTTCTTGTCATCCCGTAATCCTTGTGCTAGAAATCAAAAATGCAAAGCAAAGGAGTTTTTAAAGAGAGTTTACTGATAATACATTCTCAGATTTTCTGAGTTCCACGGTCGGGGAAGCACTATCCCTCCGAGTTCCTTCAGGTGATAAGTTCTGGATCGGATGACTTCCGTCACCTCATACGGACCTACCCAATTTGGGGCGAGCTTTCCTTGACTCTGAGGCTGAGCGACAGTGGCTCGTCGGAGCACTAAGTCCCCCACTCTGAACGTCTTGCTTTTAACCCTGGAGTTGTAGTACCGAGCCACCTTCTGTCTATAGGCTGCCATCCGGACGCGGGCTTCCTCCCTCTTTTCTTCCAGAAGATCGAGGTTGACTCTGAGGTCCTAGGGGTTGTGCTGCTCATTGAAGCCCACAACTCGTGCAGAAGGGAGCTTAAGCTCGATCGGGATAACCGCCTCAGTACCGAAGGCCAAGGTGAAGGGTATTTCTCCGATTGGCACCCTCTGAGTAGTTCGGTATGCCCAGAGGACATGGTAAAGTTCATCCACCCAGGCCCCTTTTGCCCTATCGAGTCTCACTTTGATTTCCTGCAGCAAGGTCCGGTTGGTTATCTCAGCTTCCCCATTGGCCTACGGGTGAGCCACCGATGTGAAGCGGTGGGAGATGTTTAGTCCTTCGCAGAACTCGGCGAACCTCGCCTCGGCGAACCTCGCCTCGGCGAACTGTCGCCCATTGTCGGTTATGAGGGTTCGGGGCAGGCTGAACCGGCAGACTAATGACTTTCAGACGAAGTTCTGCACCTTGGCCTCGGTGATCTTCGTGAGAGGTTCGGCTTCGACCCACTTGGTGAAGTAGTCGATCACGACTAGGAGGAACTTCAGCTGCCCAGATGTCGTTGGGAAGGGGTCGAGTATATCCATTCCCCACTGCGCAAACGGCCAAGGTGAACTGAGCAGAGTAAGTTCGGATGCCGGCTGCCTCTGCACGTTGGCGTTCTTCTGACAGCGGTCGCACCTCTTCACATATTCCACGGAATTGCGAAATAAAGTCGGTTAGTAGTACCCCTACCGGAGTAGTTTTTACGACAGGGACCTGGCTCCTACGTGACTTCCGTAGAGTCCTTCATGCACGTCCCATAGCACGAGGTTGGCTTCTGAAGGTCGGAGACATCTCAACAACGGGAGGGAGTACGATCTCTTATACAATCTGCCTTCATATAAGACGTAGTGGGAGGCTTGATTCCTGAGCTTCCGAGCTTCTTTTCGATCGTGGGAAAGGACCCCCTCTTGAAGGTAAGCGATCAACGGGTCGATCCAGCTGGGCTCAAATTCCGTCTGCAAGACGGCCTGAGATTCTTCTGTAGTCGGGCATTTCAAAGTTTCCAAAAATACTCCTTTGGGCAGTTCAGCCGGCGTTGAGGCGGCCAACTTAGAAAGAAGATCGGCTCTTGCATTTTCCGCCCTCGGGATGTACTGAATGCCAAAACTGTCGAAGGCCGGGATCAAATTCTTCACTTTCCCGAGGTATCTCACCATGCTTTCCTCCCGTGCCTCATAGCCGCCGCCGACTTGACTAACCATCAGCTGGAAATTGCTGTAGACTTGAAGCCGATCTATTTTTAATTTTTTTGCTATCTTTAATCCGGCGATCAGCGCTTCATACTCGGTCCCATTGTTGGTCGCGGGGAACTCGAGATGCAGTGCATACTCCGCGATAACTCCTTCGGGGCTAACCAAGACCAGCCCCGCACCAGCTCCGACAAAGTTGGACGAACCATCCACATGCAGAGCCCAGGAATCTTCAGGGAGGTCAACGCTCTCTTCGGAGAGGATCAGCCGCGACAGCTCGGCTTCGTCGAAGTTCGGCCTCGCTCTGGTGTTGGTTCCGCTCGATTCAAGCTCGACTTCAACCGGAATGGTGCATTCTAGCACAAAATCCGTCAGTATCTGGGCTTTGATCGACGGCCTGGGTCGATAGTTGATGTCGAACTCTGTGAGCTCGATTGCCCATTTTGCGATTCTTTCGAAAGCGTCTGCTCGGTGGAGAACTGCTTTTATTGGTTGATCCGTGAGGACCGTTATGGTGTGCTCTTGAAAGTAAGGTCGGAGCTTTTTGGCAGCAATTATGAGACAGTAAGCCAGTTTTTCTAACCTAGAGTACCTGGTCTCCGCGTCCCTTAGGACTCGGCTCACGTAGTAGATCGGTCGTTGCGTCTTTGCTTCTTCCCTAACGAGGACTGCCGCCAGGGCCACCGAGGAGACAGTTAGATACAGGAACAATTTTTCCCCAGATTCAGGTTTTGCCAGTAGCGGGGGCGTGCCGAGGTAGTTTTTGAGCTCCTCGAATGCCTGTTGGCACTCCGCCGTCCAGCAGAAGTCCTTTGGTCGCCTGAGAACCTCGAAGAAGGGCATGCATCGTTCAGCCGACCTTGAGACGAAGCGATTTAGAGACGCTTCCTTCCCGGCTAGGCGCTGAACTTTCTTGATCGTCTTTGGAGTGGTCATTTTCCGAATGGCTCGGATTTTCTGGGGGTTTGCCTCGATTCCGCGTCTCGACACCATGAACCCAAGAAATTTTCGGAGGTTACGCCAAAGGCGCATTTGGTTGGGTTCAGCTTCATCTTGTGCTTCCTGAGTGCACCGAAGGTCTCCTCAAGGTCGGCCAGGTGGTCTGCTGAAGCTCGGCTTTTGACGAGCATGTCATCTACGTACACCTCCATGTTGCGGCCGATCTGCTCCTTGAAGATCTTATTGACCAAACGCTGGTATGTTGCCCCTGCGTTCTTGAGTCCAAAAGGCATGATCTTGTAGCAATAAAGACCTCGGTTAGTAATGAAGGCGGTCTTTTCTTCGTCTTCAGGCGCCATGCGTATCTGGTTGTAACCAGAAAAGCCGTCCATAAATGTGAGGGGCTCATGGCCCGCGGTTGCGTCCACCAATTGGTCGATCCTGGGCAGGGGGTAGCTGTCCTTAGGGCAAGCCTTGTTAAGCTTTTTGAAGTCGACGCACATCCTCCACTTGTTATTTGCTTTCTTGACAAGAACCACGTTCGAAACCCAGGTCGGATAGTTAACCTCCCAGATGAGTCTGACTTCGAGGAGTTTATCAACTTCTTCGGCGATCGCTTTCTGCCTCTCCGGGGCGTGTTGGCGCAGCTTTTCTCTTATCGGCCGGTGTTTCGGATCGACGGTCAGCCGATGTTCCATGACCTCGGTGTCAATCCCCGGCATATCCATTGGGGTCCAGGCGAAGATGTCCACGTTTCTTCTGAGGAAAGTGATGAGCTGCTCCTGAACCTCGGCCGCCAAGTTGGAGCCGATCTGCACCACATGCTCCAAGTTTCCATCATTCAAGGGTATAGAAACGAGGTCTTCCACAGGCTCGCCCCGCTCAGCGAGGTCGTCGCGGACGTTTAGTCCATCAACAAGATAAGGGTCGGGCTGGTTTCCCTTATGCAGGGCGATCGAATAGCAATACCTCGCCAGAGCTTGGTCTCCTCTGACTTCTCCGACCCCGTGACTCGTCGGAAACTTCATCTTCAAATAGTAGGTTGACACTACCGCCCGGAGTGCATTTAGACCAGGTCGGCCAAGGATCGCGTTATAGGCGGACGGGGTCCTTACGACTAGGAAGTCGACCCGAGCTTTGGCCAGCTTCGGGCGCTGCCCTGCTGCTACGGTCAATGTTATATACCTTCGACTGGTACGGTGTTGCCAGCAAATCCTACCAGCGGGAAATTCATCGACCCCAATCGGTCGTCGGGTAGGGACATTTTTGAGAAGGCATCGTAAAACAATACATCAGCTGAGCTTCCATTATCTACCAGAACGCGGCATACATCGTAGTCAGCACTATTCAAGGAAACTACAACCGCGTCATTGTGTGGAAATTGGATTCCCTGACCGTCGGTGAAGGCTACAGGCTCCATGATCCTCCGCCTCTTCACCGATCCTTCGGATCTGCTGGTCTCTCCTTGTCGAGGTCCCCCTAAGATAGTATTGATGACGCCAAGGGGCGGCTGATCTTCTTGCTGATGTTTCCCACTTGGCGGTAGCGCTCTTGACCGATCTTCCCTCTCCTCAGGCCGTCTTCAAAGAAATCGGCTTAGTCTGCCTCGCCTGACGAACTCTTCGATCTCGTCTTGAAGTTGAATGCACTCAGTGTCATGACCGTGGTCGCGATGGTAAAGGCAGAACTTGTTGGGATTGCGCTTGCTAGGATGGGAACGCATTCTCTCCGGTCTTGGAAGTCGTTCCCGGATCTCCATCAGTATTTAAGTCTTCGGGGTGTTAAGGGGGGCGTAGTTGTGAAATCGTCGTCGTCGGGGAGAACTTCGACGCTGAGGAGAACCTCAGCGTGTCCTTCCGTCAGGGCTTCCCCACTTCCGAGCTTGAGGGGGAGTCCGGGAACGCGACCGAGCTTCAGTTCGCTTCCTTTCTTCGGCGGATCTGTCTGGCCCGTCGATTCGTCGCTTGCCACCGACTTCGTCGTCCTTAGCGTCGAAGGCCTCCTCTGCCCGGGCATAACTTTCGGCTCGAGCTAGCATGTCGGCAAAGTTCCTGGGATACTTCTTTTCCAGGGAGAACAGTAGGTCGTTCTTCTGAAGGCCGCCTTTGAGAGCAGCCATGGCGACTGACTGGTCCAGGTCCCGGACCTCTAGTGCAGCAGTATTAAATCGGGTAATGTAAGCCCGGACGGATTCCCCCTCCTTCTGCCTGATGGCCATTAAGGACTCCGAACCTTGGCGCGGACGCCGGCTACTAACAAAGTGGGCCGTGAACTGTTGACTCATCTGGTCAAACGATAAGATGGTGTTTGGCTTGAGCGCCGAGTACCAGTTCCTAGCGGCCCCTTTAAGGATAGAGGGAAAAACCCGGCATAAGATAGCGTCTGGCGCGCCATGGAGCAACATCGTTGTCCGGAAGACTTCCAGATGGTTGACCGGATCGGTGGTCCCATCGTAGCTCTCGAACTGTGGGAGCTTGAAGTTCAGCGGGATCGGCTCTTGCATGATTTTCTGCGAAAAAGGAGGGCCAGTGCAGATGTCATTACCGCGTGAGGAGGGATTGTGACGGAGTTCTTCAATTCGTTGGCTCATTTCTAAGAGCTTTTGATCTAGGAGATCCTCGCGGTCTCTGATCTCCAAGGTCTTCCTGCTGAATGGGTGCAAAGCTTCGTCCTGGGACGAGCTGCGGTCCGAAGAAGGGCTCTCCTTCCGTTGCTTTCCTCTTTCAGGGATTGGAGGTCGGGTAGCCCATGTCGATTGCCTCTGGACTGGACCACACGGCTCTGGAGAATCCTGCGTCGGTTGAACTGATACGGGGGCCTGCTGGTGCATGGCCTGCACCGTCTGAACTGCCTCAGTGAGGCCACGAACCTGCTGGACGAGTAGGTTAAACTGCTCAGCGTCTACCACGACTACAGAGTGAGCCTGGGTCGCCGGGGCTGGAGCGGGAGCGGACGGATCCGAACGGGATCGGGCTGCGGAGGCTGCCGATCGTCGGATGGAGGCTCTCCTGGGGGGCATTTTTTCTTTTCAAAAAGGAATTTGAATGAGGAAGAGAGATTTTCCGAGCACTCCTTTAAGAACAAAGGAACTCCGGCTTCCTTTAAGAGAGAAATCTTAGCCGGTAGGCCCTCCTAGAGCCAATCTGTTGATGCAGAATCTGGTCGTCGTCGGAATCCGCTGGGGTGAAGGCCGATGAGGTCGCTGCCGGGGGCCTGCAAAACCAAGTCCCGTCCGGAGCCGGTGGGGGTGGCTCCGGTAGGACCCTCCGACGATCAAGTCAGCTTCAGTCAACAGGAATGGAGTGCTCGGTAGAGTTTTGAGGAAGAGAAAAGGGTTTTCAGAACCTGGCGTAAGTGTATCCGGAGGGTCCTTTTTATAGAGGGAGCTTGTTGTAACCGCCTCGATTAATGATTGTCGTAACTGTCCTGATAAATGCCGATCGTTATTGTCTTGATCAATGCCGATCGTTATTGACTTGATAAATGCCAATCGTTATTATCGTGTAACCGTAGCGGGATCGCCTGTAGGAATTCATCATAAGAAGCTAGACTTGCATGGAAGTTCGGCCATTGAGAAGTTCGACCGTTGGAGGAGTCCGCAAGGAGTTCGGATTCCGTAAAAGCTCGGTCGCTGGAGGGTTCCGCAAGGAGTCCGGCTTCCTTAGAAGCTCGGCCAGAGAGGAAGCTTTGGGGGGAGTTCGCCTCCCGCAGGCGTCTGGCTGTAACGACGCGGAGAGAGTTCAGCTTTTGCGGGAGTCTGACTGAAGCTTGGCGATTGGGCAATAAGGAGGAGTTCGGCCGCTAAGTGGTTCGGCTAAGGCTCGTCCGCTGAGGAGTTCGGCCGTTGGGAGTCCGAAGCTCGGCCGCTAGAGAGTTCGATCGGTTGAAGGACTTCAGCTGAGGCCTGGCCGCTTAGGAGTTTGGCCGGATGTAGGAGTTCGGTTAAGATGCGTCCGCTGAAGCTCTTCCGTGGCTACTGATCGCATTAGGCTGGGCACCGAACTTGACTTTGGTAGGAGCGGGGTTTATCCCCAACACTCTCCATAAACTTTGTATGGAGTCTTTGTCATCATTGTTTTTTCTGATGGTGCATGAATGTTAAACACTCTTCAATATTGAAAACTGTCATTATTTTATCGAACTTCGAACATTAGTGTATCGGTTAAAAGGATGCCATTAATATTAAACTGAAATAATTTATTTTGTGCTAAGGAAGAAATTAATTTTGGCTGATCTTATTCGTAGAGAACTGGTCTGTAGCTTGTGCTTCCCATCTCTAAATTTGTTATTTAGTTTATATTTACTTGTTTTATCCTGTTTTCAGGAGAATAATCATGGTAAACAATCTCGGCGAAGGTCTGCCAAGGGTCGTTCAGGAAAGCGCCAGATGGAAAACCGTGGTGGTAGCACAGCCGTGCCCGATGCTAGGGTAGTGCGGGAGCTTAAGGACCAGTTGATAAGGGCAAAGGTTTATCTTGACCTCGAATCTACTCAGAGCAATCCTCAATTCATCAGGGAGCTCCGAGTGCGGGTAAGGGATGTTCAGTGGGCTCTTGGTGATGCCACAAAGGACTCAGAATTACCAAAGAAGTATGTTTGCTAACTTCACTAAATAGGTCATTTGTCTTTAGTTCATGAATTCATAGTATTTATAAATGCGCAAATAAAGAAAAGGAGATTGTACACAGTATATGACTGAATATTTCAGATATATAATTTTTCGAGAAGTAAAAAGGCGAGATATATGGACTTAGCTGCTGGTCTAACTGTTTCTTTTCCATTGATTAATGCAGTGCTTATGCGAAACTGAAGGCAATGGAACAAACTTTGGCTAAGGGCAACCAAATTACTATTGATTGTTCTGCTGCTGTCAAAAAGCTCAATGCTGTGCTTCACTCCACCAAGGAACAACTACGTGTTCACAGGAGGCAGATAGTGTTTCTTACACAACTAGCAGCAAAAACCATCCCTAAAGGTCTCCACTGTCTTCCCTTACGACTTACTGCTGAGTACTATTCACTGAACGCCAGCCAACAGCAATCCCCATATCGAGGGAAACTTGAAGACCCTGCACTCTACCATTATGCACTGTTCTCAGATAATGTATTGGCAGCAGCTGTGGTTGTGAACTCTACTGTGTGTAATGCTAAGGTAAGCTGCTTGACTTCTATCACTACTGGTTAAGTAACAATTTTTATATCAGTTTTCATATAATTCTTAAAGAGGACTATCTCTTCCTTTCAGAACCCTGAGAGCCATGTCTTCCACATTGTCACTGATAGGCTCAATTATGCAGCCATGAGGATGTGGTTTTTAGCCAATCCCCCAGGAAATGCAACCATCCACGTTCAGAACATTGAAGAATTCACTTGGCTAAACTCAAGTTACAGTCCAGTCCTGAAACAGCTTGGTTCTCAATCCCTGATTGATTTCTACTTCCGGACTCATAATGCTAAGCCTGATGGAACCTTGAAGTACCGAAACCCGAAATACCTCTCCATCCTAAATCATTTGCGGTTCTATCTTCCTGAAATTTTGCCAAAGCTAAACAAAGTGGTCTTTTTGGATGATGATATTGTAGTTCAGAAGGACCTAACTGCTCTTTGGATGATTGATCTTAAGGGAAAGGTTAATGGTGCAGTTGAGACTTGTGGGGAAAGCTTCCACAGGTTTAATCAGTATCTGAACTTCTCAAATCCTATTATTTCCAAAAATTTCGACCCTAAAGCTTGTGGCTGGGCATATGGAATGAACATATTTGATTTGGCTGAGTGGAGGAAGCAGAACATTACAGAAATCTATCACACTTGGCAGGAACTGGTAAGACACCGGTACCACTTCTATGTTTTCATCTCTCTTTTGCATGTATGTCCTTAACTTCAATTCCATTTCTTACATTATCTTGTAACGGGCTTCATCTGTTTTTCTTAATTATTTATTTGGTGTTTCAAATTAATGTTTTTCTTGTTATTTTTTAACTTTGAAGCTATGCTTGCAAAAACTTGGGTAGAACTTTCATCCCCATTTTACCAAATACCATCTACTTAGTTGTTTATAGTTTTCAGTATATTAAGAATTTCAGAGATTGTTTCTCTGAATTATCGTTTAGATAACTTCTGTAATATGCGTGGATAACAATAATGTCTAAAATTCTGAAACTAGATGGCATAAATATGTGTTGTTTATCCTTCTGTTACTCCTATAGCATAATGTTAAGCTACTTTTAAATCAGCTTCAGAGGGTATTCTATTTACTGAAGCTTTGAGTAGGCTTGATCTAGTACTTGCAATGCTTAGAATGTCTAAAATGAATCAGACAACCCATAGATATTCATCATCCACTATGGAAGCTTTGCAGGACGATCTTTCAGCACACTTTGCTGCTTAGTATTCCAATTTGTGCTGAAACTGATTCTGATCATTGGTTGTGTCGGCAGAACCATGACAGGCAATTGTGGAATTTGGGCAGTCTACCACCTGGTTTGATGACATTTTATGATCGCACAGCCGCTCTAGACCGCTCATGGCATGTGTTGGGCCTTGGGTACGACCCAGATGTGAACCAGAGAGATATCGAACGGGCAGCTGTCATACACTACAACGGAAACATGAAGCCTTGGTTGGAGATTGGCATGCCACAATATCGCAACTACTGGTCTAAATATGTGGACTACGATCATGTCTATCTGCGAGACTGCAACCTCAGTCCTTAAGAAGGCAATGCCCCTTAGTCTCTTTTTCCAACAGCGATGTGACGTATTTTTTTTTTTTAAAAGTTCTTTGTTCATTTTTGTTCTGGAATTTAGACATTTAGTTCGATTCTTTGTGCTCTAGTGTTGTAAATGGATTAGGGCACTTATTGTGGTATTCTTCCCCACTCTCCCCACCACGCCAATATATTGTAATTAGAATGCAGGCTTCTTTCACCTTTTTTGAGTGGAAAATGAAGTGAAAATTTCCTCCAATTTTATTAATAAGAGAGACTAATTAGAGGGAGAGGAAGAATTACAAGAGCTTTAGTGTCAATTCTTTTGCTTAAGCAGAGCAAGGTAACTTAAAAGGGCTTGCGCTCACCGAGAAGTTTCGATTGAAATTGAATTTCCATTGTGGGTTATCAGCAATTCTGCTTGCCCTAACTGGTTCTAACGTATGCAATGGTAGCTCTAATTCTCTTGATTGATTCATGAAGTGATAAAGGTCCTAGCAACTTGATGCACCATTTCATTCATCTCCAACTCCATTAAGAGGTTACTGAAGAGGTCTTTGAATTAGTAGGTGAAAGGTGTATTTCGTATCAAGTGTCTTCCTGAAATCTGATGTTGTCGTCATTTCCCAAATTAAAGAAGTGGTAAACAAATGACTTTGTGACCCGTACCTAAAAGTCTGCAATGAATCTCTACCTTAGCTTTAACTTATCAGAAAAAGAAATCTACTTTGGCTTTAAACTCTCACAGTTATGAATCTGGTCTTCTCCTCCTGTCTGATGTTAGCGCTTACCTATTTTTAATGAGAATATCCAGAATCCATGCATGTCTAAACAATTGAGTATATGGTATGCACTGGGAAAGCCTATTCTTGATCCAGTTCATGATAATGGGGCGATACTGAGCCCTTAAGCGATCCTCCCCGCTATCCCCCCGTTTATGCAGCTTCTCTACTAACTCTTTGGGCATACGAGTTCCTCCAAGAGACATGTAAGGTTTTCAGTGCCCATCTTCAACTCTTTCCATCTCAGCTCTTGCAAGTTTACGAGCGCCTCCTCTCGTTCTGTTTATATTCTACTAAGATGAGACATATCTTGTACCAGAGTCCTTAAATTGAGGGAACCATCCGGCATTTAAGTGCCAATTTTGACCATCATATGCTTTGAGTAGCATTAACAAGAGGAGCTTGGGAAATAAGAGCAAATGAAATGAATCTTGTCTAAACCCAGGTGTTAAATGCGTGAGGTTGGGAAAGGAGATTAACCAGTTCGACAACACCTCCCGATCCAGCTTGCCAGACAAAATTCAGCTTTTGAAGCAGGGGCAGTGGTGGAGAGAGACCTTTCAGCTGCAAAGTCTCGTGACCGTATTTTCTTGCAGCAACCAAGCAGGGAAGGTGTCCCTATCTTCACTATGGACGTGGACAGCTTAGCACAGTGCATGTTTCTCTCCTCCACCATCTCTAATCTTGTCAAATGTTTCGGATTCCTCTGGTGTTGTATCATGTCCTCATCTGCCATGGCAGCCTTTAGTGTCTGTAGGCTCTTCAAATTCTCTATTCCATCAGGAATATGCACCCCTGAAGCACTATTTCTATATCTTCAAGTTTTACCTCATAACTAGAGTTGCAAACAGATTGAGCCAAGTTGATCAGCGATTTGCTGGTCGTTGGCTTATTTTACAAAGAACTACTCAAGCTCAGCTTCTATCTTGGGCTGAAAGTGATACTGTTCCATCTTGCCTCGAACATGGTCTCAGCAGAGCTTCTCACAAAGCTGAGCCGTCTTTATATGCTTTTATAAATTTTAGCATTCAGGGGTGGCTTGTTTATAGCCAAGGTCTGAACTTTGTTTGAACTCAGCCTCCCTTGAAGTGACCTGAGCTCAAACCGAGCAGTTATCAGGCCAACCCCTAGCTGCTCGTTAGCGGCTCAAGAAGTGCACCAGAAAGGAAAAATAAGACATCCTGCTTAGCTAGAAACAGAAATCCTTTTTAATTCATCAAGCTCAGGCGCTGCACCAGCAAGGAAAAATAAGTGGCAAGAAAAGAAGCAATTCAAGAGATACAGAAAAAGTACTTCAATATCCTCTTGTACCAACGTCTTTGGCGGATGGTGCATTTCATAAATGTTGATATTGTGACGTGATGCACCGCTCCAACGTGTTCTTCCCTCTCTTTACTTTTTGAGCCCCAAGAAGAATGGGTCGGTTGCTGACTTTTTTGATGCTAGGAATTTCTCTTGGAAAAACTAGAGCTCCTTCTAACTGCTTGCCTCAGTCTATCTCAGTGCTGAAGAGGACAGGGTCATTTGGAAAGGCAGCAACAATCGTAAATTTTCTTCGCCTTCTCTTTATCTTTTCATCAACCCAAAGGGAATTAAATGCCGAGATGCAAATACCCTTTGGAGTCCTTGTGTGCCCCTTAAATTTAAATGCTTTATATGGCCGTGTTGGAAGGACAAGCTGAATACTAGAGATGTAATTGGTAGAAATCTTTAGACAAACTTGGGAGACTCTGTGTTTGCCAACATGCAATTGAATCTCTAGATCATCTTTTTGTCGATTGCCCGTTCTCTGGTTCTATCTGGAAATCATTGTGCCTGCTTATGGGAGTTTTGCCGTCATTCAAATCAGTTGAAGAGCTATGTCTAGGCTGGAACAAAAGAAAGTTTCCAAAGCCTGCTCACCGCATAATGCTAATGCTCGTGGCTGCCATGAATTGGGCCATGCACAAATTTTTTTTGAACGAGCAGAAATCTATTACTTCAATAGCCTCAGATGGTCTCAATCTGTTCAACGACTGGTCGATGCTTTGTAGTAACAAACTGCTCATGGAACACGGCAGTGTGGCACAAAATCAAGAGTTTGGCGACTGTGCTTTCCAAACGTTTGAATTCAGGGGATTGAACATGGCAGGGTTTGTATTCAGCTGAGGATCATCCTTTGGAATGCAGGAATTCGAAGGACTTGTTTTTCTCCCTCTGGATGAAAGTTTCTTCTCCCCTCAACTTGTCTCTACTTTGGCCTCGTACCTTCGTTGGCCAAGTTGCTGCAATTTGTGTTATACAGGACCACCAGTTGGTCTCTTGCTTTCATTTCTTTCTGCCTTACATTTTTTTTTTTTGTTTTATTTTGTTTTGTTTGGTACATACAGGCAATCACACCGCTCTAGTATGAGTACAACCTAAAAAGTCAAAAAAACAAAAGATCCTGCACGTGGGCAAGCCTCACCCTATCATCAGATTCAGTTTCTAGTATGCTCAGCAATATATGATGCAATTTAATCTGCTGTACTAATCGCCATGAAGAAAAATTCAGATGTCATGTAGGAGTGGACGGGCCTCCAGCTGCTTCGTGTTGTCTTGGATCCAATCGATAATGGTGGCATAATCTTCTTTTATAAAAATTTTCTTCACCAGCTCCTGCTTGGTGCAGATGATGTTTGTCCAGATGGCTCGAAGCTCAGCTCCCGGGATGAAGGCTTAAATAGATATGAGCCTCCCACCGCCAGTAACCTAGTGCTCAGACTTGGATGATATAGCTAGCACCATCCCTACCATCCCTAACACTATTATTAAAGTTAACTCTGATAAATTCTAAAGGAGGGAACTCTTAGCAAATGAAAAGAACCCTCTTGGTCACTGTAGGAGTAGCATGAGAGTTCTAAGAATCCAGAGTGCATCATGGGATGGGCTGGTAGCATCGAAATGACTATACTCCATAGCCAAGCAAATTGCTGTCTCCAGCACTCGGTGTGCAGGCACCATCTCAATTTGAAAGATCGAATTGTTCTTGAATAGTTAGACATATACCATCCTACTTTCCTAAGTAAAGGTTGACATCTTAGCCGTACTCCGATGGATCATATCCAGAAAGGGATCCAGCTAAGGGCTGCTACTTGTCTTCCAAAGCTGACCACCTACCCTCCTTCAAATCAATCTTGCCCTCGAACAACGTAGGAGGGCATCTGCTTTACTTCTTCAATGGTTCTACAACATGTTTTCTTTGCCAACTACAAGTATGTTGTTGGTATACTTCTGCAAGTCAAAAGTTCTTTTTAAGTGCTTCTCGCAAATCCTACTCAATTTGCAATAGATGTCAGGTGGTATTCTTATCTCCCTTCTACTCAATATATATATATATTGTGACAATAAAAATATTTTTAGTGATAATTGTATCAACAAAAGATTTAACCTTCCCTTCCACTTATTCATGCCACAATGATTCGTGACCGTCTATCACCAAATAGAAAAATAGAAAAGGGATACCATTTAGTAATTATGGCACGCTATTATGCAGCCCAGAATTTGCATATTTTTTGAATAAATAGTTTCTCTGATGTAGAAACCTTCATTAGTTGTGATACCAACTTACAAAATTAAAGGGAACCTTATTATAGTATACCTTTGAATATTAATGTCAAAATAACAATAAAATCTTGTTACCAAGATGAAGTCAGATGTGGAGTGTTTTGACCATTATATCCTGCTAGTTTAATGGTCATAATGGTAGCCGTAAATGGTTACAAAAGTTGGTAATGTTTCGAAAGTAGATTGTTATCACATATCAGCACGCTTGTTCTAATCATCACCTCCAACCATGTAAAAGAATAACATGTTCGGACGTCTCAGGAGATTAGGAAAAAGAGAAGAGGTTAAGTTATATAATGCAGAATTGGATAAACATAATATTACAATAACAATTATACAATGGTCTATCGCATAAAAATGTCTCGTTCCCTTTCAGCTGTAACTAAGATACAGGTGGAAGCATGATGAACTATCACTTCAGCAGTGATGAGATGCTCCACTTGACCCTACTTCAAACAAGTACCCTTCAATTCCTCAAGCTCAACAACTGTACCCAACATCAAAAGGTGCAAGTATTTAGCAGAATCTAGGCGAGAAGAAAGAAAACCAGAATCTACAGATAACACTACATTTTTTCCTTTCTTTGGGCAGGCAAGCGAGGCAAGCAGCCACACAGATTCTAGTAAGGAGAAACAGAGGTAAGAATTTACAAGTATATCAACTTTTATGTTCATGAGAATGATCTACAGATACTTGTTCTTTAAACTCCTACAGTTATACACATTTAAACAGATTAATGTATCTACACAAGTATATATTATCATAAGAGTCTGCAGATATTTATTCTTTAATACACATTTAAACAGATTAATATATGCAAGTATATCAACTTTTATCATATTATTTCGAACTATTTCCTTTCAAGCCTCCTCTTCACACAAAATATCATGAAATATTCACTAGGATGTGAAAGTATTGGAAGGAGACCAGAACGTACCTCATCTGTCTCAGATCACCCTTCCTTAGAGGAAATATTCCGTGACCTCGGCCCATGATCCCTGATATTTTCTTCCAAGCATACTGCGGATATGGTAACCATCAGGAAAGCCTTTGTTCAATCCACCTGTCCCCACTTTTAACCCAGTTCATGATAACGGGGATATGCTGAACCTTTAAGCGATCCTCCTCAGTATCTCCCCCTACATGCAGCTTCTCCACTAATTCGTTTGGCATGTCATCAAGCACCAACTTTTGGAGATGTATGAGGTTTTCGATACCGGTGGGCACCATCTTCAACTCTCGGCATCTCACCAAAAATAGCTCATGCAATTTTACCAGTGCCCCCTGCTTTATTTCGATGCTCCTGAGATGGCCCATGTCCTGTAACCGGAATAATCTGAGCTCAGGGAACCATCCTGCATCAAAATCCAATTTCTGCTCATCATATGCTTCGAAAAGAACAAGATATACCAGCTTGGGCAATAAGGAGAGCAAACGAAGTGAATTTTTTCCAATCCCAGATGATTGCAGTGTTAGATGCGTGAGGTTTGTGAGGGAATTAAACCAACGAGGCAAAACCCTCCCCTCCAGCTTACCATACAAACTCAGCTTTTGAAGCAGGGGCGGTGGTGGTTCGAGAGATCCCAACTGCAATGTCTCATGCCGGTGTTTTCTTTTAACAACCAAGTGACGAAGGTGTTTCATCTTCAGTATGGACTTAGCCAGCTTAACACAATGCATGTTTCTCACATCTACAACCTCTAATCTTCTCAAATGTGTCAAACTACTCAGGCCTTTTATGATGTCCTCGTCTGCCACAACAGCTTTCAGCGTCTGTAGGCGCTTCAATTTCTGTACTCTGTCACGAATATGCACCCCACTCGTGTTATCCGTATATCTGGAAGTTTTACCTTCAAATTTTTTCGCCATAAGATGCTGCAAGTTTTCCAGACTTGTTATTCCCCATGGCATGTTCTCCACATGAGTGTGCCATGCGTCCAAGTATTCTAGGCTCCGCAACTTACCTATTCCATCGGGAAGCTCTTTAACTCCAGTCTTCCGAATGCACAAGTACCGCAGGTTAAAGAGATCGACGACGTCGCTCGGTAGTCTTTCAATAGGAGCTCGGTATAGATTCAAAACTGTCAATAGCCTGAAGTTGGAGAGCAGGGAAGGGGCCAAAACTGATGAGAAGACATGGAAAGATCGAAGTTTGGGCATCTTTTCGTTCAATTGGTGATCACCCCTGCTTCCAATCATTGAAAGACTCTGAACTCTGTGTTGCAGCATCCCTCCTGCATCAGTGTCATACACCTGGTGGAAATTCTCTTCTCTTGATCTAGCCACGATCAGGTCCCGCATAAGAAGATGCATTCGAAGGCGGCTTACCCTTCCAAATTCATTCCTCTCCGTCACCTGGAGCACAGATCGGCTAACAAGTTGGTTGAGGCACTGCTCTGCCGCCTCCTCTGCTGTGCGCTCTGCACCTTCCTCTGCAAATCCTTCTGCCACCCATAATCTGATCAAAGATTTTCTTTTGATGACATGGCCTTTCGGAAATATGCTGCAATATAGGAAGCAGTTCTTGAGTTGATGCGGTAGGCCATCGATGCTGCGGTTTAAGTTTGTCGAGATCTTGAGCAGATCCGGGTTCGCTCTCTTCCCCCATGCTGGACCATCAAGAATGCTCTTCCATGCCATCTTTGTCTCTTCTTCGGTCTGTAAGATGTGCCTTCCTATAGACACTAAAGCCAATGGCAAGCCATCACACTTCTCGACTATTCTTCTAGCCAAACGCTCAAGTTCTGGAGGACAGCTTCCGTCGTTTTCTCTCTCAAATGCTTTCTTGCAGAACAGTGCCCATGCCTCGTATTCCTGCAATGGATCAAGTTTCATAACCCGGCTATCAACCGCCGCCAAAGCAACTTCCTGGTTCCGCGTGGTAATGACGACTCTGCTCCCACAACCATTATCGGGCAACGCACTACTAACATCATCCCAAACTTCTTTATGCCACACGTCATCCAAGATAATTAGGTACCTCTTAGGATGCAGAAGTGACTTGAGTATCTCCACTAGTCTCTGGGAAGGCATAGAATCCAGGCTGTGTGGATCATTGGCCTCCCCTGTCTCTGGGTGCAGTTCCAATATGATTCTTTTGAGAAGGTCATGGGCGTCATAGCTTTGAGATACAGAAACCCATGCACGACAGCCGAAGTGGCTGACGACCATCTCGGCTCTGTACGCAGTGGTGACCAGGGTGGTCTTGCCAGCGCCTCCCATACCCCACACGGAGATCACGCTGCACTGGAACGACTCATCCATTAGCCATCTCATGAGCAGATTTCCGTGCTCATCAAACCCAACCATCTCATCTTCCTGGATGAAATGTGCTGATTCTGCGAGATGCCGGCTTTGGTTCGAACTAGGCGATCCTCCTGTCATCCTATAGCCGTATTTTTCTTTAGTTTCTAAAAGTCGATCGAGCTCTTTCCTGATATTTTCTAGATCATTCAAGAGATGATGCAAGGCCTTGGTGTCGTGTGGACTGCTGAAGGCACTGTAGAGGTGGCTCTTGACGGTGCTCCGGCTTTGCCCAGAAGTTATATAGGTGAACTCATCGGCAAGGATGTTGATATCGTACGCGATCTCCCTCGCTTGGTTCACCCAGACGCCCACCAGTTCGTCGCTGGCTTTGTATTTGTCGGCATAACTTAGAAAGGCCTGCATCAACTCTAGATTCCTCATGATGCCTCGAATTTTTGGCTCAAGTTGTCGCAACGATGCGGCCTGGGAAACCACCCGTCTTATTGCTGCCGACGTGAAGATGGAAGCTAGCTTTTTGATCAAACAAAGAACCAAAATCTCCGCCATGCCGCCCCTCTCGCTACCTGCTTGTCTGAGGATTTTTTTTTGGGTAGAAGTCTGAGAAGCTTTTATTGTTGAAGCCGATGTAAAGGTGCGCAAAAAAAGATGGCTCATTTTATTTTTTTAAATAAAATGGTAGCTACCGTTTGAAATTTCTAAATAAACTTAGATCATGGATAGAAATAACAACGAATAGTATGCAAGTTGAATCGGCTAATATCCATATTTGTTCTATGACTAAAAATCCATTCTATGACCATCTTGAATTAAGTATAGTATAGATCCATTCTGTACCTATCTTAGATTGAGTCACATAGATAACATGGATCGGATCAAGTTGAATAGATAAGATGGGTTGGATTGAAACATGTAAGTAACTTAATTTATAAATATTTTATATGATTAGCTGCATCCAATTCAATCTCGTCGGATATTTTATTTATAAACTATATTTATCTTAGAGTTTAAATAGGTCGGATAGAATCCCTCTCACTCCAATTGGATTGGATCCGGTATCCAGAAGATCTCTATTGTAGAATCCATATCTCCGGTAAATTATTGGCCTTTCATCTTTCATAAATTTCTTGATGGTAAAGTGATGCATTGTCTAATTGCCCACACCATATGCAACTAATTGCCAACACCAGCTTTTTTTATTATGATACACTAAGATGTATGTTCGATCTATACAAGTCAACGGCTGTTATTGGCTGCGTATACGGCATCCATGCAATAAAAATTCTCCTACTTTTTCTAAAGAAAATTAAGAAATTCAACGCTACTTGGTTGGATGCGATATCTGTTGCATGATTTTCGAAAGAAGAAATTATGGGATAAATTTAGATATGGTAGACTAAGTCGAACGAGGCGTACAATAATTTCTGCGTCGGAAGCTTCTGCATCTGCTATAATTCCACTGGCTGGACGCATGCCGTTGTTGTTGTGGCGGAATAAAATTGGAGAAGCGGGGAACGTGCCACCACAATACAATGCACCTTCACGGCCATGAGTCAAATCTTATCTCAAATTTCAAGTACTTGGGGGCGAGATTCCGGGAGATCGTCACTACCCATAAAAATCTTATCAACAAGCCATTTCTCATTATTTCTCTGCCACAATTTACTTGACCGACCGCATAAAATTTTACTAGTGTTGATATAGGGACCTAATTAAGTTCAAACTTGCCCTTGGTCCGATCTAGCCAGAGTCCCACCCATCCCCGTTCTCAAAAAGCGTTGCATTGTCATGAGATTATTCTCGGTGCATCGAAGGAGTCTAGGCCAAATAAATCCATAATTCCTTGTGCCTATCAATAAGCAAATCATGCTACCCATCACCTATTACCTTATAACAGAGGCCAAATGGGTATCTTGTATTATAACAGAGGCACAAGCATGATGGTTCTTATAAATTGTCACTTAATCATTAATGAATAGATAAACTCTAAACATCTCTATATAATTTCACTTGATATTTTTTATAGGTTGATGGGTGTAAACGGATCTAGTTGGTAGAAGTAGCAAGTTGTTGAGAGTTGTTATTGAACCTGGATTCGAGATCCAGATGTGCCCCTTTAATTTGGGTGAAAGCCAAAAATTCGTTTCTATAATCCTAAAAATATAATAATACTAGTTGAACATAAACATACTTTTCCAATTGATAGGTACTTCTCATGTTGCCGATTTTTGGAGCAAGTGCATGTGCAGCGATGAATGAGCTGGGCGTCTTTTTCGGACATGGATGGTAGAGGTTGACATTTAAAATCCTGTTAGCAGACTTTGAAGTCGTCGCAGATGGTTTCGCATTTGACTGGTTCTATCAGACCGAAGAAAAAAAAAGGAAAAAAAAAAAAAAATTGTAACATGCGGTCTCACTTTGAACGGGTGGCTCATGCAATGAATCCTTTACTTCGAAGGCTTCTCATCTTATCCTGGAAGGGAACCCCGTACTCCTTGAAGGTGGTCATGCGGCTTTTTGGCTTTCACTACTTTTTATATCAATATCTATCGTTTGAGCCAAGATTATTGGAGATTATAACCATCTTTTCAGTCTTTCAAGGTAAAACATAATTATTAAAAAATTAATAGTACTATAGACTGTAAGATGTAGTATGTTGCTAGTAATACAGAATCTATCTTATGGTCGGCTGTCAAGATATCCCTGTTGATTTATTAGATATTTTTAGATAGCCATGGATATATTAATTCGAGAATAGTTTAATAAATTTAATTCATCAAAATAAATTGGCTTGTGATAGTTTTAAAAATCAGACCACTATTAGTTATTGCATACACAAATGATTTCTTACAAAATCCAAACCAGCTTAACAAATCTTATTATATGCCACTTAAAAAAAGAAGAAAATCATATGACAATGGATCTGATATGGATTAGATCAGCCAATACTTATACTTGCTCCATAGTTAAAAAGCCCATATCCATACCCACCTCATACTCTATTTGGATCGGATCGGGTCGGATAAATAAAAGAGATTCGGTTGGAGATCGAATTTGGTTGGATATATATCAATGTTATAATATAATTATAATTTTAAAAGAGAGATATAGATTAAAGTTACATTGGCGTGGAGCATGCTATTATCTGTATTCGATTTGATCCCATTTCAGATATTTGCAATTCATATATACACTTTATCAACATGATATTAATATGCTGTTAATAATATCATATGCTTTAATTCAAATATTCATCTTGGTCCAAGTACATGAAGATAAAAATTGAATAGTTACGATATCCACATTTGCTCAAATTTCATAACATGATGGGGCAAATCATAAAAATGTATGGAAAGGTTCCATGAGGATAATTGGTAATAGAACATAATTGTAGTGTTGAAATAAAAATCTGTATATATCTTTGAAACAAGGAAGAACATGATGGGGCAAATTGTAAAAATGTATGTGAAGGTTCCATGAAGATAACTGGCAATAAAACGTAATTGTAGCGTTGAAGATATAAATTGGACAGTTATGATACCTACATTTGCTCAAATTTGATAACATGATGGGGCAAATCATAAAAATGTATGTATCTTTGAAACGTGTTTGTGTTGAAGATAACGGGTAACAAAACATAATTGTCGTGTTGAAATAAAAATCCATATATATCTTTGAAACAAGGAAAAGCATTTTCCACGTCTCCTCATATCCGTGTTGATTCTTCCAAGTAGTATCCAAATTTGTGTTGGTTGAAAATAAGTGATGAGAAAATTGTCAATCAAAGTTCAATTTATTTATAAATAGATCAAAACCATCTATAGTGAATCTAGACCTATTAATGAATAGGTAACTTGACCCAACATTTTTAACATAATTTTTTGGTCAGTCATGACATGACCAACTTCCTAACATGACTCAATTTGTTGAAGTAATCGATCCATAGTAATTACCTAATTAACTCTCCTAACTTCACATCTAACTAATAAATTGCTCTATACAATCTTTAAAAATTTAAAACTAACATATAATATTATTTATAGAGAGTTAAATCATAAATAAGTTGATAGTGGGTTACTTTCATTTTTGCTTCATAATTTGTCAACCCTACCTGAATAAGAAATGGGTCGAGCATCTTAAGCCTTTATGTTTAAATTTGATCTATTGAATAAACAAATCAGTCAGGTTAGCTTATTTCCAACTAATTTTGTTTATGTCCTATGGAAACCGTAAAATTTATGTGAAAGTTCTCATTTTTTTTGTTGTATTCCATCTCTTTTAAATAGATGATCTACAAAATAGAATATGGTTCATATCCTGTTCAAGGATAACAGATATAATAATATATCTCAACCTCTCAATAGTTCGAGATCTATCGAATTAAGATAAGACTTCATCCAAGATACCCCCTCAAGTTGGAGCATGCAGATCATGAATGCCCAACTTGCATAGAAGAAGAAGAAAATAGTCACGACCCAATGCTTTGATGAAGATATCAACAAGCTGTAGATTAGTTGAGATGTGAGCAGTTGAGATATCCTTAGCCACGAGATCATGGATGAAATGGCAATCTATTTCAATGTGTTTGGTGCGTTCATAGAAGATGGGGTCTGTAGCAATGTGAATGGCCACTTAATTATCACAAAATAGAGTCATGGGCTGATGATGAATGATTGTGAGATCTTTGAGTAAGGCACGAAGCCAAAGTAACTCATAAGTTGCTGCTGCCAAGGACCTATATTCAGCTTAGATCGATAGAAGAGCGGGAAACTATGGATTGATTTTTAGTCTTCAAATTAAGAGAGAGGAGGGTGACCAAGCATGATAAAATATTCGGTAGTGGAGTAGCGTGTCATGGGGCAACTAGTCTAATCAGAGTCATAGTATGCTTGTAAAGATAAGGTACTCGTAGATGAGAGAAAAATTTCTTGTCCGGGAGAGGCTTTCAAATAGCACAAGATGCGCATAGTGGCATCCAAATAAGCTTGATGAGGATTTTGCATAAATTGGCTAAGGATATGAACAGAGTACTAGCTTGGATCAGGAATTGGTGGGCTAGAGTCGGTTGACAACCCAAGTTGCTGTTCCATTGGAAAAGGAGTGGGCTTGGCACCCAGCAAATCGGACTCAGATAGAATATCCAATGTGTATTTACACTGACATAAGACAATGCCGCTTGGGGACCGAACAACTTCGATGCCAAGGAAGTATTTGAGAAGACCAAGGTCTTTAATGTGAAAACGGGTATGCAGGAAATCCTTAACAGCTTGGCAATGGGAGGTACTATTACCAGTGATGATCAAGTCATCAACATAAACTAGAATTGCAGTGAAAGACCCTCTAGAATAAGATGTAAATAATGAAGAATCCACTTTTGATTGTCGAAATCCAAAATCCAATAAAGTACTAGAGAGTTTGTGAAACCATTGGCATGATGCCTACTTTAAACCATACAGAGATTTGTGAAGATGGCAAAATCTGTCATCACCAGGTTTTGTGTAACCAGGTGGTGGATGCATATACACCTCTTCATAAAGATCACCATAAAGAAAAGCATTGTGAACATCTAATTGGTGGAGTTCCCAATGTTTAATGGCAGCAATAGCAATCAAACAACGGATTATGATGATCTTAGCAATAGGGGAGAAGGTTTCTATATAGTCTAAGCCTTCAACTTGTGTATAATCCTTGGCCACCAAGCGAGCTTTGTAACGCTCAATGGTGCCATCAGCCATGTACTTGATTTTATAAACCCATTTGCAACTCACGGGTTTCTTTCCTAGAGGAAGAGGCTTGAGAGTCTATGTATCATTATTCTCAAGAGCCAATATCTCCTAAGCCATAGCGTGGCACCATCGAGGATCCTTAGATGCTTAAGAATAGATCTGAAGCTCATCATGACTAGTGATGGCTGCTTAAAGGACACGATGTGAGGGAGCAAAACGAGTATAAGATATAGTGGTGGAAAGAGACTGTGCAGTACCTGAGGAGGCAGAGTGGGACGAGCCTAAAATAGGTTTTATTGATTTAGACAACTAGCAGTCAAAATCTTGAAAGTATCGAGGTGGGTGACGAGCCATTTGAGATCGGCATTCTGGCATTGTTGGAGCAGGTAGTGAGATTTCAAGAGGTTGATTTGTTGGTGCTGGTGAAGTAGAAAATGGAATTTCAGCTAGAGAATGAGGGATAGTCGTAATGGGTAGAGTGTCATCCATGCATGGAAGGGGGATAAAAATATTATTGTTGTAATCATGAATCAATGCAGTAGTGAGAAATGGGAAGTTGTCTTCGTAAAAGACTACATCATGAGATACAAATATATTTTTGGTGGTAAGATTGTAAACTTTGTAGCATTTTTGACCTTGAGGATAGCCAAGAAATACACAAGGAGAAGAACGTGAACTAAACTTGCTATGGTTTTTTGAAGTATTCGTAGCATAACAAAGACATCTGAAAACCTTTAAGTGAGAGTATGAAGGTGGTTTGGAGAACAATGCTTCATGAGGGGTTTTACCTTGTAATACAGGTGTAGGTATATAGTTAATCAAAAGGGCAGCAGTAAGAATGCACTCACCCCAAAACTGAATTGGTAGTCTGGCTTGAAAACAAAGAGCACGAGCCACTTGGAGGAGATGGTGATGCTTTTGTTTGACTATGCCATTTTGTTGTGGAGTATGAACACAAGAGGTTTGATGTAAAATCCCATGTTGATAAAAAAAAAAAAGACTTCATAGATTGTGAGGTGAACTCACTCCCATTGTCACTCCTAACTTGCTTGATCACACTATCAAATTGTGTTTTGACCATAGCATAGAAATAAGTAAGAAAAACACTATCAAATTGTGTTTTGACCATAGCATAGAAATAAGTAAGAAAATAATAAGTCTCTAATTTATGCTTCATAAAATAAACCTAAGTGGCATGCGTACAATCATCCATAATGGTAAAAAAATATAATGCACCGATATGAGAAGGAGTCTGATATGGTCCCCAAACATCACAATGTATTAAGTCAAAGGCAAACTAAGATTTATTTTTGCTTAGAGGGAACACATGACGAGTTTGCTTAGCACGATGACATGTGTCCCAGCATATATCTAAATTATTACAAATTGAAAGAGATAAATTTAGAATTTATGGTAAATGATCGAAGGAAATGTGACCTAAGCGTCGGTGCCAAAGCTGAACCTCTTCAACACTAGTACAAGTGGTTGCCTTATAAATCTGTGATTGCCTAAAGTAATAAATCCCATCTCAGAAATCACCCACTCCAATTGGCCTTCTTGTAACAAGTTCCTACAAGACACAGAAGGTAGGGAAAAAAAATAGTAGCACAATTTAGATTCCTGGTGAGTTTACTAATGGAAAGTAAATTACATGTAAAGGAAGGAATATAAAAAATGTCCATTAATGGAAGGTGAGGGGCAAGATAAGTATGCCCAATGCTATCAATGGAAAGGCTTGAACCATCAAGCATTTTAATAGGTAATGGTGTGACATAGTTTTGGGGATTAGAAAGAATATGTGCATTACATGTCATATGATCAGAAGCTCCACTATCCAGTATCCATTCAAAGGCATCTTTGGAAAAAAATGTGGTCTTACCAGCAAAATTGGCTAAAGGAGTTGAGGAGTCCTTCTCTTGATTGAGCAAACACATGAGTTGATCATATTGCTCCTTTGAAATACCAGGGGATGACATATCAGATGGAGGTGTAAAGGTATTGTAAGTAGAGGCTTGATGACCTTTGGTGGACTAGGCACTCTTAGACTTACTCTTGTTTGGCCATCCAGGAGAGTAACCAATTAATTCAAAGCACTTCTCTTTGGTGTGTCCTGGATGCTTGCAATGGTCATATTGAGGATGAGGGGTGTTGCGAGGCTCTCTCTGTTCATCCTTGTGTGGTCCTTTGGAGTTGGAAGCAGCCCCCTCAACAGAAGAAGATCTTGTAGATGCAAGCAATTGTTACTTTTCTTCTTGTGAAACAAGAGCATACACTTTAGCAAGAGTTAGTAAAGAAATTGTGCTCAGAATTTATGAGCGAATAACTCCAAAGTTGTCATCAAGGCCCATGAGAAACTAGTGAACTTCTTTCTCATGTTCGGTAACAAATTCCTTTGCTGCACCACAAGTGCAATTGAAAATAGTAGAATAAGTAGTAAGTTCATCCCATAATCTCTTTATTTTAGTGTAATATGCCATTACCGTCATATTGCCTTGATGAGTAATGGCGAGATCATGCTTCAATTCATGCACGCAAGGTGCATTACCTTGCAAAAAATGTTCCTCCAAATCCACCCACATTTCATGGGTGGTATCAGCATAGGTGACACTTTCATGCAGATCCGAAGAAATAAGTTGAAGAGCCAAGAGATGACCATGGAGTTACATTTTTGCCACGATAAGTATTCTGCATTATTTGCCACTGGTACCTCTAACGGACAAGAGCACGATATTGTCGTTAAGACATCGTATTTATCAGTTTAATTCTAACTTTTTAAAATAATTAAAAACACGTAGATAGAGAAGGCAGTATTTTAATTTTGAAATCTTTAATTTTTGTAGAAGAATTTTTTTTAAAAAATTAGAATTGAAGTCAAAAAATAGAATTTAAAATTATAATAAAATTAAATAGTAGAAATTTAAATAGCATAAAAATAAATTTGGGTACTAAGATCTACTACTTAGATCTTAGCATCTACTTGCAATAAAAATAAAGTACAAAATAAAAAGTAAAGAGCATGAAATTTAAAGAGTAGAAAAGTAAATTTTGCATTAATTAAAATTTAATTTAGAATTTAAATACATGAAATTAAAAAAAAATAAAAATAAAATTTAAAAGCAGCTGATCTTGATCTTGGATTGGTGTTAATGTTAAGATGGTATAGAGGTCTCACTCTTCCTCTCGGCACCGTCTACCTCGAAACAACCTTGAATCCTAAGCATGGCTCTACCTTTTACCATCATCTTTTCATGACCGAAGATGACTTGATTTGATGGCCTAGTGCCCTTTAAATTGAGTTAGGAGGGCAATGTGGGACTAAGGTAAAGTTTTGATCAGCAAATATGAAGAAATCTCAAGAAAAATTGGATTAAAGACTGTCTGGATGAATTCTATTGAGTTCCCTGGATTCTAGCCATCAGATCCTGATCAAACAGTCGAAAATCATCCAAAAAATCATGTTTAACAACCTAAATCTCATCGGATTGAAATCTGACCATTGGATGAAGTTGATCAGGCGAATCTAGGCAATTGGATCTTGTTGAGGAAGCCTTCATCATGTTAGGATGAATGTTAGCCATCAGATCAAGCTCTGGAACGTGCGCAGATGTTAGATCATGCTGATAAGAGACTCTGAATTCCTTCTTTAGATTGAAATAAACACCAGCCATTGGATCCAAGTTTGGGCAAAATCTAGCCACCAGATCTGAACCACAAACAACCACTATAGCTGCACGATCGCTCCTTTACTGTGCATATGGATTGTGTAGATTGAGTGTACCGTAGATTGCAGCCAATCATCATGCATCTTTTGCCTATAAAATTATTATTTTGCCCCATAGGCTGCGTGAGAATTTTTGTAACCTTTTAAGGATCTTGGTCCACCACGTGTCGCACACTGATTGGACGTGTTTTGCTGAGCTAGCAGTCTACACCTAGATTTATGGACCGACGGGCTGGCTTCTATGCTTAGGTTGGCATGAACGACACGCCGGCTAAGTTGGGACGCATCGGTTGAGCTGGGTGGTGGCTTGGCTAAGTGCACCGACTTGGCTGGGCATGCCAGCTGAGCCATTTTTATTTTTTTTATTTTTTTTCTTTATTTTTTTGAAAATTCATATCGGGTCTATTTTAACTTCAATTTGCTCTAAATTTATTTTATTATGACCAAAAAAATAAGCTCTTTCTATTGATAAAAATATTTTTTAAAAATAATAAATAAAAATATTTAATTTTTAAAAATAAAAATAAATAAATTAATAAATTAAGACTTATATTAGTGAATTTATAGTACTTGTCATACCTTCCAATTTAAGCTTTGCTCATCCTCGAGTGAAGAAATAATTTAGTTTTAGATATCTTTTAAGCTTTTAGAATTTTAAATTTTATCAAGTAATTTTTAAAATGATCATTGATGTTCAGTAGAGCATAAATTAGGTATATCATTTGGATATTAATATTTAACCAATATAAAAATTAAGTAAAAAATATTTAATTTTTTTAATTTTTTTCTAAATTATCCCTATCTTAATCTTTGAATTGTCTAAACTTTCATATAGGAAAGTATATTGTTACTTCTATCCTTTATTTATTAAATTTTTTTATTCACATTGTCCACTTTTTAATGTAAATATTATTGCTTGCTTAGGCAACGAGATTCGGTTACTCAGTAAAAAATTAATGTATTTTTTTTAACATTATACCATTATTTAATATCTTAATCTCTTAAGCTTTCTATTTGATTTATGTAGCGAGTCTTGGGCCAATGACTCCCAAATCAGTTGGCTTTAGGATACTAGGTATAAAATATCTTTTGGGCTTACTAACTCAAATCAAATAGATTATGAGTTAAGACTAGCTTTACAATGAGCTTCTTCATCCTTCCCATCTTTTGATATAAAACTCAATGTTTGCTTAGGTACAAAGGCTTGGTTACTCAGTGAGAAGTACTTAAAAACTATTTTGATTTAATAAATTTATATATATATGAAGAAATGTATAGTTATCCTACACAAGCCTATAAAAAGTATACTTTTCTTTGATATTGGTAGAAAAAATTAGAATTACTCAAAAAAAATTTTATGTTCCAGACTTAACTCTTTATTAAATTTTTGTAATACTTGAATCCTCAATATTTCATAAATTTTTTGATTTATGCATCAATTTTCTTTTAAAAATGCTTAGTTCAACTTGATTCTTAAGTATAATCGGATGTCTAAATACTAAATACTAACTTCTTTAAGGATTTTAAAAATTTTAAAATTTTTTATTATTCTTCTTCTAACTTAATCGACATTATCCTTAATGAAGAAAAAAAAATAAAGGATGTAATAAAGAAAAAGAAAGAATACACCTGACTCAATATGTCTTTGGTCTAGCATGCATCTTGAAAAAGTTGGCTCTTCCTTCAACTTATTCAAAATATCCTTAAAAAAAATTAAAATAATAAATTACACACAAGAAAATTAAATATTGGGTTGCCTCCCAATAAGTGCAAAATTTACTATCTTCAGCCAGACATAAGGTAGCTTATATATCCTGTGTCAAAAATTAGATTGACAAATTTTAATAATTTTGAATTGCCAATCTCAAAAAGATAGTTTATGATCTCTTTATTGATATACTCATTGTTAATTATGAAAATATAATTTGTGACCCCATTCTCAGACCCTTGTTTGTTAAGAATTTCTCCTATTTGTAAGTCTAAAATACTCATGTATTGAGTTTTTGTATTAGGGTTTGAGTTTGATACAATGGGTACAAAAAGGATGTCTAAAGATGGGTTTAATTATGGAGATAAATTAATATGATCTTGTTTAAATAACTTAATTGGCTTTTCATTACATACCTCTTGATTTTTGTAAGAAGAACCGGCTTCTAGGGTTGAAGAAAATAGGACTATTGTTTATAGGTCTCGGATAAATCATCTGTTCTCTTCTTTTCTTTGTTAGTCTCATTTAAATTAGAACCAACATCAGTACCAATTTTGGACTTAGGTTCTTCTATATGGTTAGCTTTGGTACTAGCCTACTCTTCTAAATTTTTATCTTGACTAGCATCAATACTAGTATCTCTTACCTGATCTTGGTATGGGTCCATAAGAATTCCATAACTTCTAAGCTTAAAAATTACTTTGACATTCTCAAATTAAAAATTCTTAAGTGAAATATTAGATTGATAATTTGTTCTAGATGGTTGATAGATAATAGATGGATTGTTTATAAGAATCGATTGGCTCGGTAATTGACATAATTTTTTTCTCATGTTAGACTCAGCTAATTATCCTATTTAAGCTTCTAGTCTGGCGATAGATTTCTGTTGAGTCAAAATTAATTATTGAAGTTAGTTAAATCTATCATCAACTAGATTGGTCTGTTGAGAAGATAGGTATGATGATTGATTATAATATGATGGCTAGAAAGACTGACTAGGCTGACCACTATTATAGGCATAGTTCTGGTATTGAAGCCTATTTTGATAGTTTTATACTTATAAAATTTGGGTCTGAGCCTGAGTCTATTGGGGTATTCAAGAAAAATTAGAGTGATTCCTCTAATCTAGATTATATGAGTTTGAAAATAGATCATTGATCGGTTTGGAGTAACCTTATGCAGCTTGAACTTATTCTTGAATAAAAGGTTAAAATTATATAGTCGTGGGATATTCACTCTCATGATGGGTTAGGCTGGCATAAATAAAATAAATCTTCTGATAATTAGAGGGTGATGTATATTGTGCAGGAGATTGTTGACCTAGGATTAGGAGTTGGTCTAATTTTTGGGCAAGAAGGTCAACTCTATTTATCAGGTTCAAATTAGTCTTATAACTAGATTCTGGATCATAGATTCCTGCCTGCTTTTGGTAGAAAGATAATGAAGTATGATTAATTGAGTTTTCACATAAGATTTCAAATAAAGCATAGGCTTCGTTCTCACTTTTATTCATGAATGCATCTCCACAAGATGTATCTATCATCTATTTATAATGATCTCCTAAATCCTCATAGAAAGTTTGAATGATTTGCTACTTAGATAGACCATGTTGTGGGCATTTTCTAAGAAATTTCTTAAGTTTCTCCCATGACTCATGAATTTATTCTCCTGAAAGCTGAGCAAATCTAGTGATAACTTGCCTCATAGTGTTGATTCGATCTATGGAATAAAATTTCTTAAGAAATTCATGTTGCAA
Organism: Cocos nucifera; assembly: GCA_006176705.1. Lineage (NCBI taxonomy): Eukaryota > Viridiplantae > Streptophyta > Magnoliopsida > Arecales > Arecaceae > Cocos > Cocos nucifera. The sequence goes on along the minus strand of QRFJ01001553.1, from coordinate 517,146 downwards.
TTCAGCCCAAGTTTTGATTGATCTTCTTATTGTGCCAAGCTAGTACTTGACTTTATCTTTTAATAAAAAAAATAAAATTAGTCTAAGGGCATCCTTAGTTAAATTTAAATTTTTACCATAGAGCAGACTTTTAAAATTCATCCAGATGCTTGTAAGAATCTTCATTGGTATTTTCTTAAAAAGATAGGAGCATTTGGATTGTGGTCGGCTTGATCTCATAGTAGGTAGCATGAATATCAGATAATTGGATGTACGTCGATGGATTATAGATAGAAGGAATAAACTACTCCTTCATCTGCCTAGATGGTTCTCTAAAATTTCTAGCTATTTAATTATTAGATTTAATATGGTTCAACCATTCAATTTTATAATTGAGTTTAACTAAGTCAGGTAAAGTGATCTCCTATCATGCATGTATTGGTACAATCCTAACGTGTGGTTCAAAATTTTTTAAATTATTTTTTATTTTTTATTATTTTATTTTTTTAAAAAAATATTTTTATGATTTTTTATGATTTTATGATTTTATTATAATTTTATTTAATTTTTAATTATTTTAATTATTATTTTTAACTTTTTTAGTTTAATTTAATTTATTATTATTATTTTTTTAAGAGAGAAGGAGAAAAGAAGAAGAAAGAGAGAAAAAAATTCTAAAAAAGAGAACCTAAGGAGTCCTACAGCTAAGAAGAGAGAGAAGATTTAGATAAGTTTAAATTTGATATTGGTTTGTAATCAAGTTGGGCAATCAATTTTAATTAAGGATTATCCTAGATCTAGATAACTCTTAACTGCTAAGGTCACCTTCAAGCCCTCCAAGTATAAGATTAGCCACTCAACTGGCCAGATAAGTATAAGATTGGTGGGAGTCCCTCTATTGCTTGTCTTAAATATTAATTATGCTTGGCTAGGTAAGCTAACAGAATCAATTAAATAACCACCTTTCTTTAGGATATGGTTCCTAAATCACTTATCTTAGACATCTGTCAAACTGATTAATGTTGGCCAAGGGCCAGTGCACATTCGATGGGACCCAAGGAGGGGTTGCTAGTCGGGAGGTGGCTGTTGACATGGCAACATCCTCGGAGGTCGACTTGGAGGGTCGATTAGCCCCTGATGGATAGGGATTAAATGGGAATGACCGTCCAGCCTGCCGCTTGAGGTCGATTTGGCTTGATGCAGATCGACTCAGGTGTGAAGCCCCTTAGACCCACCAGCAACATGTTATAGATGCGGGATTCTGGTGCGTCTTATAAAGGCTAATAAATCTCTTCTTCTAATAGGCAATTGCCTTTTAGAAGAGTGGTTAGGGACTATGGTCCTATAGGTGGTATCAGAGCGAGGTTGTAGGTTCGAAACTTGGCAGGCCCTCCGGGTGTCGTTAGGAGGATTGTTGCAGGGATTATTGGTCTTACAGCGATCACCAAAAGAAATAATGATGCTCTAAGCAGTTAGAATTTCTACTCTTATTATGAAGCTTTTAATTAGATTTAAGTAAATATTTTTTAATTTAATTTAAAAATAAAATAAATAATAATAAAAAATCTAGGATTAGAATTGATCTCACCAAGTAGAATTGGAAGTTCTCTCCTTATCCTAATCTTATTTTATTCTTTTTCTCTTTTTTCTAGTAAAATAAATAGAAAAAAGTTAGTGAGAAATATTTATAAAAAATTAAAAAGATCAAAAATTTTATTTATAATTTTTTATAAAAAAATCAAAAGAAATTAGCATCTATGCCTTCTCCGATAATGGCACTAAAAATTTGATAAGAGCATGATGTTATCATTAAGATACGGTATTTATCAGTTTAATTTTGACTTCTTAAAATAATTAAAATACATAGATAGTAGTGAGTCGGATCGAATCCATAGAGAAGGTAGTATTTTAGTTTTAAAATTTTTGATTTTTATAAAAAAAATTTAAAATAGAATTGAAGTTAAAAAATAAATTTTAAAATTATAATAAAATTAAATAGTAGAAATTTAAATAGCATGAAAATAAATTTGGGTACTAAGATCTACTACCTAGATCTGAGCATCTACTTGCAATAAAAATAAAGTGTAAAATAAAAAGTAAAGAGCAAAAAATTTAAAGAGCAAAAAAATAAATTTTATAATAATTAAAATTTAATTTAAAATTTAAATACATAAAATTTAAAAATAATAATAATAAAAATTAAAAGTAGCTGATCTTGATCTTGGATCGGTATTGGCATTGAGATGGTGTAAAAGTCCTACTCTTCCTTTCGGCATCGTCTGTCTCGAAGCAACCTTGAATCCTAAGCATAACTCTATCCTTTATCATTGTAACATCCCAGGCCAGCAAAATAGTGAATTAAAAATTTATGTTCGTGTATGTGTGGCATAATGATTTAATTATGATATATTTGAGCTATTTAAGCGTAAATTATAACTATCTATCATTACAAGTCTTAAAAATTTTCTATCTGAAAGTTAGCGTTTGTATGGGGAGCTATACAAAATATAATTTTTTTTAAAATAAAAATTAATGATAATTGATTCTTAGGTATTGGTGAGTTATAAAATAATTTTTAATAAATTATGGAGATCCTTTAACCTATTCATTCTGAAGCAAGAATATTTTAAAAGTATCAGGTTTGAGAAAATTTGAGCTAAAATCCAAATTTTGGAACCTTATTCTTAAGAATTTTGATTTTTATGATATTTTTATTAGCTTCAAATAGGAAGGTATTTTTTATTTATATTTATATTTTAAAGTTAATATAGATATTAACTTAAAAATATATATATAAATAAGCAAAATATCAAACAAGCCACTTTCTGAGTAAAACTATGAAGAGAGTATCAAAATAAAATTTTTGAAACTCAGAGGTTCAAGAAGTCTTGGCCTGAAATCGAGATGACTCAAGTTTCAGACAACAGAAACTAAGTTTCTATTTTCTTGAGAGCAAGATGTCTCGATTTAGAATCGAGAGGTCTCGGTTGTGTCAAGAGGTCTCGACCTAAAAGCGAGATATCGAGGTTTGCAAAAATTTCTAAGAATCAGTTTCCGCTAAAAGGTTTTTAAGTTGTGATTTTTTTAATCCTTTTTCATGGGATGACAGAACAGCTTGAGAAAATAAATAAAGAGCTGAAAAATCATCTGGGCAACACCTGGCAAGGATGAATTTGGGTGGTTTCTTATTAGTTTGACACCTAGCAAACTCTTCTTAAAATATACTTTTCCAAGATAGAAAACCATTGGTTCTAGTTATAGTTGTTCTAAGTTTTGAAATTAAACAGAGAGGAAAGAGGTAAAAAGAGAGTTAGAGAAGATAGATTTCTCAACTAGAAATCAAGAAGAATTTAGTGGGAAAAGAATTGACTTTGTTATAGACCGATTTGAAGAGAAAAAGGTTGCTATTGTTCGAAAAAGAAAGGAGCTAGTTCTGTAGTAGCAGAGTTTTAATTAATTGAGGAAAGGAAGAAAGCTCAAGAGGGTGCTTCAAATGACATAAGCACCAAGATAAGAAAGATAGCTTTATAGCAAGTTAGAACTTGAGGTGAGTGGGTTTTTTATTTAACTCCGATTTTCTCATATGGTATTTATTATGAAAGAGATAAGTTTTGCAAAGTAAATAAGTTTGCTTCCTGTTATTTTCAGCTTGTATGTATGTGTTTGTGCAAACAAGAAAACTAGAAATGAGTTTTACATGTGTATATGAATTTACCTTGAGTAGCATGGCATTATGTTTCGAAAGATATTAAAACAATTTATTGACACTTGTCTGAAAGTGAATTGCTCTTTATCTATGTTGTATTAATTGTATGATTGCAACTTTGGTGATGATAGTGATTGTCATAGTTGACAAGTTATATATATATAATGTGTATATATATTTCTGTAGGAATAGCAAAGCAAGCTTTAAGAAGAAAGTATTTTATTGAATTAGTTTTCAGCAGGTGATCCACAGGAGTGATCAATCTGTGGGGTGAATTGTGATATTGCTTATGAAAAAAAAATATTCAACTAGCGTCTGGTAGTGAAACTTTGTCCAGTGGGGCTTTATATTCAGCTGGCACCTCCACAGTCTTTGCCCAGTGGGGCTTGATACTAACAACACCATATCAACTGTCCTTGGTAGGGGTGTGCTGGGATGCAGTCGACGGTATCTAACAAGCTAGCACCTCCACAGTCTTGTTTGATTTAGTAGTGACCGTATCGACTGCCCTTGGTAGGGGCATGCTGGGGTGTAGTCGATGGTAGTTAGCAGCTTGATGGTATTTAATTGATTACTTGGTTGTATTGTTGTTCAGCAAGCAAAGCTTTCTTGAATGTGTTGTTGACATATGGTGTGTATGTGAGACATAGATCTCAAATAAATCAGTATACTATAATTTATTTTAGCTCAGTAAATCTTTCATTCAAAAAAATAATTCAATTATGATTTTACTCTTATTTAATTCATACTTATTTGAAAGTGCAGCAGAAATATAAATTATATATTATGAAATGAGTATTACAGCTATGTTTTCTAATTTTTTATTGATAAATTGATTATTCACTCACTGAGACTTGCCCAAGTCTCACCCCTCTCTATCTCCATTATAGTTTTGAAGCTCTTTAGCCAAGTTTGGGGATAGTACCGGCATTTGATTAGCATCTATATTGAGAAGCATGGGCTAAGTCAGCTTAAGAAAGAGATATGTCTTGAGAAGTGATATATATATGTATCAGACTGTTTGGTGTATATGTATCATACTATTGGATATATATGTATCAGACTATTTGGTGTGTATGTATTAACTAGTGGAAGGAATACCTTTTAGAATGTATCATATGGCTAAAGTTATGTAGATTAGAAACTGATAAGTATGTCTTATTTTTGAGTGGTATGTACAAAGTGAAGTTTTATAAATGAAAGGCCAAGTTTGTTATTGTGAAATGATGAGTAAAGTTGAGATAGTGGTTTGAGGCAAGTTAAGGAGATTAAATAAAGGTGCTTGTGCTGGAGAATAAAGGTTTGATTAGCTTATATGAAAATAGGTTATTAAAGAATGTTAAAGTTCAGCTTAGTTAAAGTTTAGAAATCCTCTTAATCTTTAGATAAGGGTGGGGTGTGGCATCGTCATCCGGATTTAGGGATGGAGTGTTACATGTTTGGTATGAAAGCCAAGATTTAATAGTTTATAAATATAAGCAAAGGTTTAATTGATAATATATGTAAGGTTAAGTTGGTGATCAGAGCAAGTATTTTTATAATTAGTACTATAGATGAGTCAAAAGTTTATAATTAGCAGAAATGAGCAAAGGTCTATAGTCAGCAAAGACAAGAAATAGTTATGGTTAATGGAGATTGGTAATGGTTTATGATCAGTAGGTAAGAACTTAGATCAGAGCAGAAAGGTTTATGCTCTTTAAGAATTATAAGTTAATAGATCTGAAAGCCAAGGTGTATGATTACAAAGATTGGGGTGCAAGTAATATTGAAAAGTAGTAATGTAACTATGAGTATTGCTGTAAATTTAAAAAGATAATATATCTTGAGTAAGAGTTGAGTGGTTACCAAAAATTAAGATACAATCTTTGGTGATACTATAAATTATTAGTAATTCTATATCTTGAGTAATCGAGTATTTGGTTAATGAGCATGAATTGAGCAAGTATGTTTACAGTATTGATAGCTTCTGAAATAAAAGAAGTATGTGCATTCTTATGTTTCTTATTTGACCTAAGTATTGCATCATTTATGAAATATGTGTTAGTATGATTTAATGAATAGTGATGAGTTAAGGATTAAATGGTAATTGTTAGAATTAATTTTATAGCAATGATTGACTTGGAATGTTAATTACAGATCATGAATGTAATTGAGATATCTCCGAAGATTATTTTAGCTAAAATTACAAAAGAATTAGGACTTTTAGACCCGATCTATGAAGTGAAGGAAAGGAGAGGAAGGTATGTAAGAGCATATGTGGAGATAACCATTAATAGAGGGGAGCAACCCTATGAAACCTTTATATCAATGGGTCCTCCAGAGGTGGAGCAGGAAAAATCAGAAGAGCAAGTGGTAGTTTATACTCGGAATACCTTAAAGCATCACTTTAATTTTGAAGTGCAAGATGTAAATTTTGAAGATATGAAAGAGTATAAGCATTTATTTCAAAGAACAAGATTAAAGTATAATGCTGTAAGTGCAGAGCTTCAGCAACTAAGGTGAGACTATGAAAGAGCAAGTGATAGGAGTTGAAAATATCTTTATCGGTGTGCAAACCTGAGTCAATAGGTGAGAAGATTGAGAGAAGGGCTTTCTCCAGATACAGGATCTTCTTTTGGAGAAAATTGAAATTAGAAAAATAGGAGTCAACAAAGATAAGGCTTAGTAATGTTTAAATTAAGTTTATGCATATTTTATGAATGGGAATATGTTAATTGAGTTTCTTTGAGCATTAGCTTATGTTGAGCACTTAAGGTAAAATTCATCATTATGAAAACCTATGAGGAGTTAGAATTATTCTTAAGAAGGATTCTATCAAAAGTATAGTTGATTGAACGTTATCACTGGAACTTAAAAAATTACTTTAAGTAAGAAGTGCAAATTTTGAAGATGAAATTTATTTTAAGAGGGGAGGAATGTAACATCCTGGACCAACAAAATAGGTGCATAGTGATTTAATTATGATATATTTGAGCCATTTGATCATAAATTGTGACTATCTGCCAAGCTAGCACTTATATGGAAAGCTATACAAAATATAAATTTTTAAAAATAAAAATTAGTAGTAATTGATCTTTAGGTGTTGGTGAGTTATAAAATAATTTTTAATAAATTATGAAGATCTTTTAACCTATTCGTTCTAAAGCAAGAATATTTTAAAAGTATCGGGTTTGAGAAAATTTGAGCTAGAACCAAAATTTTGGAATCTTATTCTTAAGGATTTTGATTTTAGTGATATTTTTATTAACTCCAAATAGGAAGATATTCCTCATTTACATTTATATTTTAAAGTTAAAAAAAAATATAAATAAGTAGAGTATCCGGAAAGCCATTTTTTGAGTAAAATTATGAAGAGAGTGTCAAAATAAAATTTTTGGAACTTAGAGGTATAGGTGGTGTGGTTTTCCCAAGCCTTGGGAGGCCACGGGCGGAACCAGGGTGAGGGCTCCAAAAAGATTAGGATAGGTGTGGTCCTAGGGCTAGGATAGGAGTTATTCTAGGATGGAGGCGGCATGTAACTCTCTACAGACTTGAGGTTCGGATATTAAGGGCCTCAAGGGGCTTGATTGGTGCTTCGAAGATCTAAAATTCAAGATGGAGTAAGAAACCAAAGTCGAAAAATCAAGATGCAGAAAGAAAATTTTCTGCAGGTTAGCTGGCTCAGTCCAAAACTGGATCAGCTAAGTCTCAAAGCACAGACAAAATAGAAAGATCGAGTTTTGGAACTGCAAGCACGACACAGAACTAGACCGACTCAGTTTCAGACTGAGCTGACCCAGTGGAACTTAGTCGGCTCAGTGCTGAGACTGAGCCAGCTCAGTGCATGGGTAGAGTTACGTGAGAGTCTATTTTGGGCTAGGGTCTGAGTTGATCTTAGGGGTCTTAAGGCCTAGTTTGAGAGATCTTAAAGAGGCTAATTCATGTATGAATTGGGATAAGATCCAGGGGATGAGAACATGTGAGACTTAGGCTCGGTGAGTGCTTTCATGTATTGGGTTAGCCTAAGAGAGTTTTTGAGCTGGGATTTATTAGAGTTCATGTGGAAACTCTAGGATATATAAACCAAGACATTGTAACTTTTACAATATAAGAAAATGCAATTGAGCTTTTCTTCCTAACTCTCTTCTCTTTAGTTCCAACATCAAAACCCTTGCTTCTCTCATCTTTCTTAGATCTTCTTTAGTTTGCTGGATTAACATCCAAGTTCACGTAAGAGATCGGATCTACGAATATAGCTCCGAGCAGTCGTAGGAACAATAATTAGTATCAGAGTCAGGTTGAGCATGAAGGAGAAAGAAGATTAATTTTCAGCAGAGATCAGCAGCAAGATTCAGACCTAAAGGCTTTCTCCAGGCTTTGTGAGGAAGAAAGAGATCATAGGACTGCTGTTCACCATCCCTAGTCAAGGTATTTCTCAGATCTATCTATTTGCTGTTATTTGATTCGAATTGATCATGGAGAATAGTGGATTGAAGGTAGGATTAGAGAAGTTTGATGAAAAAAAAAGTTTCATGATGTGGATGGTAAGGATGGAGGATCTGTTGGTTTAGATGAGGTTAGATTCGGCCTTAGAAGATAGGTCGGAGGAGATCACAGATAAGGAGTGGATGTCCTTTGAGAAAAGAGCATGTACTACGATTAGGGCTTGTTTAGTGGATGTGGTTTTGTATGGTGTGTTGGAGGAGAGAACACCCAAGAGATTATGGTTGAGGTTGCAGCAGTTGTACATGGAAAAGAATATGTGTAATAAGTTGATGCTGAAGAAGCAACTGTATAGCCTTCGGATGCAGGAGGATGAGGATATTGCAGGACATATTCAGCGGTTCGACTGGATGAGCATAGACTTGCTTAATATAGGGATGGATTTAGAAAAGAAGGATAAGAGTCTATTGTTGCTGTGTTCGCTACCCAGGAGCTTCAATTCATTGATGATAATTTTGCTGTATGGTAAGGAGATACTGGTATGTAAGGAGATCGTATCAGTACTCAGGTCCAACGAGCAGTGAAAATGGATGACGAAGAGGAAGATCTTTCAGGAGAGTCTTGTGGTTTCAAAGAAGTACAGAAAAGAGAAGAAGAAGGACGAACAGAGGGACAGTAAGGGATCTAAGAGATGCTTCAAGTGTGGAGAAGTAGGGCACTTTAAGCGGGAGTGTTTGCTTTGAAAGAAGTACAAGAAAGGATAAAGCTCGGATTCCATCAGTATAGTCGCTGAAAGTGAAGATTCAGATGAGCTCTTGGTGATCTTGGAGGAGTCTGCAAGATGCGGTGTATCTGAGATGATTTTGGATAGGTCTATGGAGTACAGAGGATCCGAAGGGTCAGCGATGGTGTTTGAGGTACAGTGGCAGTTCAGCAGTGCAGCATTAGATGGTTGGCCTCAGGAGACTTGGAGATAGAGTCGACTTCTACAACATCAAGGGACTTCAGTTCTAGGTGGAGCACCGGGCAGAGATGGCTTCACGGATGGAGGAAGCTGTGACATAGGTTCAGAGCAGAGGGATGCAAAGGGAGGACCTATATCCCAGCATCAGTGTCGGGGCTGTACAGATCTAGGAGGAGAGGATTGTGCAGAAAGATAGGCGTGGCTCTGAGGGGACAGTATCAGATGGAGCATCAGGATATGCGGCGAGTGCCGATAAAGGAACGTTGCATTGTCTCCAAAAAAGTTCAAAATAAGTGATGCAACTGCCAAGTAGAATGATACCTACAACTCCAAAGGTGGTGCAGAAAAATAAGCCAAGGACTTTAGCAGTGGTGGCGGTCATCCTGAAGGCCTCAAAGGGAGCTTAGTAGTTGAAGAAGAATGACAGTGGCAAGATGAGCATGAGGGGCTATCAGAACATGTAGGGATAGCAGAATCCTGTAGGAGGATGTTGCCAGGTGTGCCAAGGCTTGGGCACACCAAGATGGAGATTATAGGTGGTGTGGTGCTTCTAAGCCTTGGAAGGTCATGGGCGGAGTCAAGGTGAGGGCTCCGGAGAGGCTAGGATAGGTATGGTCCTAGGGCTAGGATAGGAGTTATCCTAGGATGGAGGTGGCATGTAACTCTCCACGGACTTGAGGTTCGGGTATTGAGGGCCTGAACTTGGTTGGTACTTTGGAGACTTGAGATTCAAGGTGAAGCAAGAAACAAAAGTCGGAGAATCAAGATGCAGAAAGGAGATTTTCTACAGGTTAGTCGGCTCAGTCTAAAACTAGGTCAGCTAAGTCTCAGAGCACAGACAAAATAGAAAGATCGAGTTTCAGGACTGCAGGCATGGCACAGAATTGGGCCGGCTCAGTTTCAGACTGAGTTGACACAGTGGAACTTAGTCGGCTCAGTGCTGAGACTGAGCCAGCTCAGTGTGCGGGCAGAGTTATGCGAGAGTCTATTTGGGCTAGGGTCTGGGTTGATCTTAGGGGTCTTAAGGTCTGATTTGAGAGATCTTAAGGGGGCTAATTCATGTATGGGTTGGAATTAGATCCAAGGGATGAGAGCATCTGAGACTTGAGCTCGGTGAGTACTTTCATGTATTGGGTAGGCCTAAGAAAATTTTTGAGCTGGGGTTTATTAGGATTCATGTGGAAACTCTAGGGTATATAAACCAAGACATTGCAACTTTTACAATAGAAGGAAATACAATTGAGCTTTTTTTTTCTAACTCTCTTCTCTCTGGTTCCAACATCAAAACCCTAGCTTCTCTCATCTTTCTTAGATCTTCTTTAGTTTGCTGGATTAACACCTAGATTCATGCAAGAGATCGGATCTACGACTATAGCTCCGAGCAACCGTAGGAACAACAAGAGGTTTGAGAAGTCTCAGCCTGAATTCGAGACAACTCGAGTTTTAAGTGATAGAAATCAAGTTTTTGTTTTCTTGAGAGTGAGATGTCTTGATTCAAAATCGAGAGATTTTGGTTGTGTCGAGAGATCTCGACCTGAAAGCGAGACATTGAGGATTGCAAAAATTTTTGAGAATTGGTTTCTACCAAAAGGTTTTTAAGTTATGATTTTTTTTAATCCTTTTCCATGGGATGACAGAGCAGCTTGAGAAAATAAATAAAGAGCTGAAAAATCATTCGGGCAACACCTGGCAAGGATGAATTTGGGTGGCTTCTTATTATTTTGGCACCTAGCAAACTCTTCTTAAAATATACTTTTCCAAGATAGAAAACCACTGGTTCTAGTTATAGTTGTTTTGAGTTCTGAAATTAAATAGAGAGAAAAGAGAGTTAGAGAAGGTAGATTCCTCAGCTAGAAATCAAGAAGAATTTAGTGGGAAAAGAAATGATTTTGTTATAGACTGATTTGAAGGAAGAAAAGTTACTATTGTTAGAAAAAGAAAGGAGTAGGTTCTATAGTAGCAGAGTTTTAATTAATTAAGAAAAAAAGAAAGCTCAAGAGGGTGCTTCAAGTGACATAAGCACCAAGATAAGAAAGATAGCTCAGTAGCTAGTTAGAACTTGAGCTGAGTGGGTTTTCTATCTAACTCTAATTTTCTTATATTGTATTTATTATGAAAGAGATAAGTTTTGCAAAGTAAATAAGTTTATTTTCTATTATTTTCAGCTTGTATGTATGTGTTTGTGCAAACAAAAAAATTGGAAATGAGTTTTACATGTGTATATGAATTTACCTTGAGTAGCATGGCATTATGTTTCGAAAGATGTTAAAATAGATTATTGACACTTGTCTGAAAGTGAATTGCTCTTTATCTATGTTGCATTAATTATGTGATTGTAACTTTGGTGATGAAAGTGATTGTCATGATTGATAAGTTATATATATTATGTGTATATATATTCCTATGGGAATAGCAAAGCAAGTTTTGAGCAGAAAATATTTTATTGAATTGATTTTCAGCGATGACACATAGGAGTGATCAATCTATCAGGTGAATTATGAAATTGCTTATGAAAAAAGAAATATTTAGCTGGCGCTTGACAATGAAACTTTGCCCAGTGGGGCTCTATACTTTGTTCAGTGGGGCTCTATATTCAGCTGGAACCTCCACAGTCTTTGCCTAGTGGGGCTTTATACTAACAACACCATATCGACTGTCCTTGGTAGGGATGCGATGGGGTGTAGTCGACGGTATCTAATGAGCTGACATCTTTATAGTTTTGTTTGATTTAATAATGACCATATTGACTGCCCTTAGTAGAGGTGCACTAGGGTGTAGTTGGCTGTAGTTAGCAGCTTGATGGTATTTAATTGGTTACTTGATTGTATTGTTGTTCAGCAAGCAAAGCTTTCTTGAATGTGTTGTTGGTAAGTGGTGTGCATGTGAAACATAGATCTCAAATGAATCAGTGAACTGTAATTTTTTTTAGCTCAGCAAAGCTTTTTTCAGCAAAGTGATTCAATTATGATTTTACTCTTATTTGATTCATACTTATTTGAAAGTACAGTAGAAATATAAATTATATATTATGAAATGAGTATTACATCTATGTTTTCTGGTTTTTCATTGATAGATTGATTTTTCACTCACTAAGATTTTCCAGGTCTCAACCCTCTCTCTCTCTCTCCATTGCAGTTTTGAAGTTCCTTAACCAGATTTGGGGATCTTACTGGCATTTGATCAGCATCTATATTGAGAAGCATGGGCTAAGTCAGCTTAGGAAAGAGATATGTCTTGAGAAGTGATATGTATATGTATCAGGCTATTTGGTGTATATGTATCAAACTATTGGGTGTATATGTATCAGACTATTTGGTGTGTATGTATTAACTAGTGGAAGGAATACCTTTTAGAATATATCATATGGTTAAAGTTGTGTAGATCAGAAACTGATAAGTATGTCTTATTTTTGAGTGGTATATACAAAGTGAATTTTTGTAATTGAAAGGCCAAGTTTGTTATTGTAAAATGATGAGTATAGTGGTTTGAGGCAAGTTAAGGAGCTTAAATAAAGGTGCTTGCATTGCAGAATAAAGATTTGATCAGCTTATACGAAAATAGGTTATTAAAGAATGTTAAAGTTCAGCTTAGTTAAAGTTTAGAAATCTCCTTAACATTTAGATAAGGATGGGGTGTGGCACCATCACCCGAATTTAGGGATGGGGTGTTACAACTACACCTTCCCATGACCGAAAATGACTTGATTTGATAGCCTAGTATCCTTTAAATAGAATTAGGAGGGCTGGAACCTTAGCTTCTAGGCAATGTGGGATTGAGGTGAAGTTTTGATCGGTAAATATGAAGAAATCCCAAGAAAAATCGGATTAAAAGATTGTTTGGACGAATTCTGTTGAGTTTCCTAGATTCTGGCCGTCAGATCCTGATCAAAAGATCAAAAATCACCCAAAAAACCACATTTAACAGCCTAAATCTCATCGAATTGAAATCTGATCATTGGATGGACTTGATCAAGCGAATCTGGGCCCTTAGATCATGCTGAGGAAGCCTTCATCAAGTCAAGATGAACGTCGGCCATCAGATCAAGCTTTGGAACGCGCACAACTATTAGATCATGCTGATAGGAGACCCTGGATTCCTTCTTTAGATCAGAATAAATGTTAGCCATTGGATTGAAGTTTGGGCAAAATCTAACCACCGGATTTGAACCGCAAACAACCACAGCCACACGATTGCGCCTTTACTGTGCATATGGACCGCGTAAACTGAGTGTACCATAGACCGCAGCCAATCGCCATATGCCTTTTGCATGTAAAATTATCATTTTGCCATGTAGGGTGCATGAGAATTTTTGTAATTCTTTAAGGGTCTTGGTCTATCACGTGTCGCACGCTGACTAGGTGCATGCATTCTACCGAGCTGGTAATCTATGCCTGGATTCGTGGACCAGCGGGCTGGCTTATGGTTAGGTCGGCTTAAACAGCACGTCGGTTAAGCTAGGATGTGCTGGCTGAGTTGGGTGCGGTGGCTTGGCTGAGCGCACCGGCTTGGCTGTTTCCTTTTTTTATTTTTTTATTTCTTTGAAAATTCATATCAGATCTATTTTAACTCCGATTTGCTCTAAATTTATTTCGTTGTAATCAAAAAAATGAACTCTTTCTATTAATAAAAATATTTTTTTAAAAAATAATAAATAAAAATATTTAATTTTTTAAAATAAAAATAAATTATTTAATAAATTAATATTTTTATTAGTGAATTTATAGTACTTATGAGTGCCATCAATAAAATCATATTTATTTTTGGCTCGAAGTGCATTCACCATGGCACATTTCTAGGTGGGATAGTTGTCTTATTTAAGAAGACGTGAGACTAGAATTGTGCCAAGACTATTAGAAGCACTAAGAAATTAATGGATGTAAAAGAATTATCACCATTATTGTTATTGGCAACGGTATTTGTTGCCATGTTGAAAGAACTTGAACCAACAGATTCAGCCAGCGAGATCGTGTGCATCCCTTACATCAAAGACAAGGCCGTGCTTGTTGCGGAATGGAGATCAAGATATGCAAACGTTGTTCATGCAACATGAGAAAAGATGTCAGACTAAGCATGCCCTCGATGCATGATGAGATTGCAACTTATCGAGCATCGAAATAAGGATGCTTCGTTGCTCTAGAACATCATCCAAGATATGATGGGGCTCTGATACCATACAAAATTTATATAAAAGTTCTCACTTTTTTATTGTGTTCCATCTCTTTTAAATAGATGATGTACACAACAGAATATAGTTCATATTCTGTTTAAAGATAACAAATACAACAATATATCTCAACCTCTCAACAGTTCAAGATCTATCGGAATAAGAAAAGACTTCATCCAAGAGAAACCTACTAAGATCACATAAGATTTGTTTTCACGTTGATGGGTTGGATCATGTATTACCATCTCCATTGCTTAAGCTATAGGATTATAGGAAGTGACTGGAGTTCAGCAAATAGAAAAATATCTGCATAAGAAATAGGAGGCTAAATGTCAAAATAGTTAGCTTCTTAAAAGATTCATAGAAAATAACAGAGCAACTGCTTTAAAACCACTAATCAACAAGTTTACTAGACTAGCGCGGAACGTTGTTTATTCTGCATATATGTTTTCTAAACCATCTCTCTGCATCATTTATTCTTTTGCTTTTCTAAGAAAAATCTCACTCTACTCTTGCCCTTGCTCAGGAGAGATGCGAGATATGAAAGCATGAAGTCAAAAACAATAATTTGGGAAATAGTTTACATAGTTAGAATAGGAAATTCGGTATTGAAATTGGTTGACCTGTGGAAAAATTCATAGGGAGAAATACCGTAAATATTGGACATGAAAGACATGGAAAATACTTTCTCAGAAGGAAAGGAAACTATGAAAAATGAATGTATTTGGTAGGCGCGCAAGCCACATTTTTTATTACAAAGAAGAAAAGAAGGGGAAAGGAATCCAATAATTTAAGAGAATCAAACGGAAAATTAATATAATGGAACCGGAAGATAAGGAATCATCAGCAACATAGTTATTCCATTATTTGGATGCAAAATGAATGACACAAAAATGAGTACTTCCAAAATCATTCTAGTATTTATGTCAGCTAATTTTCATATTAATTTTTGGACACATAATAGGAAAACACCCTACATATATATATACACATACATATACATACATGCACGCTCGCATGCATGCATACATATCTATATATACATATATAATATTATTAGGTTAGAGTTTTAGATTTATGGGTATAGATCCCCAAACCTAACCCGATAATATTTTAGGTCTAACTTGGCAACCCAAAAGCAGTCCAATAATATATTAGGTTTGTTGCCGCTAATTAAACCTCGGTGGCATCGTATAGAGAGATTGGTCATTCATTCTGGTAGATGTGAGCTGCTCTCTGTAGTCGACGAACCTACAAAGAAAGACTTCCCGCCAGTGTCTGGCAGGGGACTCTTCAATACTTAAATCATATGGAGTTTAGGAAATAGTCAAAGGAGGAAACAGGAGAACCAGAGCTAAGTATTTTCTATCGACTCCAAACCTACCTGAGTGTCTTTTTATTATCTATTATATATAGAGAGAGATAGAGCTATAGGTTGTTATGGTGGAATCTGGCAGGTCATTGAGGCCTATAAGGCTATGATCGGATAGGCTGTTGGAATTTATCCACTAACTTATAATTAGGATTGTTTGTCATAGATGTTGGTGGGTAGTTACGCCTGCAGATCGAATTTATTAGTCATGGATGTCAGTCACAGGTCATATCCACGCTATGAAGGTTGCTAGAAGATTTTAGAAATTATCTGCATGGCCAAATAGACCGACGGCTTGAGGTCGGGGTAGAGCTGAGGCTGTGCCCCAAGCATATTGATGCTTATGCGGGTCTTTAATTGAGTGTCATCTCTTATCATCGGTTGAGTGCCAACCTCAGGATCGGTGACCAACCGAACTGAAGATCAGGGAAGGTCGATAATGTAGTACCGCCTTATCTTAGGTGTCTGAGATGGTCTCGTCTTGTTAGGTCATCAATGAGTACTCGGCTGTGATCCAAGAAGGAGAGGTTGAGTCTGATAGCAGGTAATCCCCATAATAATGTTAGTTTTTACACCCAAACTATATATTTCTGATCTTTTTTGATGGTGGAAGCTGGTTTTTGATCACAATGTAGATCCTATAAAGCATAAACTCTTTGTTTCTTTAGATCAACCTGTTATGAATAGCGAATTTTAATATTCAGATCTATATTGCATATTGACTGCTAGTGCCTATGAATTGTCGTGAAGCGCCACTCACTTGCCCATTTCTATCACGGCAATAGTGTGGCCATGGTATGACACCCCATGCCTCGTCTCTTCCTTTCAGTGTCACCCTTTGCTTTGCTTTAAAGAGGACGTGACACCCTGGCCTCATCATGTGAATCACATCTTTTGTTTGAGCATCAAATTTGTTGTAGGGTGTTACCCGCAATACAAGGGTAGCTAGTTTGAGCATTAGATTAAATTTGCAGGTAAAGCGATTGATAGAGGTTGCAATATTTGAACATTCAAGACTCAATTATGTGCTTATTACTCTTATTCCTAAGAAAAAATGCGATGTGCTTCCACTCTAACTTTAGACATATCAGTCTAATTTACAACTGTATCAAAATCTTTTCAAAAATTCTAACAAATCGGCTAGAACTATTTATGGACGACCTATAGATCATACCCACTTAGCTTCCATAAAAGTAGGTCAATTGTTGATAACATTCTCCACACTACTAAAATTACTCATCATTCGAAATGAAAGGATCCTGATGGCATCATCTGCAAGCTAGACTTCTCCAAGATGTTTGGCATGGTGAAGCCAAGATATCCACTCAATCTTCATTTTTGGAGGGGTTTCTCTTTGAAGTGGATCTAATGAGTTAGCAATTTGATCTCCTTTAGTAAAATAACAGTAATCACGAATAGAGATATTTCCGCTTGGATTCCATGAAAAATGTAGATTAAGGCAAGGTGATCCTCTTTAGCCTCTCTTGTTCATCCTTGAAGTGGATCCTTTGTGCAAGATGCTCAATAAGGCAGTTCTATCTTACACCTTTAAAGAACTTGGCTCTCTTTGGGTTGATTTGGAGATATATCTAAAATAGAACAAGTTTAAATAAGTTTCTAAAATTAAAATTGAAATCGAACTGATCATCTACAAAAATTCCTTGAAAGCGGCCTATTGGTCAGCTTTCCTTACTGTTTCCAAGATACGAGTATGCTAAAAAAACTTGTGACAAATCTCGTGGCTAGGGATAGATGCATGGGCATGCAACCATCATCAAATTAGATAGGAAAAAAGGATGATCGAGGGAAAATAATGGTAGCATAGATCTAGAAACCTTAAGTTTCAAGGATTTTCACTATCATCATACACTATCCGTTTGAAAGAAAATGGATAGTATAGAACAAGGTGTAGCTGAGACTATAGTTGAAGCAATCCACAACTATTGTTATTCCTAAGGATAGAGTTCTATTGATAAAAGGGAGGATAAAATAAAGATAAAGATAATTAAAGATAAGCTAGATTCATTGATGTGTGGAAAAATCACTTTCATAGAATCATAAAAAAAATTTATGAATGACTCTCATCTACTACTGGGATAGGCCTCACCATTTAGCTAGTCTTGTCACTTGTCCTTACAATCTCCATCACTTGAACCAATACTGTCATGAGTGATAGCTGTTTTCTCTCTATGCTCCTAAATTCTGACTAGTTATACCACTCTAATTATATTCAAGGTAGTCGTAAGACAGATGGAATTGCTTGTTGGTCCATGCCATGTGGTCCATTGTGCATGCCAATCACCTTTCTTCTTGTCCTAAATCGACAACTCTCACTGGCATCCATGCCATGTTTATTCTGCCTGCACCTTTGGCCTTCATGTTTCTTGTTCTAAACCATTAGTCGATGATTAGGAGGATGATAGGATGTATCTAACATTACATCCATCAGCCTAATTTGGGGCTTGGATACCACTCGAATTAGTACTTGAAGATTATAGAGAATCTAGTTACAATGGTAGATTATAGAGAATCTAGTTACAATGAGAATCTGTCATGCCTAGCTCTAACCCAGCACCCGGTTGATCACGTGACATGGCCATACGAATCTTAGAGCCATGCCCTAAAAATCATGTAAGGTCTAAAAGATAAAATTTAAATATTTCAAAATAATCAAATAAATACCAAATGTGTCAATCGAGTCAGTCTATCAAAATAAATAGTCAATTTGTTCAATTACAAATATTCAAATATCCAATGGTATCAAAAAAATTTAGCTAACTAAAGTACTTCTAAGGATTTTGACACTTGACTTCTGACCTAATTCCATCCAAACTAAGCTTTCTGTATCTCCGAAAAAAATAATAGAAGGATATGAGCTTTTTCAGTTCAGTAAGAATCACCGTACATCTACACCAAAAAAATAGATATACTAAAAATATCAATAAATATATCAAAATAAAATCATAAGAACTCATAATATATATCTGAAATAATTTAAATACTGGCATAATATGCATCGAGCACATAGACAAGAGATAGATTATTATATGCCATCAAGTAAAGTCTCTTATTCAATAATAATCTCTTTAGTTTTAACATTTGTTTCCTCTTTCCATAATTCTAATTTATTAACCTTAACTTTTCGGCTTTGCACTAATCAAGATCATGCGATGATCTTTTATTTGGATCGAATTTCTATGATCTTTCTTGGATCAAATTTTTATGATGTTTTTCGAATTATATTTCTCATGCATGAGCCCATATAGGCTATTTCACATGACGAGGTTAGTCTAAATCATATCATTCCCATCTAATTATTATATATTGATCTCATTATATCAATTCTAATTTATAATGTGATCAGGACAAGTATATCATACACATATAATCATACCATCTGTTGAGGATAAACTCCGCTCCCACCGAAGTCCTGTCTGATGCTTAGCCTAATGCAGCTGATAATCATGGAAGAGCTTCGATCGAAAATTCTCCTCCAGCGGTCAAACCTTAGCCGAACTCCTTCAGCAAGCCGAACTCTTTCAGCGGTCAAACCTTAGCCAAACTTTTTCAGCCGATCGAACTTCTCAGCGACTGAGCCCCAGCCAAACTCCTCCAGCGGCCGAACTTCTTTTCGATCTCTCCTTTAGACGGATGCCTACAGAAGTCGAACTCCTTTCGGACTTCTTCCTTAATCGAACTCCTTTAAGAGCCGAACTTCTTTCGGATCTCTCATTCAATCGGATGCCTACAGGAGCCGAACTCCTTTTGGATCTCTCCTTCAGATGGATGCCTACAAGAGCCGAACTCTTTTTGAATCTCTCCTTCAGTCGGATGCCTACAGGAGCCGAACTCCTTTCAAATCTCTCCTTCAGATGGATGTCTGTAGGAGCTGAACTCCTCCCTCAATCGGATGCCTACAGGAGTCGGACTCCTTCCGAACTTTTTCTTCAATCGAATTTCTCTAGGAGCCGAACTTCTTTCCGACTTCTTCTTTAATCAAGTTCCATCAGGAGCCAAACTTCTTTCGGACTCCTCCTTCAATCGAATTTCTATAGGAGCCGGACTTCTTTCGGACTCCTCCTTCAACCGAATTTCTTTAGGAGCCGAACCTTTTTCAAACTTCTCCTTCGGTCGAACTCCTTCAGAATTCAAACTTCTTTTAAATTTTTCCTTCGGTCAAGTGCCGTCAAGAGCCAAACTCATTTTGGATGTATGTCAATGCTCTT
The DNA here is from genome assembly GCA_006176705.1 of Cocos nucifera. Taxonomy (NCBI): domain Eukaryota; kingdom Viridiplantae; phylum Streptophyta; class Magnoliopsida; order Arecales; family Arecaceae; genus Cocos; species Cocos nucifera. The sequence goes on along the minus strand of QRFJ01001553.1, from coordinate 497,313 downwards.
CACCGATCGACGCCTGCTTTCTCCGAACTTCGACTATTGAATCTTAACGAACGGTCACTATCAGTCTGATGACATCCCTCTCTCCATAGCAAACCCCATGCAGTCTCGAGCGGTCTACTACCGGATGGTTATGCCTATCACTATCAGTCTGATGATACCTTTCTTTTCATACCGAATACCACATGGCCCCGAGCGGCCCACCATCGAATGATATGGCTGTCACTATCAATCAAGCTCCATCTATAAAAAGGAATTCTCCAGATATATTTTTTCTAAACTCTTCTTTCCTTTCCAAAACTCTGCTGAACTCTTTCCTGAGCACTCCATTCCTGTTGGTCAGAAGAGCTGATTTGATCGTCGAAGGATTCTGCCGGAGCCACCACCATCGACTATGAATGAAACTCTATTTTGTAGGTCACCGATGATGGCCTCGTCTTCCTCGACTCCAGCTCGATCCGGCGTCAACCAAATTCTGCACCAATAGGATTGACGCTAGAGGAAGGACCCTATTTTTGAGGTACCCTTGGTCTTAAAGAAGTGCTCAATCGACCCTATGGAGCTTCTACTCCAATGTCCATCTCTATCCTCTTTCTCAATCCCAAGAAATGCCTCCAAAGAAGCCAACTATTAGGAGATCTACCGCTTCTACCATCAGATTCGAGATAGATCCGTCTGTTCCGGCTCCAGCATCAGTACTTCAACCTCCTCCTCTACTGGCAGCCATGGTAGATTCGGAGCAGTTCAACCTACTGATGCAGTAGGTTCAGGACCTCACCGAGATGGTGCAGGCCATGCGGCAGCCTCCGATGATGATTCCATCAAAAAATCCACCATCCAGATGTCAAGAACCAGCCCCAAGAAAAAGCACTTGGGCTAGCATACTCATCATCCTTGGGAAGAAAAAATAGAGAGCAGAGGATCCTTGTTCGAATCGTGATTTTTCTCCAGAAGAAACCTTTTTCATCTACAGTCGGAAGCCTTCCAAGGTCTGCGATTGAGATGATGTCTTCGATCAAAAACTATGGGGGATGGATCAGCGGATTGAGGAGCTCGACCACGTCGCTCTGGCTCACCATGATGATGTCTGCACCGATCCTCTTTTCTCTTTCTGAATTATGCAAGAGCCCATTCCGCCGAACTTTAAGCTCTTCCAATTTAAAAACTACGATAGAACCTTCGATCCAATCGATCATCTGAAAGCCTTCCGAACCATGATACTGCTCCATGGCATACCAGACGCCATATTATGCCAAACTTTTTCATCTACCTTAAAGAAAGCAGCAAGAAACTGGTACTCGACATTAAAATCAGGTACGATCTTCTTCTTTGACCAGATAAGCCATTAGTTTGCAGCTCACTTCGTCAGCAGCTGACGTCCTTACCGAGGTTCGAATTTTCTGATGAACATCAAGCAGGAGGAAAAATTCATTCGAACTTATGTCATCTGGTTTAATGCTGCTGCATTAGAGGTCCAAAATCTAAATCAGTTAGTTGCGATGGCCACACTTAAGGACAGCCTTCAGAAGAATGATTTGCTGTTCTTTCTGAAGAAGAAGTATCCCAAGAACTTTGTCAATTTACTAGCTCATGCTGAGGGATATGCTCGAGCGGAAGAAGCCTTCAAGTTAAAGGATGAGAAAGTCATAGGAGAGCGGCATAGACTCGCCGCTGATGGAGGGTCGAATGAAGTTCGGCCAGGCTCATGAACTGCTTCCGAGTGCAAGCAAGCCCAAACTTCTCCTCGAGCTCATCATCAAAGAAGTCCTGATGGAAGGACGCGAAGAAGTTCTCTCCTAAAGGTTTCACAACTATGCCCCCCTCAATGCTCCACAGATGCCGACCTGAAGCAAGCCAAGGGTGCTACCGCAGCTAGAACCATCAATAAGGGAGGAACAACAAGAAGATCGATCGCCTTTCGACATCATCAATGCTATCTTTGGGAGGGTTTAGTACTTCGACGAGCCACCATCTCCCAGCCTCAGAGCCAAAAAAAGCTTGCCCCAAATTGGAAAGGCCCATATGAAATAGAGAAGATCGTCGGGTCTGAAACTTATTGTCTAAAGGAGCTTGATGGAACAACGCTCCCATGACCTTAAAATTTTTAAGGATGTCCTATCGATAATTTTTTTTCAATAAAACTTCTCCATTTCAATATTATAGTTTCTTGGTGCAAAAACTATGTGATGACAGGAAAGAAGCAATCAATAGTGGCCATGTTAGAAACAGAAGGAGAACCTCATCTAATATAAGCACGTCGAAGACCTTCAATTATTTAAGATAGGAGGAGGAGAGAGGCCCATTCAATGGCCCATCTGTGTCCCTATTGCCATGTTAGAAATAAGAGAAGGACCTCATCCTAACATGAGCACATTGATTATTTAAGATAGGAGAAGGAGAGAGGCCCATTCAATGGCCCATCTATGTTTCTAGTGCCATACTAGGAATAGAAGGAGGACCTCGTCCTAACATGAGCACGTTGAAGACCTCCGATTATTTAAGATAGGAGAAGAAGAGAGGCTCATTTAATGATCCATCTATGCCCCTATTGCCATGTTAGGAACAGAAGGAGGATCTCGTCCTAACATGAGCACGTCGAAGACCTTCGATTATTTAAAATAGGAGGAGGAGAAAGACCCATTCAACGACCCATCTATACCCCTATTGTCATGTTAGGAATGGAAGGAGGACCTCATCTTAACATGAGCACGTCGAAGACCTTCGGTTATTTAAGATAAGAGGAGGAGAGAGATCCATTCAACGATCCATCTGTGCCCCTAGTGCCATGTTAGGAATAGGAGAAGGGCCTCATTCTAACATGAGCACGTCGAAGACCTCCGGTTATTTAAGATAGGAGGAGAGGAGAGACCCATTCAACAGCCCATCTGTGCCCCTAGTGCTATGTTAGGAATAGAAGGAGGACCTCATCTTAACATGAGCACATCGAAGACCTTCGATTATTTAAGATAGGAGGGGAGAGGCCCATTCAACGGCCCATCTGTGCCCCATTGCCATGTTAGGAATAGGAGGAGGATCTCGTCCTAACATGAGCACGTCGAAGACCTCTAATTATTTAAGACAGGAGAAGGAGAGAGGCCCATTCAATGGTCCATCTGTACCCCTAGTGCCATGTTAGGAATAGAAGGAGGATCTCGTCCTAACATGAGCACATCGAAGACTTCCGATTATTTAAGACAAGAGAAGAAAGAAAAGAGGCCCATTCAATGGCCCATCTGTGCCCCTATTGCCATGTTAGGAATAAGAGGAGGACCTCATCCTAACATGAGCACGTCGAAAACCTCTGATTATTTAAGACAGGAGGAGGGAAGAGGCCCATTCAATGACCCATCTGTGCCCCTAGTGCCATGTTAGGAACAAGAGGAGGACCTCATCCTAACATGAGCACGTCGAAGACCTTCGATTATTTAAGACAGAAGAAGGAGAGAGGTCCATTCAACGGCCCACCTGTGCCCCTAGTGCCATGTTAGAAACTGGAGGAGGACCTCATCCTAACATGAGCACGTCGAAGACCTTCGGTTATTCAATGGCCCATCTATGCCTCTACAGCCCATTAGGAACAGGAGGAGAACCTCATCCTAATGTGAGCAAAGTCGAAGGCTTCGTTCATTTTAGATGAGGTGAGAAGAGAGGCCCCGATAATGGCTCTTATGTACCCCTACAGTCTGTTAGGGGCAGAAGGAGAATCTCGTCCTAACGTGAGTAAAGTCGAAGGCCTCGTTCATTATAGACGAGGTGAGAAGAGAGGCCTCGACTCGGTTGGAGACAAGATCTCTCCTAAGTTTCAACTTCAGTAGGAGATAAGATCTCCTTAAACCTCGATTGGAGATAAGATCTCCTTCGAGCTTCAACGCCAACCTCAACAGGAGATAAGATCTCCTTTAATCTCGACCGGAGATAAGATCTCCTCCGAGCTTCAATATCAACCTCAACAAAAGACAAGATCTCCTTCAATCTCAGTTGGAGACAAGATCTCCCCCGAGCTTCAACTTCAACAAGAGACAAGATCTCCTTCAATCTCAGCTGGAGATAAGATCTCTCCCAAAATTCAACTTCAACGTCAACCCTTCAACAGGAGACGAGATCTTCCCCAAGCTTCAACTTCAACGTCAACCTCGACTGGAGATAAGATCTTCCCTGAGCTCCAACCCTTCAATAGGAGATAAGATCTCCTTCAATCTCGACTGAAGATAAGATCTCCTCCGAGCTTCAACGCCAACCTCAACAGGAGATAAGATCTCCTTCAACCTCGACTGAAGATAAGATCTCCTTCGAGCTTCAACGTCAACCTCAACAGGAGATAAGATCTCCTTCAACCTCGACTGGAGATAAGATCTCTCTCGAGCTTCCTTTCAATCCTCAATAGGAGATAAGATCTCCTTCAACCTCGGCTGGAGATAAGATCTCCCCAAAATTCAACTTCAACGTCAACTTCTTCAATAGGAGATGAGATCTCCCCCGAGCTTCAACTTCAACCTCGACTGAGATAAGATCTCCCTCGAGCTTCAACTTGAACTGGTGTAGAGCTCGAAAGAGGACTTCGGTAGTCGCCTTTTTTGTACTTCCTTCCTTCAAATTTCAAACTCGAAAGTGAGAAAAACTATTGTTGGGGATAAACCCCGCTCCCGTCGAAGTCCAGCCTGATGCTTAGCCTAATGCAGTTGATAATCATGGAAGAGCTTCGATCGAAAATTCTCCTCCAGCAGTCGGACCCCAGCCCAACTCCTCCAGCGGCCAAACCTTAGCCAAACTCCTTCAGCAAGCCGAACTCTTCTAGCGGCCAAATCTTAGTCAAACTCCTTCAACCGACCGAACTCCTCAGCGGCCCAGCCCCAGCGAACTCCTTCAGCGATCGAACTCCTTCCGAATCTTTCCTTCAGACAGATGCCTACACGAGCCGAACTCCTCTCGAACTTTTTCCTTAGTCAGACTCCTCCAGGAGCCGAACTCCTTTCGAATCTTTCCATCAGTCGAATGCCTACAGGAGCCAAACTTCTTTCAGATCTCTTCTTCAGATGGATGCCTATAAGAGCCGAACTCCTCTCGGACTTCTCCTTCAGTCGGGTGCCTACAGGAGCCGAACTCCTTCCAAATCTCTCCTTCAGTCGGATACCTACAAGAGCCGAACTTTTTTCGGATCTCTCCTTCAGATGGATGCCTATAGGAGCTGAACTCCTCACAGACTTCTTCCTTAATCGGGTGCCTACAGGAATCGAACTCCTTCCGAACTCCTCCTTCAGTCGAATTCCTTCAGGAGCCAAACTCCTTCCAGACTTCTCCTTTAGTCAAGTTCTGCTAGGAGTCGAACTTCTTTCGGACTCCTCCTTCAGTCGAATTTCTATAGGAGCCGACTCCTTCCGAACTCCTTCAATCGGATTTCTTCAGTCAGATTCCTTCAGAAGCCGAACCCCTTTCGGACTTCTCCTTCGATCGAACTCTTCTAGGAGCCAAACTCCTTCTGGATTTCTCCTTCAATCAAGTTCCGCTAGGAGCCAAACTTCTTCTGGATGTATGTCAAAGCTCTTCACCGATCGATGCCTGCTTTCTTCGAACTTCGACTACTGAATCTCAATGAACGGTCACTATCAGTCTGACGACACCCCTCTTTTCGTAGCAAATTTCATGCAGCCCCGAGCGGTCCACTATCGGATGGTTATGGCTGCCACTATTAGTCTGATGACATCTTCCTCTCCGTACCGAACCCCACATGACTCCGAGCGGCCCACCACCGAACGGTATAGCCGTCACTATCAATCAAACTCCGTCTATAAAAAGGGATCTTTCAGATACATTTTCTCTAAGCTTTCTTCTCCTTCCCAAAACTCTATCGAACTCTTTTCTGAGCACTCCATTCCTATTGATCAGAAGAGCTGACTTGATCGTCGGAGGATCCTGCTGGAGCCACCACCACCGACTCCGGACGAGGCTCTATTTTGCAGATCACCGACGGTGGCCTCATCTTCCTCGACTCCAACTCGATCCGACGTCAATCAGATTCTGCACACCAGATTCTGCACCAACACCATTAATTATTGTTATATATATATACAGGCAATAAATAATATACTCATGCTGAAAAATTATATAAGAAAATAATAATATCTCAAATATAACAAGTTCATCAATATAAATCCAACTATGTAAAGTTAAAAATATAAATCCAAACATAAAAATAACATATATAATAATGATTATGTACAGAAATTCTTACCTCAAATTATAATAAAGAAGACTCATAGGATTATGATTCGGATGTTAAGACTCTACTCGATGTCCTCTTATCCGATGATTTGCCTTCTTATTTATTTAAATTAATTAATTAAATTAATTTAAATTTTTAAAATTTTATTGAAGTTCACTGGGATCCACACCCGACCCTCAAAATTCTTCTTCTTTCTTTTTTCTTCTTCCTTTTTTTCTTTTTTTATAATCCATCTTCAAAGAAAATTAAATAAATAAATAAATAATTTGAAAGGAGAGCGGAACCTTCCCTCTCTTCTTTTCCTCCTCTTCTTCTCTTTTTTTTAATCATATTCCTTATAATTTAAAAATTGATTAAACCAACTAATTAATAATTAATTTAAATTAATTATCAAGAGAGAGACCTCTTTCTCTCTTCTCTTCCCCATTTCCTAAACAGGGTATGCAAAACCCCCCCTGTTCTCCCCATTCGCCTGCCCGTGACCGCAGGTGACCGGGCCGGCCCCCAAGGCAGCCTTCGGCAGCGGCGATCCAGGGCTCCGGCGATACCCCGATCGGTGGCTATGGCAGGCGACGTGCAGCAACACCACAAAAACAGGGTCTTTCCTGTTTCTTGAACCAAAACGCACGATCCTAGCTTCCGTCAGGCGCCAGCGATCCAAAAGAAAAGAAAAGGGAAGGAGTTACCTTGCTCCGGCGACCCCCGTTTTCCCGATGGCAACCCGCGGAAGAACCTCCCGAAGATCGGACGATCCTTCAACAAATCTTTGTGAAGACCTAGGGAAAGGAAAGGGGGCTTCTTATAGAAAAGTCTCCTAAACGAAATCGGACTCCCCCAGCCCTGATTTCGTCGGAAAAGAGAGGGAGGAAGACTCCAGTTAGGAGTCTTCTTCCTCCTCTCGGTTGCATGCGTGACGGTGATTTGAGCCCTTCTTATCCGGGCCGGGTCCAAAGCCCAAAGGTTGGGCTGGGTTACTACAATGGCAGAGTTTGTATTCAGCTGAGGATCATCCACTGGAATGCAGGAATTCAAAGGACTTGTTTTTCTTCCTTTAGATGAAAGTTTCTTCTCCCCTCAACTGGTCTCTGCTTTGGTCTCCTACGTTCGTTGGCCAAGTTGCTGCAATCTGTGTTATATAGGACCACCAATTACCCAGCCGCTTTCATTTCTGGTGGTCTGCTTCACTTCTCTAATGGTTTTACAGCATGTCGTCTTTGTCAACTACAAGGTTGTTGTTGGCACACTTCTGTAACTCAAAAGTTCTTTTTAAGTGCTCCTGTAAAACCCTACTCAATTTGCAATAACGGTCGGGTGACATTCTTATCTCCCTTCTACTAAAAAGAACTCTTAAAAAAAAAAAAAGATATGGTGACAACGAAAGTATTTCCAGAGGTAGTTGTATCAACAAAAGATTTAACCTTCCCTTACTTCCATATATTCACCAAATAGAAAAATAGAAAAAGGAAACAATTTAATAATTATGGCACACCATTTTGTAGCTCAGAATTTGCATATTTTTTGAATACAACGTTTGCCTACTGTAGAAAGCTTCATTAGTTGTGATACCAGCTTACAAAATTAAAAGGGAACCTTATCATGGTATACCTTTGAATAGTAATGTCAAAGTAACACTAAAATCTTGTTACCGAGATGAAGTCCTTTTGTTTTTAGTAGAAGGGAGCTAATGTTACCATGCGGTCTTTATTGCATTCAGAACAGAAAATTACAGCGGAGCGAAGGACTTATAGAAGAGTTTACAGGAGGTTTTTAGAACCAACGAAATCACAACCGCAGACTCTTAAAGTAGAACAGAGCAGAGGCAAAGCAGAAAATAAGAGAAAAACGAGTTCTGTAGTGGAGGGACCTCTGAAGGTTGTCGTTGTGAGGGTAGCAGCAACCTATTGAAGTGCCAAGGAATAGGCACATGACTTTTGAGCGCAAGAAAATGCCTGCTGAAAGAGACGCATCCATGGTTGGGCGTCATAAAATTAACCATTGGAAATCGCTGTCCCAACTCTTCTGATCTTGTGCCAAGTTCTGCTATGCTCAATCAATTGTTTGTCGTTACAAAGCAGCAACCAATCAATGAAAAAGACTCGGACCCTCGAAGGCAATTGAAGACACTGATTTCAGGAAAATTCTTGAGTTCCTCTCTCTCCAAATAGCCCGACTCATGGCAGCCACCATTACTCTATTCGCTGGCTTTGAAAAGGTCCTTTTGATCCAACTAATATACAGCTTCTCAAAGGATTTGGAAGATGATAAAACTCCCATTAGCAGGCATATATAAAGATTTCCAAATACACCAGGTGAATCGACATTCAACAAAAATATGATCCAGAGTTTCTGCTGCATGCTGGCAAAAGACACCCACCTAAATTTTAGTGAATCTTCCCTCCAATAACATCCCCAGTGTTCATTTTTTTCTTCCAACTTAGCCATGTAAAATCAACTTTTTCTTCCAAGATGAAGTCAGATGTGGACTGTTACGACCATTATATCCTGCTAGTTTAATGGTCATAATGGCAGCCATATATTGTTACAAATGTTGGCAATGTTTTGAAAGTAGATTGTTATCACGTATCAGCACACTTGTTCTAATCATCACCTTCAACAATGTAGCGGAATAGCATATTTGCACATCTCAGGAAATTAGGAAAAAGAGAAGAGGTTAAGTTATATAATGCAGAATTGGATATAAGTAATATTACAATAACAATTATACGATGGCTTATTGCATAAAAACGTCCCGTTCTTTTTCAGCAGTAACTAAGATGCAGATGGAAGCATTATGAACCATCACTTTAGCAATGATGAGATGTTCTGTTGATCCTACTTCAAACAAGTACCCTTCAGTTCAGCAAGCTCCACAACTGCACCCAACATCAAAAGCTGCAAGTATTTAGCAGAATCTAGACAGGAAGAAAGAACATCAGAATCTACAGATAGCAATTCTGTTTTTTTTTTTTGGGCTGGCAAGGGAGGCAAGCAGCCATACAGATTTTAGTAAGGAAAAACCGGGGGAAGAATTTACTAGTATATCAACATTTATCTTCTTGAGAATCTACAGGTATTTGTTCTTTGAACTCTCACAGTTATACACATTTAAACATGTCAATGTATGTACACAAGTATATATCATCATGAGAATCTACAGATATTCATTAAACTCTTACAGTTACATTTAAACAGATTAATGTATCTAAACAAGTGTATCAACTTTTGTCATATTATTCTGAACTATTTCCCATCAAACCTCCCCTTCCCCCAAACATATCATGAAATATTCACTTGCATGTGAAAGTAATGGAAGGAGACTAGAACGTACCTCATCGGTCTCAGATCACCCTTCCTTCAAGGAAATATTCAAAAACATCAGGCATGCCTCGACCTTTACACTGACCTCAGCCCATGATCCCTTGACACTTTCTTTCAAGCACACTGATGAGGATATGGTAAGCATCAGGAAAGCCTGTGTTCAATCCACCTGTCCCCACTTTTAACCCCGTTCATGATAATGGGGATATGCTGAACCCTTAAGCGATCCTCCTCAGTCTGTCCCCCTTCATGCAGCTTCTCCACTAATTCATTTGGCATGTCATCAAGCACCAACTTTTGGAGACGTATGAGGCTTTCGATGCCTGTGGGCACCATCTTCAACTCTCGGCATCTCACCAAAAATAGCTCATGTAAGTTTACCAGTGCTCCTTGCTCTATTTCTATGTTCCTGAGATCACCCATGTCCTGTAACCGGAGTAGTCTGAGCTCAGGGAACCATCCTGCACCAAAATCCAATTTCATCTCATCATATGCTTCGAAAAGAACAAGATATACTAGCTTGGGCAACAAGGAGAGCGAACGAAGCGAATTTTTTCCAATCCCAGATGATTGCAGTGTTAGATGCGTGAGGTTTGTGAGGGAATTAAACCAACGAGGCAAAACCCTCCCCTCCAGCTTACCATACAAACTCAGCTTTTGAAGCAGGGGCGGTGGTGGTTCGAGAACTCCCAACTGCAATGTCTCATGCCGGTGTTTTCTTTTAACAACCAAGTGACGAAGGTGTTTCATCTTCAGTATGGAGTTAACCAGCTTAACACAATGCATGTTTCTCACATCTACAACCTCTAATCTTCTCAAATGTGTCAAACTACTCAGGCCTTTTATGATGTCCTCGTCTGCCACAACAGCTTTCAGCGTCTGTAGGCGCTTCAATTTCTGTACTCTGTCACGAATATGCACCCCACTCGTGTTATCCGTATATCTGGAAGTTTTACCTTCAAATTTTTTCGCCATAAGATGCTGCAGGTTTTCCAGACTTGTTATTCCCCATGGCAAGTTCTCCACACGAGTGTGCCACGCGTCCAAGTATTCTAGGCTCCGCAACTTACCTATTGCATCGGGAAGCTCTTTAACTCTAGTCTTCCGAATGCACAAGTAACGCAGGTTAAAGAGATCGACCACGTCGCCTGGTAGTTTTTCAATAGGAGCCCGGCATAGATTCAAAACTGTCAATAGCCTGAAGTTGGAGAGCAGGGAAGGGGCCAAAACTGATGAGAAGACATGGAAAGATCGGAGTTTGGGCATCTTTTCGTTCAATTGGTGATCACCCCTTCTTCCAATTATTGAAAGACTCTGAACTCTATATTGCAGCATCCCTCCTGCATCAGTGTCATATACCTGGTGGAAATTCTCTTCCCTTGATCTAGCCACGATCAGGTCACTCATAAGAAGATGCATTCGAAGGCAGCTGGCCCTTCCAAATTCATTCCTCTCTGTCACCTGGAGCACAGATCGGCTAACAAGTTGGCTGAGGCACTGCTCTGCCGCGTCCTCTGCTGTGCGCTCTGCACCTTCCTGTACAAACCCTTCTGCCACCCATAACCTGATCAAAGATTTTCTTTTGATGACATGGCCTTTCGGAAATATGCTGCAGTATAACAAGCAGTTCCTGAGTTGATGCGGTAGGTCATCGATGCTGCGGTTTAAGTTTGTAGAGATCTTGAGCAGATCCGGGTTCGCTCTTTCCCCCCATACTGGACCATCAAGAATGCTCTTCCATGCCATCTTTGTCTCTTCGGTCTGTAAGATGTGCCTTCCTATAGACACTAAAGCCAATGGCAAGCCATCACACTTCTCCACCATTCTTCTAGACAAACACTCTAGTTCTGGAGGACAGCCTCCATCGTTTTCTCTCTCAAATGCTTTCTTGCAGAAGAGTGTCCATGCTTCGTATTCTTGCAATGGCTCAAGTTTCAAAACCCGGCTATCAACAGCCGCCAAAGCAACTTCCTGTTTCCGTGTGGTAATGATGACTCTGCTCCCACATCCATTATCGAACAACGCACTACTAACATCATCCCAAACCTCCGTATGCCACACGTCATCCAAGATAATGAGGTACCTCTTGGGATGCAGAAGTGACTTGAGCGTCTCCACTAGTCTCCGGGAAGGCATAGCATCGAGGCTGTGTGGATTAATGGCCTCCCCTGTCCCCGGGTGCAGTTCCAATATGATTCTTTTGAGCAGGTCATGGGCGTCATAGCTTTGAGATACAGAAACCCATGCACGACAGCCGAAGTGGCGGACGACCATCCCGGCTCTGTACGCAGTGGTGACCAGGGCGGTCTTGCCAGCGCCTCCCATACCCCACACGGAGATCACGGTGCGCTGGGACTCCACATCCGTTAGCCATCGCATGAGCAGATCTGTGTGCTTATCAAACCCCACCATCTCCTCTTCCTGGATGAAATGTGCTGATTCTGCGAGATGCCGGCCTTCGTTCGGACTAGGCGATCCTCCTGTCATCCTAAAGCCGTATCTTTCTTTAGTTTCCAAAAGCCGATCAAGCTCTTTCCTGATATTTTCTAGATCATTCGAGAGATGGTGCAAGGCCTTGGTGTTCCGTGGACTGCTGAAGGCATTGTAGAGGTGGCCCTTGAGGATGCTCCGGCTTTGTCCGGCAGTTAGATAGTTGAAGTCATCGGCAATGATGTTGATATCGTAGGCGATCTCCCTGACTTGGTTCACCCAAACGCCTACCAGTTCGTTGCTGGCTCTGTATGTGTCGGCATATCTTAGAAAGGCCTGCATCAACTCCAGATCCCTCATGATGCCACGAATTTTTGGCTCAAGCTGTCTCAACGACGCCGTCTGGGAAACCACCCGTCTTACTGCTGCAGATGTGAAGGTGGCAGCTAGCTTTTTGATCAAACAAACAACCAAAATCTCCGCCATGCTGCCTCCTTCTCTACTAAAAGCTTTTTATTGTAGAAGCCGATGTAAAGGTGCCCAAGAAAAGGGGGCTCCTGTTTTTTTCGGTAAATTGGTAGGTCCTGTTTCATCTTTGAATAAGCAGCAAATAAACTTGGACGGTCGGTTGCAGGGTAGGAATTGTTAAACATTATTCTAGAAAAATCTAGAGTCAAGGTGGTGGAAAAAAAATCTTGATAGAATAATAAATAAACTTGTGATGGAAGAAAAAATAGATTGAAGAAAAAAAAGATAAACATCAAAAGCAATAAATATAGTCATCACCAAAAGCAATAAATATAGTCATCAATATACAAAAAATCAGAATTCTCTAGATTTCAAAATTGATGGTAGAAATTATCTATAAATATACCATGTATTGCCATTATGTCAAGTTCCATTCAATTGATCTTATACTCTCTCTCTCTTACCACATATTTTGATCCAAAGTCCAATTGCTTCAAATTCCTAACAGGAATAGCAGCAGGTCAAATATAGACCAAATCGTCTAATATTCATATATATATTTCATAATTAAAAATTTTATATCATATCCATCTTATACCTATCTTGATTTGGGTCGGATAAAGTTGATGGTCCCGATCGAATCAAATTAGATAGATAAGATAGATTGAGTTAGATCAAATAAAAGACTTATCATGTAAATATTCTAAAATAATAATAATTAGAAAGAGAAATTTAGACTAGAATAATACTAGATCGGATTCGAAGTAGAATGTATCATTACTGACATTCAATTTGAATCTATTTTGGATATTTTATTTAGAAGCTATATTCACCTCGAGATTTAAACGGGTTGAATAAAACCTATCTCATTTGGACTAGGTTGGGTCATATATCTAATAGGTCGGCTATAATTGTCATACCTATTATAGAACCTATATCTTCATCAAATTATTGACCTTGCATCTATGTCTTGTCCATTGGCATAAGTTTCTTAATAGCAGAGAGAGAAGTTGTCCCATGAAAAATGATTGCTTATGTTAATTGCACTAGTAAGAATATTGGATATGCAGCCAATCATGGTCATTAATTTTTATATTAATGTATTTAGATACATGCCCGACGAATCGGGCCTATAGAATCCAAGGCAGTTATTGGCTGCGTCAATGATGATGAAGTGCACGCAAGCAATAAAAATTCCATTGTAGGTCATACATTGGAAAAAAAAATTCCAATGCTAACAGGTTAATCACAATATCGATGTCCGTTACATTACCTTCCAAAGCTTCGGTATCTATCATGCTTCTGCTGGCCGGTCGCATGCCGACATAGGGAGCCGGGATAAAAAGATAAGTTCTTTTACATCTCTAGAAATCGAACCATACCAATCACGCCATATCTCAATTTAAGTACTTGTGGACGAGATTTTGGGAGACTATCACTACATTACTTGTTGTTCTCCAAGGTCCCATTTCCACCTTATCAACCATATTTCTCTTCTCTAAGTTACTTGACTGACTGAATAAAATTTTACTAGTATTGCTATAAGAGCCTAATTAAGTTCAAACTTAACCCTACTTCAATTTAGCCAACGATATAGATAGAAAATTCTTTCCTCGATTAAAGCCAATGCACAAGAAAGCTGGATCCGATCCAATCTTGATGATGATCGATTCAAGTTAATATTTCAGAAAAATATTATATTTGATGTTGTTATCCGATTTATGCTAGTTGATAAAAATTTCAAAATCCACATGACAACCTATCGTGAGCAGATAAAAAAAGAAGATAACAAGCATTTCTTGTCCAATAAAACAGAGCTAACTACCGATTCTCCTTTTTGAACTAGCATTTCTGATGAGGTAGAAGATAATAAATATATTTTTCTAGATAAAGCAGGAGACAACAAGCATATCTCGTCCAATAAGGCAAGGTTAATCATCTGATTTTTTTCTTCCTTTTCATGGCTTTTTAGTCTTTGCCTATAAATAGAGGACCATAGAGACCCCCAAGGTATGAAATCTCTTTTCTTATGCTCACTCCTTTCCATCTATTCTAAACTTCTAATTTAAGCATTGGAGGATCCCCACTGAAGCTAACTCTAGCTAGAGACTTATTTATAGATCCAGCCCTCGTCATCCTGCGGTCGCCATCTAACTCCAACTAATCTGATCCAAGTTAAAAATCTATAATAATAGATTAGCGCTAGAGGAAGAGCTCAGATCCGTTTATGGAAAGAAGTAAGCATCCAATCAAAAAAACTTCGTTATGCTGCTCCAATTCCACCAAGTTCCTAAAAATCAGATTAATCCAGACATCGGCCAAATCCGACCAACGATAGATCAGCTAACACTGATCAGATTCAACTATCTTCAGATCGGCCAATGTCGATCAAATCCAACTGCCTCTAAATCAGCCAAACACTAATCAAATATGATCATCTTCAGATCAATCAGACGTCAATCCAATCTAAGCCGATTATCTTCAGTTGGCCAGATACTGACTAGATTTAGACCGACCATTTATAGAATGGCCAGACATCAATCAAATCTAACTATCTCTAGATCGATTGATGCCGATCAGATTGATCAACAATAATTAGATCTGACCATTTTCAGATCATCCCAAACACCAACCAAAATAGGATCCACAACCCTTCTAGAAAGATCTATGCTCCATCTTTTACCATCGCCAGTCAAGTAGATCGATTAATGCCCTCCAGGCTATCTTAGTTAGGTTTGAAATCGGAAGGCATATGATCTAATTGAAGAAGGAGATCGCAACATCCAGATAAAGGAGGTTACAAGAATCCTTCAATTTTTGAATTATGATAGATCCATGCTTCATCGTCTATATTTCAAAATTTAAATTCTTGGTGGGATCTAAATAAGGAAAAAAATCATAGCATCCAGTTAAAAAAGGAGGTTATGAGAATCCCTTAATTTTCGAATCATGATAGATCTATGCTGCTCCCTTGTCTTATTTTAAAATTTGAATTCTTGGCAAGATCCAAATGAAAAAGAGATCGTAACATCGAGAAGGTTATGGGAATCTCCAATTTTCGAATCATAATAGATCTATGCTCCCTTATATATATTTCAAAATTTGAATTCTTGGCCGGATCTAAACGAGGAAGGAGATCGTAGCATCTAGATAAAGAAGAAGATTACAAAAATTCCTTGATTTTTGTCCCCAAACTATGATGGATCCATGCTTCTACATCTATATAAACGAACCAAGGAGATCTTAAAGGGATAGGCTCTAAGAGGAAGAGACTCTCATAATTTAAAGCTCTTACGCTAAAAGGCTCCTAAGCTCTCATCCATCATTTTACTTTCTTTCCTTCTTATAGGTCCATAAGTCTATAAGCACCTAAGGTTGAGGAAAAAACTAAGCCTAGGTAAAAATCGAGTAGAGGTAAGAATTGAGCCAAGAAAAAAATTGAGTCAAGATAAAAATCAAGCCAAGACAAAAAATTAGCTGAGGCAAAAACTGAGTTGAGGTAAAAATTGAGCCAAGGCAAAAATCAAGGCCAAGGTGAAGATCGAGCCGAGATAAAGACCAAAGTTGAGCTATTAAGTTCAAGACCGAGCCAAGGTAAAGATTAGGACCGAAGCTGAGCTATCAAGCCCAAGAACAAGCAAAGATCAAGATCGAGGCCAAGCTATCAAGCCTAAAATCGAGACAAGGTAAAGATCGGGACCGAGGCCAAGCTATCAAGCCCAAGGATGAAGACTTCAGTGACCAAGAAGCAAGGGCTAATGTAAGGGACTCCAAAGCCCGCCAACTCTAACCATTCGAGCAGAAGATCTCGATGACCAAAAAGTGAGGACGAACCCGCGGGACTCTCAAAGGCACCTCATCTTCAAATGAGAATAGCCGAGAAGGCCTAATTGGTCATGCGAGAAGTGAAGCCTAACCTAAGGGACCCCAGAGCCCACAAATGCAAGTCATCCAGGCCGAAAACCTCGAACGATCAAGAAGCAAGGGCAATCAAATAAGAAACTTATTATACAAATATTTTAAAATAATTATAATATTAAAAAAAAGATTCAGATTAAAATTATATCAGATCAGATTCGAAGCAGAACGTACCATTACTTACATCCGATCAGAGGGTATTTTATTTAGAAGCTATACTTATCTCAAGATTTAAATGGGTTGGATAAAACCCATCTCATTCGGACTAGATATCCGGTAGGTCACCTACAATTGCCATATCTATTGTAGAACGTATATTTTCATCAAATTATTGGCCTTGCATCTATATATGTCTTGTCTATTCGCATAAGTTTCTTAATAGCAGGGTGACACATTGTCCAATGAAAAATGATTACTTATGTTAAATGCACTAGTAAGATCGCATATGCAGCCAATCATGGTTGCTAATTCTTATATTATTGTATGCAGATGCATGCCCGACGAATCAGGCCTAAGATGCCAAGGCTGTTATTGGCTGCATCCACGACAATGAACTGCATGCAGGCAATAAAAATTCCATTGTAGGTCGTACTTCGGAAAACAAAAAATCAATGCTAACTGGTTAATCACAATATCGATGTCCGTGACATTACATTCTAAAGCTTTGGTATGTATCGTACTTCTGCTGGCCGGTCGCATGCCGACGGAGGGGGCCGGGATAAAAAGATGAGTTCTTCTACAATATGATCACCCCATGTAACAAATCTTATCTCAATTTAAGTACTTTTGGATGAGATTTTGAGAGATTATCACTACATTACTTGTAGTTCTACAAGGTCCCTCCCACCTTATCAACCATATTTCTCTGCTATAAGTTACTTGACTGACTTAATAAAATTTTACTGGTATTGCTGTAAGGACCTAATTAAGTTCAAACTGACCCCTACTTCAATTTAGCCAGTGATATGGATAGGATGTTCTTTTCTCGATTACAACTGATGCACACAGGAAAGTTGAATCCGATCCGACCTTGATGATGATCGACTCAAGTTGATGCTTTAAAAAAAATATTATATTTAATGTTGTTATCCTATTTACTGGTTGAAAAATAATTTCAGAATTTAACATGACAACCTATCGTGAGCGGATAAGAAAAAAGATAAAGATAACAAGCATATCTCGCCTAATAAAGTAGGACTAACTTTCCGTACCGACATTATCGATGAGACAGAAGATAATAAATATATCATTTTGGATAAAGTAGGAGACAACAAGCATATCTCACCTAATAAGGCAAGACAAATCGCTTGATTCTCCTTCTTTTTAATGACTCTTCAGCCTTTGCCTATAAATAGAGGCCCATAGGGGATCTCTAAGGTATGAAATCACTTTTCTTATGGTCACTCTTCATTTGTTCCATATTTTTGACTAGAGTGTTAGAGGGTCCCCGTCAAAGCCAACTCTGATCAAGGATATATTTTGCAAGTCCAGGCCTGGCCATGCTGCGGTCACCACCTAACTCTAGCCAACCCAACACAAGTTAAAAATCTGCATCAATGGATTGGCAATTGAAGAAGGGCCTGGGTCCATTTATGAGAGGAGCAAGCATCCAATCAAAAAAAATTTGTTGTGCTGCTTCAATGCCACCAAGTTCCTAAAAATCAGAAAGACCAGGACATCAACCAAATCTAGCCATCGATAGATCGGCCGATGCCAATCAGATTCAACTATCTCTAGATCGACCAACATCGATCAAATCTGACCACCTCCAAATTTGCCAAACGCCGACCGAATCCGATCATCTCTAGATTATCCAGATGCCAACTAGATCCAATCCGACTATCTTCAAATCGGCTAGACGTCGACTAGATCTAGATTGACCATCTATAGATCGGTAAAACTCCGATCATATATGATTATCTGTAGATCGATCAATGCCGATCAGATCCGACCATCTCCAGATTGATCAACATCGATCAGATCCAAACATCTTCAGATCATTCCAAATGCCAACTAGAGCAGGATCTACAACCCTCTTAGGAAGATCCATGCTCCATCTTTCACCATAGCAAATCAAGCAGATTGATTAACACCCTCCAGGCTATCCTAGTCAGACTCGAAACTAGAGGGCATGTGATTTAAATAAGGAAGAAGATCGTAGCATCTAAATAAAGAAGGAGATTATGAAAATCCTTCAATTTTCAAATCATGATAGATCCACGGTCCCTTGTCTATAGTTTAAAATTTAAATTCTTGATGGGATCCAAATGAGGAAGGAGATTGCAATATCTAGATAAAAAAGAAGATTATGAGAATCCCTTGATTTTCAAATGATGATAAATCTGTGCTTCTTCATCTATATTTCAAAATTTGAATTCTTGGTGAGATCCAAATGAGAGAAAAGCTCGCATCATCTAGATAAAGAAGGTTACAGGAATCTCCGATTTTCGAATCATAACAGATCCATGCTTCATCATCTATATTTCATAATTTGAATTCTTGGTGGAATCCAAATGAGAAAGGAGATCACAATATCTAGATAAAGAAAGAGATTACAAAAATCCTTTGATTTGTGCCCCTAAATGATCAGGATGGATCTGTGCTTTTGCATCTATATAAATAGGACCAAGGAGATCTCAAGGGGACAGGCTCTGAGAGGAAGAGACTCCCAAACTTAAAGCTCTTATGGTAAAAGGCTCCCAAGCCCTCATCCATCATTCTACTTTCTTTTCTTTTTACAGGTCTATATATCTATAAGTACCTAAGCCCGAGGTAAAAATTGAGCCGAGGCAAAAAATCGAGTTGAGGTAAAAACCAGGCTGAGGTAAAAATCAGATCGAGGAAAAAGTCAAGCTAAGGCAAAAACTGAGCTAAGGCAAACACCAAGGCCAAGATGAAGACCAAGCCGAGGTAAAGACCTAAGTCAAGCTATTAAGCTCAAGATCAAGTTGAGATAAAAATTGAGACCGAAGCTAAGCTATTAAGCCCAAGATCGAGCTAAGATAAAGATCAAGAACGAGGTCAAGCTATTAAGCACAAGATCAAGCCGAGGTAAAGATCTGGATGGAGGCCAAGCTATCAAGCCCAAGGCCAAAGACCTTCACGACCAAGAAGTGAGGGCTAATCTAAGGGACCCCCAATTCCCACCAACTCCAACCATTCCTGTTGAAGACCTCGACGACCAAGAAGTAAGGGCTAACCTATGGGACCCTCAAAAGTGCTTCATCTTTGAACAATAATAGCCGACTAGAAAGTCTTGATCGTGCAAGAAGCAAGGGCTAACCCAAGGGATCCTTGGAGCCTACAAATGTAAGTCATCCGAGCCAAAGACCTTGACAACCAAGAAGCGGAGGCTTACTTGAAGGAACCTTGGAGGCCCCTTGTTCCTAAAACAAGTTGAGCCCAAAAAAGAAAATTTGAACGTGTTAGAAGCGAGGGCTAACCATGAAGGACTCTCAGTGCCCATAAATCTACGTCATCTAGGCCAAAGACCTCGACGACCAAGAAGCAGGGCTTACCTAAAGGACCCTTGGATAGCCTCTTGTCCCTAAGACAATCTAAACTACAAGCAACAATATGGTGAAAAAAATCCTTAGAAGCTCAAAACGTCAGCAATACTGACCTGACTCAAGATCCTCAAAGGAATAATCACACAAATATACTTATAGCCACTACAAAGATGAGTCAAGCTAAAGAATAACGCCACATTTGAGAGACCACCTAAAGGAGATGCCCGAACACCTCGACCTATGCCATCCAACCTAAGGAAGGTCAGATCAGTTATCCAATGCGGTTTGTTTAAAGTGTTGCTATAATATCCATGCATTGGATATCCAAATCAGTGTTAGCATTGGCTACTACTTGATATACTCTCTTTGTCCGACCTAATTCTAGTTCAGACTCGAGAGTAGGGGGCTATGATACTTATAGAAAATTCTTTCCTTGGTTAAAGCCGATGCATAGGAAAGCTAGGTTCAGTTTGATCTTGATGATTGTTGGGGATAAACCCTGCTCCTATCGAAGTCTAGTTCGATGCTCAGCCTAATGCAACCAGTAGCTATGGAAGAGCTTCAACAGACGAGTCTTAGCCGAATCCTTACAGTCGATCGAACTACTTAGCAGTCGAGCTCCTCGGACTCCCAGTAGCCAAACTTTAGCCGAACCCCCAGCGATCGAGCTTCTTCGAATCCGTTCAGTCGGTCGAACTACTTAGCGATCGAGCTCCTTCAGACTCCCAGCATCTGGATCGAATCCCTTCAGCCGGTCGAACTACTTAGCGACCGAGCTCCTTAGACTCCCAACAGCCGGGCTTTAGCCGAACCCCCAGCAGCTGAGCTTCTTCAAACCCGTTCAGCCGATCGAACTACTTAGTGGTCGAGCTCCTTCGAACTCCTCAGTGGTCGAGCACCTTCGGACTCTCAGTGTTCGAATCGAATCCCTTCAGTCGGCTGAACTACTTAGCGGTCGAGCTCCTTGGACTCCCAGCAGTCGGATTTTAGCCAAACTCAACCACCGAGCTTCAGTCAGACTCCCGCAAGAGCCGAACTCTCTCCGCATCATTTCAGCCAGGCACCTACAAGAGCTGAACTCCCTCCAAGCTTCCTCTTCGATCGAATTTCTTCAGGAGTCGGACTTCTCACCGACCGAGCTCCTACTAAACTCTTCAGCGATCGAGCCTTAGCCACGCACCTCCAGCCAGACGCCTACGGGAGCCGAACTCCTTCTGAGCTTCCTCTTTAGGAGTCCGAACTCCTTCGAAATGGGCACACGTCGAAGCCCTTCAACCCATCATTCGGCCTCGAGTGGCTCAGTATCAAGACAGCTGCAGCCATCACCATCAGTCCGCTGCAAGCGACAGCGATCTGCTATCAGGCGGCGATGGCTGTCACCATCAATCCATCGCAGACGGTACCTTCCTATGAGATTGACTCCATCGGACCTCGAGCGGCCCGCTAGCATGCCGCTATAGCTGTCATCATCAAGCTCCGCTATAAAAAAAACTCCCCAGATACGCTAACTCAAATCTCTGATCTCTAAGATCTCCTCTTCATCTCTAAGCTCTGCGGAACTCATTTTCGAGCACTCCATTTCTGTTGGCCAGAGTTGATTTGATCGTCGGAGGGTCCTACCGAAGCCACCCTCCATCGACCTTAGATGGAACTTTATTTTATAGGTTTCCGACGGCGACCTCATCGACCTCCACTCCAGCGAATTTCGACGATGATCAGTTTCTACGTCAATAGATTGGCGCTAGAGGAAGGGCCCACAAACCTCCGAGGTTCTCTTGTTCTTAAAGGAGTGCTCGATGATGATTTCTCTCTTTCTACTCCAGAGATCTCTCTTCTTCCTCTTTAGAATTTTTTTTTCAAAAAAATAGCCCCCAGGAGAGCCTCGACCCGATGATCGACGGCCTCCATGGCCCGATCCCGTTCGGATCCGTCCGCTCCCGCTCCAGCCCTGGCGATCCAGGCTCACTCTGTAGCCGCGGTGGACGCAGAGCAGTTCAACCTGCTCATCCAACAGGTTCGTGGTCTCATGGAGGCAATGTAGGCGGTGCAGGCCATGCACCAACAGACCCCAGTACCAGCTCAATCGGCACGGGATTCTCCAAAGCCGTGTGGTCCAGTCCAAGGGTGACCGACATGGGCTACCCGACCTCCAATCCTCGAAAGAGGAAGGCAATGGAGGGAGAGCTCCTGCTCGGACCGTGGCTCGATCCAGGGTGAAGCTTCGCACCCATTCTGCAAGAAAATCTTGGAGATCAAAGACCATGAAGATCTCCTGGATCAAAGGCTCTTAGAAATGAGCCGACGAATCGAAGAACTTTGTCACACTCCCTCCTCACGCGGTAATGACATCTGCACTGACCCTCCTTTTTCATAGAAAATCATATAAAAATCGGTCCCACCGAACTTCAAGCTTTTGCAGTTCGAGAGCTACGATGGGACCATCGATTCGATCGACCACTTGGAAGCCTTCCAAACAACGATGTTGCTTCATGGCACGTCAGACGCTATCCTGTGCCGGGCTTTTCCCTCTATCCTTAAAGGGGCCATCAGAAATTGGTACTCAGCGCTCAAACCGAGTACCATCTTATCATTTGACCAAATGAGTCAACAGTTCGCGGCCCACTTCATCAGTAGTCGGCGTCCACGTCGAGGTTCGGATTTCTTAATGGCCATCAGACATAAAGAGGGAAAACCCATCTGGGCTCACGTCACTCAGTTTAATACTACTGCACTGAAGGTCCGGGACCTGGATCAGTCAATCGCCATGGCCGCTCTCAAGGATGGCCTTCAGAAGAATGATTTACTATTCTCCCTGAAAAAGAAGTATCCCAGGAATTTTGCCGACATGCTGGCTCAGGCCAAAAGTTATGCCCGGGTAGAGGAGGCCTTCGAGGCTAAGGACGACAAAACCAGCGGCAAGTGGCAAATCGGTGGGCCAGGCAGGTCCGTCGAAGAAAAAAAGCAGACTGAAGCTCGACCGCATTCTCAGACTCCCCCTAGTCATGGGCGAGCCCGAACTCTCCCTCAAGCTCGAAGGCAGAGAAGCCCCGATGAAAGGGCACGTCGAGGTTTCCTCTAGCGCTGAAGTTCTCTCCGACGACGATGATTTCACAACTACGCCTCCCTTAACGCTCCGAAGATTCAAGTACTGATGAAGATCCGGAAGCGACTTTCAAGATCGGAGAGAATACGTTCCCATCCTAGCAAGCACAATCCCAACAAGTTCTGCCTTTACCATCGTGACCATGGTCATGACATTGAGGAGTGCATCCAACTCTAGGATGAGATCGAAGAGCTCATCAGGCGAGGCAGACTTAGCTGATTTCTGTGAAGACGGCCTGAGGAGAAGGAAGATCGGTTGAGAGCATTACCACCAAGTGGAAAAAACCAGCAAGAAGATTGGCTGCCCCTTGGCATCATCAATACTATCTCGGGAGGACTTCAACAAGGAAAGGCCAGTGGATCCGAGGAACCGGGGAAGAGGCGGAGGACCATGGAACCTATGACCTTTACCGAGGCGGACGGCCATGGGATTCAATTTTCGCACAATGAGGTGGTTGTAATTTCTTAGAACATTGCTGACTACGATGTACGCCGCATTTTAGTAGACAATGAAAGCTTGGCCGATGTGTTATTTTACGATGCCTTCTTAAAAATGTCCCTGCCCGACGATCGTTTGGAGCCTATGAATTTCCCGCTAGTAGGATTCGCTGGCAACACTGTACCAATCGAAGGCATAATAACATTGACCGTAGTGGCAGGACAACGCCCGAAGCTGGCCAAAGCGTGGGTCGACTTTCTAGTCGTAAGGACCCCATCCGCCTATAACGCGATCCTTGGTCGACCTGGTCTAAATGCACTCCGGGCGGTAGTGTCAATCTATTATTTGAAGATGAAGTTTCTGACGAGTCGTGGGGTCGGAGAAGTCAGAGGAGACCATGCTTTGGCGAGGTATTGCTATTCGATCATCCTGCATAAGGAAGATCAGTCCGACGCTTATCTTATTGACGGACTGAACGTCCGCAACGACCTCACTGAGGAGCGGAGCGAGCCTATGGAGGACCTCGTCTCTATGCCCTTGAATGATGGAAACTCGGAGCACGTGGTGCAGATTGGCTCCAACTTGGCGATTGAGGTTCGAAAGCAACTCGTCGCTTTTCTTAGAAGAAACACGGATGTCTTCACTGAAGGAAAATCCTTTAGATTCATATAATGCAAGTCGGCCAAGGAATTTTGAAGTTTATGCATGTGTTAATTCATGATGAATTGTTCATATGCATCAGTCAAGAATTGCAGAATAATATCGTTCTGTAGGTCCAAGTCTAACTTCACATCGAGCTTCTCAAGCTCTTCCATATTCTTGATCATCGTCAGACAGTGATCTTGGACTGACTGCCCATCACGCATCTTAGCCTTCAAAAGTCATTTCGTGACTTGATACTTGGTTGCGCGACTCTATTCACCAAACATCTCCTGTAGGTGAGCCAACATTTGATGAGCAGTCCTGATATCTTCATGTTGGCGCTGGAGCTCATCAGACATCGAGCCCAACATATAATATCTGGCCTTATTATCTTCGTCTATCCATTTCTCCAGAGATGCTCTCTGTTCAATAGATGGATGGGCTGGTAAGGTGGGAGGGTCCTGATCCAAAATATGGCTTAACTTCTCAGAATCAAAAACTATTTTGTAGTTCCTGAGCCAGTCTTTATAATCGGATCCAGTCAGTCTATGTGTGTCCAGGATACGTGCCAATGGGTTGGAGGCAGACATTTTCCTATAGAAAGTCAAAGATTTTAGTTAAATATTGTAATTATGACTTGACCAATTTATTTAAAAATTTTATTTTTAAATAAATTAGCTCTCACTATTTTTTTGGATCCCTACACTCCCTCTATAGATATGCGAAAATCTCCATGATTAATGATTTCTAGTGGGTGGTGCGGTCTCACCAACTGACTCATCACCTCACCTAACAGTTATTGGTGATGGGTTAGCCAATGAGTGAACAACTCTTATTCAATGATTCTCTAATCATGGTGCATCCAAACTTGATCTCTAATTCATGAATCTCACCATATCCGAAATATTGATCCACTCCTTAGTTAAGTCAGTCCCACCATTTGCATAGACTGGATTTCTAATTGAGTCTCTCACCATATCCAGAATATTGACCACAACTCATCCTCCAGGCCATAGCATCCAATGCCTAATAGACATGGTTGCATCTTTTCGATGCAACTGAGCCACTATATCCAGCCAAGAACAATCAATCCTGAAAAGGGTTCACACATTTACAATGGTGGAAGACCTCAGACTTAATCTTTTTTTAGGGAGAATTGATTCAGGTCTCATTAAACTATACTTATCATAGTCATAACAATTATGACTAACCTAGTGGCATGGCTTAGCTCGGATTATTGACTACCTCAGATCAAAACTATGTCAACAGATATGGCCAGATAAGTGAGATCGGTGGAAGGAATATGCCATTAACTCATACAAGAATGCATTCAGGTCGAGTAGCTTCCAATTAAAAATCAATCGATCGTATGTGCTAAACTTATCTTAGACACCAAATTGTTGAGTCAGAACCAATTGGGTTAGCCCTACAATCCAGACTCTAACCTCTAAGCCTAATTAGGTCTTGCTTGATCGTGACTCGTCCTTGAACTGCCATT